>CM062809.1:802594332-802664332 GCA_031772625.1 Pinus tabuliformis
AAACAGCCCCCCAACCCAGCGACACAAGGCTTCAAACGACAAATAGACTGCTGCCCATAACACAAACCCACCCCGCTATTGCACCCCTCCGTGTACAAAACACCCAACAACCTTTCCAGCGAGAGAGTCAACGGGGGTCAAAGAATCAAACTCCAAAGAGGAGTTGTCATGGGCCGACACTCAACACTGGAGAAAGTCGCGAGCCACAAATACATCGATGGTGTAAGGCCACTAGAGAGAGGGACGTTCGCAAAGCGCACACCACGAAATGAAGAAATGACGCGAGTCCCACAAAAAACCCACAATCCAAAGGGAGGAACAAAGACACAACCCGCTACTTCTTTTTCCCTCAGAAGGGGAGTGGCTCACGAGAGGACGAGGAATTCCCTCGACGGCAAAGGCACGAGATAAGATTGCCACCCTCATGCCCGTCGGCGGGGAAAATTGCGATCTCGATGGAGCTCAGACCGAGGGATGGGTTTTTCATTACCTGGACACCCAACCCTTCCGCGAGGGCATGTCGAGGAACGGTCGGGAGGGACTAGGGTGGCCAGCCCAACGGGTTGAACCACTCTTCATCCATCCCGTACTTGACCGCACCCCGTCAATCTTGCCTCACGGAAGGTTTGAGCTACCAGGCACGTGCAACCACTTCATCGACCCAACCACCAGCGAAAAAGCTCACCCAAGCAACACATCAACCGCCACCACCTTCTCGAGAGAACCAACTATGGAAGCCCGCACCGTTGGCCCATGCCTTCCAATGAACAAAACACTGAGCACCACCGCTATGAATGAGTCTGAATTTATCCATCGTTTTTACAAAGAACCTCAACTCTGCAGCAACCATGCCCGGCCGAATAGATCGTCGGAAGGGCTCCCAAGAAACAAGCTTCCGAACCCCCTGCAGAAACACATTGC
This sequence comes from Pinus tabuliformis, assembly GCA_031772625.1. NCBI lineage: Eukaryota > Viridiplantae > Streptophyta > Pinopsida > Pinales > Pinaceae > Pinus > Pinus tabuliformis. The sequence continues at coordinate 802,595,254 of CM062809.1, forward strand.
GAGGGAGAAAAACAAAGGATGGGTGGGACAAGCACAAGCATGGCTTACAAGCACACACGAAAAAACAAGCGTTACCTCGAAACAAGCAACCAACGATGCTCCCGCCAAACACCAAACCCGCTCCCCTAGAGACGCACCACAAAGTCCCACATTGCAATCGACACCCAACCAACCCGAACTAAAAAAGAAAACCCCTGCTATCAATGATCCTACCACAGGTTCACCTACGGTAACCTTGTTACGACTTCTCCTTCCTCTAAATGATAAGGTTCAATGAACTTCTCATGACGTCGACGGCGGCAAACCGCCATCGTCGACGCAATCCGAACACTTCACCGGATCATTCAATCGGCAGGAGCGACGGGCGGTGTGTACAAAGGGCAGGGACGTAGTCAACACGAGTTGATGACACGCGCTTACTAGGAATTCCTCGTTGAAGACCAATAATTGCAATGGTCTATCCCCATCACGATGCAATTTGAGAAGATTTCCCGATCCTCTCGAACCAGGAATAAAAACTCGTTGGCTGCATCAGTGTAGCGCACGTGCAGCCCAGAACATCTAAGGGCATCATAGACCTATTATTGCCTCAAACTTCCATGGCCTAAACGGCCATAGTCCCTCTAAGAAGCTGGCCGCGAAGGGGAACCTCAACGTGGCTAGTTAGTAGGCTGAGGTCTCGTTCGTTATCGGAATTAACCAGAAAAATCGCTCCACCAAATAAGAATGCAGTCCTTAGAGCAACATCCGTCGATCCCTGGTCAGCATCGTTTATGGTTGAGACTAGGACGGTATCTGATCGTCTTCGAGCCCCCAACTTTTGTTCTTGATTAATGAAAACATCCTTGGCAAATGCTTTCGCAGTGGTCCGTCTTTCATAAATCCAAGAATTTTACCTCTGACAATGAAATACGGATGCCCCCGACAGTCCCTATTAATCATTACTCTGGTCCCGAAGGCCAAAACAATAGGAACAAACTCCTATCATGTTATTCCATGCTAATGTATTCAGAGCATAAGCTTGCTTTGAGCACTCTAATTTTTTCAAAGTAACAGCGCCAGAACCATGACCCAGCCAATTAAGGCCAGGAGCACGCCGCCGACAAAAGGGACGGAAGGGCAGGTGCACACCGAGTAGGCGGACCGACCCTTACGACCCAAGATCCAACTACGAGCTTTTTAACTGCAACAACTTAAATATACGCTATTGGAGCTGGAATTACCGCGGCTGCTGGCACCAGACTTGCCCTCCAATGGATCCTCGTTAAGGGATTTAGATTGTACTCATTCCAATTACCAGACTCGATGAGCCCAGTATTGTTATTTATTGTCACTACCTACCCATGTCAGGATTGGGTAATTTGCGTGCTTGCTACCTTCCTTGGATGTGGTATCCGTTTCTTAGGCTCTCTCTCCGAAATCGAACCCTAATTCTTCGTCACCTGTCACCACCATGGTAAGCCTCTATCCTACCATCGAAAGTTGATAGGGCAGAAATTTGAATGAAGCATCGCCAGCACAAGGGCTGTGCAATCCGTCGAGTTATCATGATTCACCGGAGAAGCGGGCAAGCCCGCGCCGGCCTTTTATCTAAAAAATGCATCCCTTCCAAAGAGTCGGGACTTGATGCACGTATTAGCTCTATAATTACTATGGTTATCTGTGTAGTATGGTACCATCAAAAAAACTATAACTGATTTAATGAGCCATCCGCAGTTTCACAGTCTGAATTAGTTCATACTTAGACATGCATGGCTTAATCTTTGAGACAAGCATATGACTACTGGCAGGATCAACTAGGTAGCACCCTCCCACTTCAAAGTGCATTCCGGGTGCTCTCTTACCGAGAGCCAACCTGAACACCATAGTGTCAAAGAAACGTCAAAACATGTAAAACTTTTATGCCTTGCACCTCTTACATCCCAAGAAGGAAGCACACGCAACATGCCAAGAACATGGCAAACAAATGGGCAGACCTGCCGAGCCACAACGCACCAAGGCCACTCCCCGCCCCGCACCGATGCCACCTAGGATTCCACCCGGACAGCAGCAACAGTGGACCTCGATCAGATGATCACCTGCGGCAGCCTCGACACAAAGGCAAGGGAAGGAAATCATACAAGACAAACCGAGCCTGCAACCTCCCTTAGAAATGCCCCCCAACCCACCCCTCCCCTCCCCGCACAGGGGCCACCTAGGAGTCCACCCGAGCAACAGCAACGATGGAACTCAATCGCATGATCGCCTGCGGCAGCCTCAATGCAAAGAGGAAACGGAAGGAAACAAAACAACAAGACCAACCGAGCCCACAACCTCTCTTAGAAATGCCCCCCGACCCTCCACACCATGCACCGAGGCCACCTAGGAGTCCACCCGCGCCAGTTGATGGTGGACCTCGATCACTTGATCGCCTGTGGCAACCATGATGCGAAGGCAAAGGATGGAAGAAAATGCAAATCAATAGGGTCGCTACACAATACAAGGACACATATCCGAACCGGAGGAGGGATCAGGCAGCTCCGCACCCCACGCACCCTACGTACAGGCAACCTAGAGGATTTCCCACAGCTTTACAAATTACTGACCGGACGATGAATAATTTTCCCCTACGGCCACCTCCACGCAAAGGAGGGAGGTCGAAGCGTTCCACCTCGAAATCCTTCTTCCAAATAGCCCCCACTATCGATGACTATAGTAGCAAGCCTCCTCCCCATTGGACCACGAGCGCATACACAATTGAAACAACAAGTGCCCCCAACCCTCCCCGTAGAGAGGCCACCTAGGAGTCCACTCGGACAGTAGCAACGATGGACCTCGATCGCATGATCGCCTGCGGCAGCCTCAATGCAAAGGAAACGGAAGGAAATAAAACAACAAGACCAACCGAGCCCACAACCTCTCTTAGAAATTCCCCCTGACCCTCCACACCACGCACCGAGGCCACCTAGGAGTCCACCCGCGCCAGCTGACGGTGGACCTCGATCACTTGACCGCCTGTGGAAACCACGATGCGAAGGCAAAGGAAGGAAGCAAATGTAAATCAAGAGGGTCGCTACACAATACAAGGACACATATCTGAACAGGAGGAGGGATCGGGCAGCTCCGCACCCCACGTACCCTACATACAGGCAACCTAGGCGATTTCCCACAGCTTTACCAATCGGACGATGAATAATTTTCCCCTACGTTCACCTCCATGCAAAGGAGGGAGGTCGAAGTGTTCCACCTCAAAATCCTTCTTCCAAATAGCCCCCACCATTGATGACTATAGTAGCAAGCCTCCTCCCCATTGGACCACGAGCTCATACACAATTGAAACAAAAAGTGCCCCCCAACCCCCCCCCGCAGAGAGGCCACCTAGGAGTCCACCCTGTTACACAGTAATTTGTCACTGCCTTCCTGTCAATCACCCTGTTGTGCCAAGAATTCATAATCACTAAGTTCTTGCTGTCTGAACTGGCCCAAAAACCCATTTTTCTAAAGTTTTGTTCATCAGCGCGTCTGTTCCTAAAATATCAGCGATGACTGGCACCCTGTAGTGTATTCCGTGCGCTGCCAGCGCGGAAGGACATCACTTTTCCGCGCTGGTCGACAGCGCGTCTTTCCCATGTACTTCCGCGCTGACCAGACTGTCCCAGTTATTGAGACGCGGTGACAGCGCGACAGTTGCCTAATAATCCGCGCTAATCCAGTTTGGGCGAATTTGTTCAAACAACCAGCCTTCCAAATATTTCCAGGCTTGGTTGTTAGCTTTGTGAATATCGACTCCTTCCTATGGCATGTCTGTTCGACCCTTTGCAACAACTTCCCTTGAAGATAAGCTCATCCTTCCACCCTTTTAGGAGACTCCTTCTCCTATATAAACTCCCACCATTACCATGAGCAGCTAGTTAGACATAGCTTGGAATAGCTTGGATTGTATAGAGCTTATAGTGCTCAGATTGCTGCTACTATAGGTTTGGTGTGCTAGGTGTGGAAGTGATTGATTGCTTAGGGAAGGTTGTTTTGTGTTGCTTGTGTGTGAGAGAGAGTTGTTTGTCTTGGGAGAATCATCCTCAAAGGTGAATGCTTGAGATACATGCTGACTGGCCCCTCCTGAGAAGGTTACCGACGTCAGAACATTTGGTTGTACTCTTCTCTATTCTGATTAATAATAGATGACTGTTATTATTGTTCCATTCTCATTTGTCTATGCAATGGTTAAATGTGAATTACATCTTTTCTGACCGATGTATAGTTGCTTTTATTAGATTTCACGCTTGTGTTTGTTTCTCCTTCGTGTGTGCAGGTGTCTGTCGCGGAGATCGCGAAGGATCGTGACCGGCTGAAGCGAAGGAGCGAAGGCGGCATCTCTTCGTCAAACAATAGCGCTGGAATCCAAGTAGGTGTTCTTGACCTCTTGTTTAATTGTAATTAGGAACATGCACGGCAGCATTGATTGATTGTTGCTAGACCCCTGCTGGGCTAGTAGGGATCGCCTCTATCCGTAGAGGGGATTTACCTCTCCAACAATTTGGTGACTCCGCTGGGGATCAGCCTTTTTGTCTCTTGAGTCCACTTTTGTGTTTGACTTTGATTGGTCTCTTTTCCGAGATTTTGGGATTGTCTCTCTGCTTATAAACTTTCTGGGTACTTCTGGGAAGTATCTGTTAGAAAATTATATATTACGGAGCAATGGAACACATAAAATATTGCAGAAATATAAACACAGAAAACGCACAAAACAAGAGAGACACAGATATACGTGGTTCACCCAGTTTGGGCTATGTCCACCCCGAACAGCCAGTCCTTCCTTTCTATTATCCAGCAAAATGAAGAGATACAACCTACAGCAAAACCACTGTAATATCCTCTGTTTTCTCTCACAGTCTGACCTCTATATCAGCCTCAAATACAATGCCCTCATATAAAGAGAGGGGTTGCCTTCTAGGGAAAAAAACCCTAAACTAAACATAAGTTCTACCGTCAGATCATCCGCCTAATGAACGGCCTAGATTGACTAGAAATTACTATACTTTTACAAGGCAATTTTACAGTTGTTTTTAGCTTCGGGGGCGCTGCCCCCGAAACCCCCCGCCAGGGGGGGGCTCCATAAAGTCGTTGCCGCCCCCCCCTGGACCCCCCACGGCAGCGATCATTTTACGGGTGGCGTTGCCGCCCCATTTTGAACTGGGGTCCAATATGCCGGTACTATAGAAGATAATCAGGCTCCACACCCAACAATCTCCCACTTGGAGACTGATTGTAGCAACTCCACCGCTGCTCCATTTGCTGGACAATGACTCCTCTTTGGACCTGGCTGTTTCTCATCTTCATCGTCATCTTTGAAGACCAACTGAAACTGAGCATATTCTCAGTTTCTCCCTGGTTACAACTTTTGTTAGCATATCTGCAGGGTTCTAGCTAGTGTGTATCTTTTCCAGCTTCAACTCTCCATCTTCCAACACTGATCGTATGAAATGGTACTTGAGCTGTATGTGTTTTGTCCTGGAATGAAATGCTGAGTTCTTTGCAAGATGAATGGCACTTTGACTATCACTGTATAACGTGCCCATATCATGCTCCTTACCCAATTCACCCATAAACCTTTGTAACCAAATCATTTCTTTACTAGCCTCTATAGCAGCAACATACTCTGCTTCTGTTGTTGAGAGTGCAACAACACTTTGGATTTTTGAAACCCAACTGACAGTTGTTCCTCCGACAGTAAATACATATCCTGTAGTGCTCCTCCTATTATCTCTGTCACCTGCCATATCTACATCAACATATCCTTGTAGGGATATGTTTGAACCACCAAAGCATAATGCCTGATTTGTGGTACCTCTCAAATATCTGAGAATCCATTTCACTGCCATCCAATGTTCCTTTCCTGGATTGTTCATGTACCTGCTTACAACTCCCACTGCATGTGCAATATCAGGCCTTGTGCAGACCATTGCATACATTAAACTTCAAACTACTGATGCATATGGAACTTTAGACATATAATCCATGTCTTCTTGGGTCTTTGGGCACATTTCTTTGCTAAGTTTGAAATGGCTAGCAAAAGGTGTACTAACTGGTTTTGCATTTTCCATGTTAAATCTTTTCAACACCTTTTGTATGTACTCATTCTGAGACAATGTTAATTTTCTATTTTTCCTGTCTCTAGTTATTCTCATACCAAGGATTTGTTTTGCAGCACCCAAATCCTTCATTGCAAATGAATTTGCCAATTTTCTTTTGAGCACATTTATTTCCTGCATGTTAGATCCTGCAACAAGCATGTCATCTACATACAATAACAATATAATATAGCTACCATCATTTTGCTTTTTTAGATAAACACAATGATCAGAGTGACATCTAGTATAACCTTGTTCAGACATAAACTTGTCAAATTTTAGATACCACTGCCTTGGAGCCTGTTTTAAACCATACAAGCTCTTCTTCAACCTGCACACAAGTTTCTCCTTCCCTTTCACCTCATATCCTTGTGGCTGCTGCATATATATCTCTTCCTCCAAATCCCCATGGAGAAAGGCTGTCTTTACATCTAACTGCTCAAGGTGCAAATCTTCAACTGCTACAAGACTTAAAATAGTTCTGATTGAAGTCATTTTAACAACAGGAGAAAATATTTCATCAAAATCAATACCTTTCTTCTGTGCAAACCCCTTCACCACAAGTCTAGCTTTGTACCTTTGCTTTCCTCCATCTTCTTCCTTCAGCCTGTAAACCCATTTATTCTTCAATGTAGTTTTTCCTGCAGGCAACCTGACTAAATCCCAAGTCTGGTTTTGCATTAAGGAGTCCATCTCTTCTTCCATGGCTAACTCCCACTTCTTCTTGCTTTCAACCTGCATTGCTTCTTCATAACATTCAGGTTCACCGGAATCAGTCAACAATAAATAATATAATGAAGGAGAGTATCGTTCAGGAGGTCTACTTGTCCTGGTAGATCTTCTAACACCACTTTCAGGTGTTTGGAGTGCCTGTTGTTGTTGTGATGGTTGCTGTTGTTGTGGTTGTTGATTATTATTATTTTCAGGCACCTTTACTTTTTCAGTAATTTCATCAAGAACTGCGTATTCCTTGTTTCCTTTTTCTTGTTTCTTTTCCTGCAACTGATTCTTATACAAGACCTTTTCATTGAATATTACATCTCTGCTCCTAATGATTTTGTGATTTTCATAATCATATAAGCGATAACCAAAATCATTAACACCATATCCAATAAAGGTACATTTCTTTGACTTTGCCTCAAGCTTTGTTCTATTTTCTTTATCAATATGGACAAAGGCCTCACAACCAAAAGGTTTTAAAATAGAGTAGTTTACCTTTTTCCCTGTCCATGCTTCCTCTGGAACACCACCATCCAAGGAACTTGAAGGTCCTCTGTTTATTAAATAAACAACAGTATCTACAGCATCTGCCCAAAACTGTAAAGGCAATCCTGCATGCAATCTCATGCACCTTGCACGCTCCATGATTGTTCTGTTCATCCTTTCTGACACACCATTTTCTTGTGGTGTTCTTGGAACTGTCTTCTCTCTGCGAATTCCATGCTCTGAACAGTACTTATCAAACTCTTTGCTGCAATATTCACCTCCATTGTCTGATCTAAGACACTTCAATTTGTTTCCTGTCTCAATCTCAACCAAAGCTTTCCATTTCTTGAAAGTATCAAATACATCAGATTTATTCTTAATACAATAAATCCAAGTTTTTCTAGTTGCATCATCAATAAAAGTAACATAATAACGAGAGCCACCGAGAGATGATACCTGAGCAGGTCCCCATACGTCTGTATGCACAAGCTCTAATTTTTCGTTCTTCTTTTCTTTCCCAACTCTGAGAAATCTGACTCTCTTCTGTTTTCCATAAATGCAGTTCTCACAGAAATCCAAATCAACATTCTTCAAACCTGGCAACAAATTCCTTGAGTGAAGAATCTTCATCCCTTTTTCACTCATGTGTCCGAGCCTATGATGCCATAATGCTGCATCTGCTCCTTTGGAAGTCAAAGCATTAACAGAGTTAGAAATACCATTGCATAAATACAATGTACCAACCTTTTCACCTTTTGCTATTACCAGGGCTCCTTTTGTGACCTTCCAAGCTTTATCTGTGAAAGTTGTCACACAACCTTCACTGCCTAACTGCCCTGTTGAAATCAGATTTTTCTTTAGATCTGGAACATGCCTTACCTCCTTTAGTAGCCATTGGTTTCCATTCTGTTGTTTTACAAGAACCTTACCCATTCCAACAATTTTACAGGGTTTGTCATCACCCAGACGAACTTGTCCAAAATCTCCTTGAACATAGTCATAAAAGTATTTCTTTTCAGGTGTGGCATGGAATGAGGCCCCTGAATCTACCACCCAGGAATCAGTAATATTTTCGAAAGAAAGAATCAAAGCATCTTGTAACACCTCACCTGTCACATTTGCTTCATGATTGTTTTCTTGCTGTGCATCTCCTTCTTTTCCCTTCCGAGATCTACAGTCTTTCTTTAGGTGTCCTTTCTTTCCACATTTCCAGCACACTATCCCCGATTTGGACTTGGATCTGCCTTTCCTTGACTTACTGCGATATCCTGAGCTCTTTCCTCTTTCCATTTTTCTTCCTCTAGACTCTGCACTCAAAGCATTTCCCGATGTCTCACCGGAGCTTTTCCGTCGCATTTCCTCGCTAAGGATAGCACCGACAACATCATCAAACTTTAAAGTACTAGATCCAGAAACGGAGTTACTAATGGCCATTACCAAACCATTCCAACTTTCCGGTAATGAGCACAAGAATAACAGAGCTCTAACTTCATCATCAAAGTTTACCCCTACAGAACTTAACTGGCTTGTAACTGTATTAAAATCATTTAAATGGTTTGCAACAGATCCACCTTCCGACATATTCATATTAAATAACCGTTTCATAAGAAATACCTTGTTTGAGGCCGAGGGTTTTTCATATAGTTTCGACAACGTCTACATCAAACCCTCTGTCGTGGTTTCCTTCGAAATGTTGAAGGCAACTGACGCAGCAAGGCACAACCGTATTGTTCCGAGTGCCTTTCTATCGAGAAGGTTCCATTCTTCGTCTTTCATACCCGTCGGCATCTTTGTTTTTCCACCCAATGGTAGGTATAGATCTTTCTGATACAGATAATCTTCCATCTGCATCTTCCACAGCGAGAAGTTTTGGCCGTTAAATTTCTCGACCCTAAACTTACCATCTTCCGCCATTGCTCCCACTCGAACCAGGAACCCTTCTTTCCTGCGAGTTTATCAGCCAAATAGACCTTCGGCTCTGATACCAGTTGTTAGAAAATTATATATTACGGAGCAATGGAACACATAAAATATTGCAGAAATATAAACACAGAAAACGCACAAAACAAGAGAGACACAGATATACGTGGTTCACCCAGTTTGGGCTACGTCCACCCCGAACAGCCAGTCCTTCCTTTCTATTATCCAGCAAAATGAAGAGATACAACCTACAGCAAAACCGTTGTAATATCATCTGTTTTCTCTCACAGTCTCACCTCTATATCAGCCTCAAATACAATGCCCTCATATAAAGAGAGGGGTTGCCTTCTAGGGCAAAAAACCCTAAACTAAACATAAGTTCTACCGTCAGATCATCCGCCTAATGAACGGCCCAGATTGACTAGAAATTACTATACTTTTACAAGGCAATTTTACAGCTGTTTTTAGCTTCGGGGGCGCTGCCCCCGAAACCCCTCGCCAGGGGGGGGCTCCATAAGGACCCCCCACGGCAGCGATCATTTTACGGGTGGCGTTGCCGCCCCATTTTGAACTAGGGTCCAATATGCCGGTACTATAGAAGATAATCAGGCTCCACACCCAACAGTATCTTAATTGTTAAAAGGCTCTTGCCTTTGGTTTAGGAAGTTTTGGCTTTGGCTTTGCTTGTTTTTTACTCTTAGCGCGGTTTAATTCGGAACAGTCGCGCTGACATCGCGCCCCTGTGCCTTTGGTATCCTTTCCATCGCGCCTATACGTCTAACAGTCGCGCTGACCTCTTTTTCAGAGACAGCGCGCTTTATTCGTGTCCTTCCGGCTGAGATCGCGCCCCCGATTCTTTGTGATTTGTGTCATCGCGTCTGTGTGGCTTCTTTCCGCGCTGACCTCGTTTTTCTGAGACAGCGCGCTTTATCCCTGTCCTTCCGCGCTGACGTCGCAAAGTTGCTACAGGCCTCCTCCTGTCAGCGCCGAGTTGCTGAAGGCTACCCGCGCTGATCCTGTAAAGTTCATTTTTGACCAAATTAGCCTCCTGAACCTCTTGCTGTGACTATCCCTTCTTCTCTCCACCTGTTTTGTGACTTGCTTTTCACTGTCTGAACTCTGAACTGCTTGATTACGGAGTTTGGTTCCATAGGGTTCTGTTTTGCTCAGTTTTTAATTTTGCGAATACCTTCCCTTTTGCTTTCGCTGCTTGGTTCGTGTTTCCATCATTACTTTTATAGTTGCTGGATTGTGTTGAGTCTCTAATTGACTGGTTGTGACTCTCATCCTTCGGGTGTTCGCTTTTCTCCATTGATTTCGCACTCTAGCCCTAGGACATCTAGAGGACGTGTGTGTGTCAAGCCTACCGTAGGAATCTTGTTTGCTTATTTGACCAGACGATTTCAGATTTGTTTGTGCACTTGTTCAGTGATTGTTGGAGTGTTTTGGGTTGTGTTTCCAAGTGGTTTTCGCTTCCTCCTTACTTGCAATCCTTGCTTGTCTTGCCGAGCTTAGATCACATAGCTCGTGCAGAACTTAGTTTCCTTTGACTTGGAAGCTTTGGTTGAGTGTTCTGGGAACTTTGTGTGCTTTCATTGAGTAATTTGCTTGGTGTTTCGGTTCCTCCAAATTCATTTAGATGCTTTGTGCCATTGAAAGGAAATCAAACTAGTAGCTTTGCTTTAAAAAAAAAATTGAAAAGGAAAAGAACATTTCGTTGATTTGCATCTTCAAAAGAAAAAGTTTCCTTTCCTCGCTTTAGTTGCATTAAGTTGCTTGTTTGCTTATATTTGTTTTGTTTGGTCAAAATTCTTTGCCCTCTCATAGCTAGAATTCATCGAACAAAATGAAATTCTTTGGCATGTAGTTTGCATCTAGGTAATTGTGAGAGAACATACGATAGAGCTTGAAATCGAAACTTAAACTCAAGATCAACTGTAAAATGAACCAAATGAATCTAAAAACGCATTGGAACTAAACGCAAATATCTAGAGGTCTAGGTTAGATACGTGTTCCGGCGTCGTTAAACATAGTCACTGTTGTTTCACATTAGGTTGGGTGATTCCTCCTTCTGTGACTCGATAGTGGTCTAACACGGACTGTGCTCCCACGTACCGTCGCGTATATAGGGAGACCCCATTAGGCTTTTATCCTTTATCCATAGGAAGCCGAGCCTTCCGCCTTGTGAACCGTAACACACCGAACACAGCATTCGGGAAGATTGACTGCAGTACGGAAAGTCCTTGGCTCTCATACGATTGCTGAGGTGTATAAGCAGTTTTGCGGGTTGCTTGGTAAACCTTATACCTAGAGTCTCCAGAGCAGTCACTTTTGATCCTTTTCGGACTCCCTAAACTAAAAGGTGCCTGTGAGCGTCTTGTCACTTCGTGCTCATTAAACATTCGAAGGAGACTGGAGTCATCTTTTCATCCTTTTCTCGACTCCTGAAACATGAAAAGGTCAAGTTTGGTTCTTGTGTCTTAAAATTAATTTGGCCACGATAACATCACCTGTTTTAGATCTTGTGTGCGATAGTTTTGAGTAGGGTTTTATCGTTAGTTTCCTTTAGGTTTTCTAAGGGGTCTGGTCATCCTGGCTGACCCATCAACTCCCGGTCCAAGTGATCAAGGTTCTCCATCCTCTGTTGCTCCAGAGGTACCAGCTGTAAGCGGTACTCTTCCTATTGTTCCGAGTATCTAGCCTATCAACGTACGTGCCCCGGGCGACGAAGATTACATAGAAGATTGGAATCCTATCTGGGAGCCCGATTATACCCCTCGTACCCCTCGTACCCCTCTTGGTATGTCATCTCCAATGTCTACTTCCCCCATGGATGAGACAACTTTCAGCACCGGTGAGACGCCCGTAGTGACAGACATCGAGACCCCGATCCCGGATTCCTCTCCCCTCCCTCCACGATATCAATCAGTGAGGGATAGGATAGCTGCTAGAACGACTTCTACAACTATATGGGATCCTAGTCTTATTGCCTCCACCGGGCCCTTTGTTTCGTAGCCCCTTAGTACACCCCTTACGACAGGGCTTAACACGCCCGTTACCTCAGTTCCCACTCAACCTACTGTCTGTGTAGCACGTCCGACTCTGGTTGTCAGTGCTGAACCGGTTTCCTCGTCTGCAAACCCTCAAGCTAGTCCCTTTTCTGGTGGCATTCCGGGATCGGGGCTGTATGATGCTTTTGGGCAACCCATAACGGACCCAGATTACGAAGGTCCCTTCTTTTACTATGATGAAAACGGTGAGTACCTTGAGAACATTTCAGTCCTTCCTCATCGTCCTTTCGAAGAAAACGAGGAACCGTTGAACGTTACGTATGATCCCGCTACTCACATTCTCCATGGGAACCGGGATCCTCCCAAACAGCCCATAGGACCACCCAATCAAGGCCAGCCACTCTATGTGCAAACCCCTCAGGCGCAACCACTTTATGGCCCGCCTTACCCAGGACAATCTGGAGGCCCACAAGGTCAACCTTACCAGGGACAACCCACGGGCATTGGAGGTCCGTCATATTCGCATCAGAGTCAACCTACTGGACAACCAGGGCAGCCTTCCATTCAGCAAGGCCAACTCGGTTTCCAGCAAGGGTACCCATCTGGACAAACTGGGTCAGTTTACAATCCTCAAAATCAACCAGTGGTCCAGCAGGGGTATCCTCTTGGGCAGGGTGGACAACCCTATGTACAACAGGGCCAACCTACCGCCCAGTCTGGTCATCTCCCTGGGCAGGGTGGACAACCCTATGTTCAACAGGGCCAACCTACCGCTCAATTCACGAATCCTTCTGGGCAAGGGGGGCAACCTACTATACAGCAAGGCCAACCCTCTGCTCAGCCCATACACCAAGGAGGGCAGCCTGCCATGTAGCAAGCCCAGCCCTCTTCTCAATCTGTTCACACTGGGGGGCAAACGGGCCAACCGTCTATACAGCAAGGTCAACCCGTTGCCCGCCCTAATCGTCAACCTGGACAAGTTGGCCAACCTCGGCGTCAACCAGCGATCCAGCCAGTTCAGTCATCCGTTCCGCAAGGACAACCCTTGGTGGCACATGGACAACCTGGTGCCCAGCAAGTCTATCCTGCTGGCCAACTAGGTCCATCTCAAATCCGACCGAGTCAACCTTCGGGACATATGTGTTATAGACAATTTTGTGCCTTACAGAAACAGGCATGAATTGTCAATAATCCAAGGGATCCAAAGTCCCTAAACATGATGTTCCTACCCCTAGAGGAACAAGGTTAGCAAACCAACAGCTCTCAGATCAGTTCTCCACCTGAAAACACTCAAAAACAAGCAATCCTGAAATCAAAGCAGGTGCTCCACCAGGCTTCTGCGCTGAAACTCAACTCCTCCATGGTGTACCTGCGTTGCAAAGCAAGTGGAACAAAGGCCACCTGCGCTGAGCGAGATGGGACAAGTGGCACACTGAGTCATTGCTCTGGAATCTTCCAAAAATGACACTTGGATCAGGGATTTCGCCTTGTGATGAGTCAGGGGCTCTGTTTCTCCAAGTGGAAGCAAGGTTCTCCAAGTGGACTCAAGAACTGAAGATCAACTGAAGAGAGAAAGGACACAAGGCAGCTACACATCAGTTGCAAGCTGACTCATCCTTTCTCAATTCATCTATATATTGAGCTCTCTCCTATGAGCTCAGGAGGCTGGAATTTTGTGCAAAGTAATGATATGTTGTTGGTTTCACTATAGAGCTATTGGGTGATTGCTTGAAGGAGGTGAAGAGGAGAAATTCTTTCTGCTGGGAGGTGTTGCTGGATTGGGGCCTTCAATGGTTGTAACTCTCTCAGAACTTTACTTCTTCATTAATAAAAGCTATTGAGGTTCTTCTATATGCACTTGTTTCAATAATGTATTGTGATAATTGTATATTTGATTTATGCTAATCCGTGAATCAGTTATGATCGCATGCTTCTTGTAGTCTCCTTCTTTGTTATTTTGCAGGATCTCATTGTAGCTGGGCCAGCAAAAGAGCAAGGAGCTGGGAGCAAGCAAGCAAAGAGAAGAGTTTGGATTCGACATTAAGCACAAGGCAACGGTTAGTGCATTTCTTCATTCTCTCTTGCTTTCATAAAGAAGTAAACCTTAAGTAGTTTTCTTTACAGTTGTTGTTGAGGTACTATCACCCTTAGAGTGGGATAGGGTCATCTGAATCGGATACTTTTCCCTACAACAAACTGGCGACTCCGCTGGGGAGCGTATCTATTTGATTGTTTGTAGTATTTTGCTATTCATTTCCTGAACAAAAGAGTACCAAATCGAAAAGCTTTTGACTATATCAAAAGCGAAGTAGAGGGCAGCTACTCTAGCTCATTTCTGAGCGTGTTCATGATTTGAAGAGCTGATCTACAAGGATCCTTGTAATCTCTTAGTGATAGCTTTTCACCTTCCTAATCATCCCTTTGAGTGTGCTTGACTGATTGCTTCTGATTTGAGCAAAAACTGTGCATTTTTGAGAAAATTGTGACCCGGAAACTGTGAAAACGTAACTTTCGTTTTCCAAAGCAGGTAGTACACAGGCTACCTGCTTTGCAACGCAGGTCCCGAAGGGGCTACCTGCGCTGAGAGCCAGACTGGCTGAGCAGCACCTGCGTTGGCCCAATTTTGCCTAGTGCAGTTGGGGTTTCCTCCCTTTTTCTTGCCTGTTTTCACTATAGGTTTTGCAGCCAGTTACCAGTCTTGTGCCTGTTCTGAAACCAACCTTACTTGCCATCATTCCGCCTCTGTTATATAATGAAATTGTACTTGTTCTTTTGTATTTCTTACTTCATTTACAATTTCCCATAACGAAAAGTAAACTAGTCTTGCTTTGGCCTCTTAGATCTGAACCTGTGTTAGGCATTTTGCTGGTCTAAAGAGTTAGCTTGTTTGCTGTCCATAGCTGATTAGTCTTTTTACTTTCGTCATTATGGTTTGATTTCATGCATTTCCAGTGATTAAACAAGTAAATCTTAAGGTGTCTTTTGATTTTGGACAAGCTTGTTTACTTTCGCTCTAAATCGAAATCAAAGTTATATAACAACTTTCTTTTTGTAATACATCAACATTAAGAAAGGGAAAAGAAAATACATGCATTGTGCATTTTGCATTTGACTGTTTGCATGACAATTTAGGAAATTTTGCATTAGTGTGTGCTCTATGATCTGTGTGAAAAGATTTGCCTTTCTTCTCCTCAGTAGTTAAGATTTTCAAAGTTGAAAGATTGAAAAGTTTGCTTCTCATCTTAGACTGCATTCAGGAATTTGTTACATACATCTCGTGGTGATCCTTAAAGGCAAACTGCTAAACAAGATCAACATTAAAATAAATTCAATTTACATAACAACGCTTTGTAACATAACGCAAACATATAGAGGTCTAGGTAGAGACGTGTTCCGGCGTCGTTAAACATAGTGACTGTCGATCTCTACGAAGGTGGGTGATTCCTCCTGAGAGTCGGTGGCACTAATACGGACTTGTGCTCCCACGTACCGTCGCGTATATATTGGGAGACCCCTATAGGAACAAAGCCTTTATCCATAGGAAGCCGTGTCGGCCGCCCTACTGATCGCAATGCAGTGAACACAGAATTCACGAAGATCGACCACCCGTACCGTAAAACGTATTCTGTGGTTTCGCGAAAGGTTTGGCACACCCTCTGCCTAGAACTCCAGAGAAGTTTCTTCTGGCCTTTTTCAAACTCTATAACTGAAAAAGTCCAACCGAGCATTTGTCACTTCGGGCTCGTTAAAACATCGAAGGAGACTAGAGTCATCTTTAGCTTTTTCTCGACTCTTAAAACATGAAAAAGCAAAGTTGTGTCTAAAGCGTCGTTAATAAAATTTATTTTAAGCGGAACATAATCACCTGTTATTCCCACGTTGATCTTTCAGTTGAAGAGTATGGAGCCCACCAACCAAGGAAGTCACCTTGGTGGAAGTCCCAATCCCTTCTCCTCTTGGGGAGATGTTGGTGTGCCTCATATGGCCACATTGTCACTTCCAGGATTGACAATCGGCCTACCTGTATGGCTCTTTTCAACTAATGTAGTTCAGATCGCCACTAATCCTGAGCAGTCGAATCAACAGTCAGACCAGTCTAGAGCTACCCACCAGCCTTCCACTTCTTACAATTCTTCCTTTGATCCTTCATCTTCGCAAGGTAGAGCCGGCAAAAGTCAGCCTCCCATGGAGAAGAAGGAAAAGAAGAAGAGAGAAAAGAAGCAGAAGGGGCCTATGGCGAAGGCGACTGTGGGCAAGCAAAAGACATCTGACAAGAATCCACACACTGCACCGACCGGGCCTAAATCGCCATGTGTCATTTGCAAAGGGACCCACTTCCATCGTGATTGTCCTTGTATTCCCCAGATACTAAGAGACTGGTCCCCCAGGTTGCACAATCCGGTAGCATCAACCTCTGGTAGTCATGTTGATTGCAGTCCGTCAACTAGCGAGAGTGAAGGACGAAAAGGGAGACCAAGATCACCCTGTATGTTGTGTGAAGGCGATCACGCCATCCACCGATGTCCATTCTTAGATGAGGCGAAGAGAGTTTTGGAAGATCGTCTGGTAACACCGTTACGACTTCCTCCTGGATACCAAAAACTCGTGCCTAATCCCTCGATAGTTGAAAATCCAGCTGGCCCGCTCAAGTGGTTAGCTGAAGTGTCAGTCATTGAGAATGAACCTGCTAAATCCAGACCAGACGAAAGTCTAAAGGTCGAAATGGCAGTTGACCCGGTTCTTCCTTCAGAGGTTTCATCCTCAAATGACTCCGTCATTGAAGACCCATCTTCAAATGACACCCTCACTAAAGAGGATAAGGATGACACTGTCCATATTCTTTTCATCAACACAGACTCTGATGAGCATCAGGGCAATGCACCCATTCCTTTATCGCAGGAAGGAACATCATCAGGGTCGTATCCGGCCGTGTATTCGGTCCCACCACCAAGCAACCTAGTTGTATCCTTTGATTGGAATCAACTAGGCAGACCCCGGTTACCAGCCAGTATCCCATTCAGAGTCATCGTCCAAATCTACAGAATGGTGATGGCTGG
Source organism: Pinus tabuliformis (assembly GCA_031772625.1). Classification (NCBI taxonomy): domain Eukaryota; kingdom Viridiplantae; phylum Streptophyta; class Pinopsida; order Pinales; family Pinaceae; genus Pinus; species Pinus tabuliformis. The sequence goes on from CM062809.1 coordinate 802,612,555, forward strand.
AACTATCATTGATGAAGGGGCATCTGTGAGTATCCTTTCCTCTATTGCTTGGAAAGCACTGGGTTCCCCACCGCTCTTACCTGAGATGAGAAATCTATCAGGTTTTGATAAAGGAACCAGTCACCCGTTAGGGATTCTCCCCAATGTTCCAGTTACATTGAAAGGGAAGACAGTTCATATGAACATCATGGTCGTCCAGGGACCCTTGGTTTATAACTTACTCCTTGGACGAGACTATATATATTGCATGGAGGCGATAGTGTCCTCACTCTTTAGAGTTATGTGTTTTCCGCACGAAGGAAGAATGGTCAAGCTCGTAGACCAACTTTCATTTCCAGGATCACGAATCGCAAATAGTCAAATACCATTCCTTAACGGTTTATTCACTCAAGGAATGCCTCCACCCCCGGTTCTACTTCTTGATGAATGTGAGTGATTCGGAAAGAAAGAACTGGGACCCAGGGGGCATGCACCCTGGCCTGCCTTGGGCAGAGAAAACCTTCGGTATAAAGTTAATTTCCGCAGAAGAACATGACTAGTCCATACCCCGTCCGAAGGAAGGAAGAGAGGGTTGTTCTAGGATAAAGTTCTTTTGTCGAAGTTATGTGAGCGAACTAATTGGCTCCCTTTGTCTAGAAATTAGGCTCTCCTGAGGAAGGAGATCCATTTGTGGCGGCAAGTAGCCACCATCTTTAGAGTTCAAGCCCCACCCATTAAAACATATGTTTTGAAGGATAAGTAGGGGTAGCCTCCAAAGAAAGAGATGAAATTGCTGCAACAAGTAGTCACCATCCTTAGCAACCTAGTAATAGACATCGCCGGAAAAAGAGTTTAGTTTGCGGCAGCGAACAAAACCATTTTTTGGATAATAAGTAAGAGGACGAACCTAGAAATTATACTTTATACCTGGGGGCATGCGAACCTTTTGGAGTGCAAGCACGGGACGACTATTTATTTTTTAAATTTTTAGGTCCTCCCTTTAAACCTGTAGGTCTAACCCATTAAACTCGTAGGATTAGCCGTTTCCAGCTTGCATGAAGAAAGGATGTGGGGCAAAAGTTAAAACTTGCCAAATTGGAGTAACTAGTGAGGTATAGCTCCTTAAATATGACTACCTCACCTGAGGCGTTCCTTGTATTATGACTGGTATAATCGAGCAGTTTTAGCACACAGTTCATGCTCGTTAAAAAATAAACGTAAGAACCGAGCAGTTTTAGCACATAGTTCATGCTCGTTAAAAAATAAACATAAGTTGCGAGCAATCTTCCCCTAGAGTTCAAGCTCACCTAGAAAAAATGAACCGGTAAATAACCTTGAGAAATGTAACCTTTGACTGCCATATTAAAAGCCATTGGTCGTGTTTATATGCCATCACCTCCATCCGTTCATTTGGCCAATCGTTCATCTCCATATGTTTGTTTACCCATTTTGAGGAACAACTGCGAAGAGTGATTTCACTAAGCCATCCTTGTGACACTGCCGTGATTGGAATATTCCAACCTGTACCTGGAATCTGCTGCTGCCCTGTTCATCACTCGTTCCTCAAAAGACGAGTCTTCTTTGAGCTCTTTTCACTGACTCGTAAAATATGAAAAGTTTGCCGAGTTTTGTCCTTCCAGCTCGTTAAAGCAACCGGAAAGCTATCCCTCCTCTAGATTTTAATCTTTTTGGACCTGAGGGATTATTGCACAAAAAGATCGAGCGCTTGTTTTGTTCGGCTCGTTAAAGAAATCGAAAATCCATCCCTTCTGTATTGTTTTATACTTTTTCGGACTTAAGGGATTAGATGACGAAAAAGGAATTCTGGAGTTGACTTTATGTACCTTTTCAGACTCTCTAAAAATGAAAAGGACCGAGTTATCCTTGTCGTTAGACTCGTTAAATTCATTAAATAGCGACAAACTTGTCTTTAGACGAGAACGAGTTTCCCTATCGCTAGGCTCGTTAAAACATAGCGATGGGCTTGCCCGAAGGGCAGGTTATAGAACAAGCATATGTTATCCTCCTCAAGCTTGATAAAAATAAAGAGGTACTGGTCAGCAATGACTGGGGAAAAATTGGGAGAACCTCACAGCTTTAATGGTAGCAAGTCGCTCTTGAACATGACACTTTGTCCTCCGTATCACATCGGGTTGGGTTGTTTCATTCACCGGTCTCATCACCATGGTCCTCGCCACACCATCCACATTTGGGGTAATGCTACCGATCCATCACATCAGTGTCGTTATATGTTCAAGAGATGTTGTTCTGCAGAGAGTCAACCGTGTCCCATCCACTGCCATACATTGTCCTTCATCCATTTCATGACCGCCACTCTGAATCATACATCACAGTTTGTTTTCACCTCATCACAATCACTAGCTCCGTTCCGTGTCACTGATGTGGGATTCATTAAGGCCCTCGTTTGACGGATCGCTCCTTGTCGACATCAGCTCATTATCCAAGGAGTTGATCTAGGAACAACCCCCTTCAGTACTTTGAAGCTTGCATGCCTCAATGGCAAGTTTCTCACTTCCGGCGACAGGTATACATCAATGACCTTCGACCAGAAGATTTTGCATGGTGGTCGACGCCAAGTCCTTTATTCCCACCATGTGAATTGTACTGCCGTACCTTGAGGGTCATCATCCTTATCGGTGATTCCTCTCGCGCTTGTTAACGGTTTACGTCATTGACCGGTAATCAAGTGATGTCTTTCCATGTTCGACTTCAAGGAATTCTCACATGGATCGACTTGTACATCGAGTGAAGATCGGAAGAGATTGAAGACCCCAGATCTAGTTTCATCCATCCGGGCTGCCATATATATTCAGGATATAAAGACATTTGATATGTACATCATTGCAGCAGATGATCGTCCTTCTCAAAGGATGATAATTTCAGCAGAGAATTATCAGTCTACCATCAGACGATCGTCTGTTCTATGTACCAAAATGTATTTATAAAGCTGAGCATGGGAATGCTCGCCTCAGCTAGATCATGAAAAAGTATGAAAAACAATGTATTGTATTGTATCTTATTACAGGACACTTCTCAGCAGATTAAATGAACTTCGGATCCTCCTAATAAAGCATTTCACCCGATAAACGACCTCATACTTTAGGGGGCATCTGTTATAGACAATTTTGTGCCTTACAGCAACAGGCATGAATTGTCAATAATCCAAGGGATCCAAAGTCCCTAAACATGATGTTCCTACCCCTAGAGGAACAAGGTCAGCAAACCAACAGCTCTCAGATCAGTTCTCCACCTGAAAACACTCAAAAACAAGCAATCCTGAAATCAAAGCAGGTGCTCCACTAGGCTTCTGCACTGAAACTCAACTCCTCCATGGTGTACCTGCGTTGCAAAGCAAGTGGAACAAAGGCCACCTGCGCTGAGCGAGATGGGACAAGTGGCACACTGAGTCATTTCTCTGGAATCTTCCAAAAACGACACTTGGATCAGGGATTTCACCTTGTGATGAGTCAGGGGCTCTGTTTCTCCAAGTGGAAGCAAGGTTCTCCAAGTGGACTCAAGAACTAAAGATCAACTGAAGAGAGAAAGGACACAAGGCAGCTACACATCAGTTGCAAGCTGACTCATCCTTTCTCAATTCATCTATATATTGAGCTCTCTCCTATGAGCTCAAGAGGCTGGAATTTTGTGCAAAGTAATGATATGCTGTTGGTTTCACTATAGAGCTATTGGGTGATTGCTTGAAGGAGGTGAAGAGGAGAAATTCTTTCTGCTGGGAGGTGTTGCTGGATTGGGGCCTTCAATGGTTGTAACTCTCTCAGAACTTTACTTCTTCATTAATAAAAGCTATTGAGGTTCTTCTATATGCACTTGTTTCAATAATGTATTGTGATAATTGTATATTTGATTTATGCTAATCCGTGAATCAGTTATGATCGCATGCTTCTTGTAGTCTCCTTCTTTGTTATTTTGCAGGATCTCATTGTAGCTGGGCCAGCAAAAGAGCAAGGAGCTGGGAGCAAGCAAGCAAAGAGAAGAGTTTGGATTCGACATTAAGCACAAGGCAATGGTTAGTGCATTTCTTCATTCTCTCTTGCTTTCATAAAGAAGTAAACCTTAAGTAGTTTTCTTTACAGTTGTTGCTGAGGTACTATCACCCTTAGAGTGGGATAGGGTCATCCGAATCGGATACTTTTCCCTACAACAATATGGTTCAACCCCAGCCGGTTCAAGGACATTACCATGGGCCTCAAACTCAAACAGGTTATCAACCTTCTTACCAAACGCAGCCTGCCTATCAGGCTCCGTATGGGGCCGAGCAGTCATATGGCTACCAGCAACCCCAGGGGCAAAATCAGTTTGCTCCTTATCAAAATTATCAGCAACCACAGGTCACTCCTTATCAAAATTACCAATATGGTGCACCTGCCGGGCAAGCTGCTAGTACATGGGGAGCTGGGGGGCAGACACAGGGACAATCGTCCGCATATGGCCAAAATCCATACGGACAGAACCCCTACGGACAAACTCCCTATGCGCCAGGCCCTTTTGGACCGGGTCCATCGGGACAAAATTCTTACGCGCCAGGCCCTTTTGGGCCAGGCCCGTCCGGACAGAGTTCGTGGGGGAAACCACCATCTGGGTGGAACCCTAATGTCGCCTCGAATCCGCAGCCACAGATGTCCTTTAACCCGCAGCTACCATTTTTAGCAACGTTGGAACTACCTGATGTGTCCAAATTAACAAACGACCCTATTTTGCATAATCCGTATTGGCCACCGGTTCCAACCAAAATACCAGGTGACTGTCCAAAGTTTGACGGCAAAGCCGGTGAGGACCCTCAGGCCCATGTAATGACTTATCACCTTTGGTGCTCATCTAACTCGTGGCTTGATGATTCTATCCGGCTTCGCCTCTTCCAGAGGACTCTCACTGGTTCAGCTGCTAAATGGTACATTGAACTCAATCGCGGCATGTTTTCAGATTTCAACTCGTTGGCTATGGCCTTTTTAACTCATTTTCAGTTACCCATTCGGTACGAGACTGGGACCCATCTTCTCACGTCTCTCAAACAGGATACGGCTACGCACATCTCTGATCATATACATGAATGGAGAAGGCGTCGTCGCTTGATTAAATTTTGGATTCCTGATCAACTCCTGACCGACTGGTTTACGACGTCCTTTGTTCCTAAAATTGCAAAAGATATCGCAATGGGGGCGTGTGTAACTGAGGAGCAAGCAATCGCGCGAGCTCAGTACCTCGACTTAGTGTATTCTCAGTCAGGTACTTTGTATGAGTATTTTCCAGACGCCCCGAGGCCTGGACAACCCAAAGCTCCACCAAAGCCTTCTGTTGATGGAGTCATTGGTTCTGTAAATTCATCATCTAAGAAATCGGCCGCGAACCCTGGGAAGCAGAAACAGAACGCCTCTCACGAGAATGCTCCTCAGGGCCAATCTATTTCTGGGAATACCTCCGAGGTAAACGCCATTCAGTCCACCGCGGCAGACAAATCCTCGAAAGGAAAAAAGAAAGGGAAGGCCAAAGATAAATCTGGACAGCCCAAGCAGAACCCTCCTAAACCTCCCTCCGAGGAAGGAGCCAAACGGAAGCCTAAGTATCCTTGTCTCATCTGCGAGGAGGATCACTACACCAAAGATTGCCCCAGGCGGTCCGAGGTTAGTCGGCTTTTGAAAGGTGCTCCAGGGCCTCCTGCTGTGCTTAAAGAGCCTTTCCCGTCCCAGCAGACGCATCAGGTGGCAGATCCTTCTCAATCCTCTTCCTCGTTCGGTTCTCAGGTGTTCATGGCTGGAACCATCCCCATCCATGTTTCAACTCGAGCGAAAGATTATCCATCTCCAGCCGGGAAAGAGCCGGAGGTTCCCTCCAGCGCTCCTCCGTCCAGTTCTGGTCCCCTTCACATCGAACGGCCCAGCACCGAGACGATCCCCCGACCCCCTCCCAAAGGTGTACTCAGGAAGTCATCTTATAACCCCAATGCTCGTGTTGCCCAGCATTATAGCATTGTCGAGGACTTAGCTCAGGCTCCCTCTGCTATGTCCGCATTAGAAGTCCTCCAGAGCTGCCCCTCCCAGAGGAAGTCCTTGCTATCAGCGATTGGTGGCATAGACCCGGCAGATTCGGATTTAATTTCTTTTGATCTCGAGGGTTTCACACAGAGACTGCCTCATCAGGTGGCCTTCCTTATACAGGTTCTCATCAACGGCAAAACAATCCATCGTACAGTCATTGATGAAGGTGCCTCAACCTGCATCATGTCGGTTGCTTGCTGGAAGGCTATTGGTTCTCCTACTCTGAGCCAGTCTCCTATGACCCTGGAAGCTTTCGATGGAAGAGAATCTCGTCCATATGGTATCCTCCCGCGATTGCCTATCTCTTTAGAAGGGAAAACGGTAGAAGTAGAGGTTGAAGTCATTGACGCTAATCTCACTTACAACCTCCTCCTTGGACGAAGCTAGACATATGCCATGCAAGCCGTGGCTTCCTCCTTGTTCCGTGTCGTTCGCTTCCCCCATCAAGGGAGAATCGTCACGGTGGACCAGCTGTCCTTTTTTGCTTCCTCTTCTGAAGGGAATGTGCCATTCGTAGAGCATACCTCCAAGTCGCTAGTGAGTGTGGGTGCTAGATTATTCAAATATCCCTCCTTGATGGGAGTCTTTCCCCTCCCACCTCCGAATCTCGCCTCCGTTAACATGATTACAGTGCGTTCTGATCCATGGGTTCTCCCTCCCTTGAATCAGGAAGACTCTTGGGCCGAGATGATGCCGTTGAGTCCTGCCGAGCTCAACTACATCGAGATTGTCACTGCATCGGCTCCACCTCCTGAGCCTGCTTTTCCGAGCAGTGTTCCCGATTCATATGACCACTTCCCTTGGTTGGGAGAAGAGGCCACTTTGGATCCCCTGAAGGAATCATTTCCCTCCGACGAGGCTATCATTGAGACTATGTCTCTCGAGGAGCTCCCTTGGTTAGATTACCACCATCGCTCTTCGTTTCTCCCTCCTCATTCGGAAATGGTCGCATGTCTCGAGCGGTTCGCTTCATGTGTCCCATCTCCGCCTCTCCAAACACCGGTTCAGTTATATCAAGTGTCTTCGGAAGGAAATATGGGTAACATTACGCAAACCCAGGCTATCGACATCTCTGTCAAACCAGGGATTGTCGAGAATATTTTCATTGGAGTCACATGCACTCCTGAGGAAGTTCAACTTTATACCGCTTTATTTCGTGAATTCCGTGATGTTTTTGCATGGTCTTACGAGGAAATGCCCGGCATTGACCCCAGTATTGTGGAGCACGAAATCCCTACTTATCCCGGCGCTAAGCCTGTTCGTCAGCGTTTACGCCCAGTGCACCCTCGAAAGGCTGCAGCCATCAAGGCCGAAGTTGAAAAACTCCTTCGAGCTGGTTTCATCTATGCCATTCCCCTCACGGAATGGGTATCCAATATAGTCCCTGTGAATAAAAAGCAGGGCACTATTCGGGTCTGTGTTGACTATCGCGACATCAATCGCGCCTGTCCAAAAGATAACTTTCCTACGCCTTTTATTGATCAGCTTATTGATGACTGCGCAGGAAGCGAAATTTATTCATTTATGGACGGCTTCTCTGGTTACAACCAGATCAACATAGCCCCCGCAGACCAGCATAAGACTGCTTTCATTTGTCCTTGGGGCACCTCCGCTTATAAGAAGTTACTTTTCGGTCTTAAAAATGTCGGTGCCACTTTCCAGCGTGCAATGTCGTATGCTTTTCATGATATCCGACACATCGTACAGCCTTACCTGGATGACCTTCCAACTCATTCAGCTAAACGTCAAGACCATCCATCTCATTTACGCGAAATATTTCTCCGCTGTCGACACTACCGTATTCGACTCAATCCGCATAAGTGTGTCTTCTGCGTAGAATCTGGCCGACTGCTCGGGTTCATCGTCTCCCGGGAAGGTATCCGTCTGGATCCCCTTAAGGTCGAGGCCATTTTGAATCTTCCTCCCCCTGCCTCTCTTCAGCAGTTACAGAGCTTGCAGGGAAAAGCTAATTTTCTCAGATGATTCATTCCAAATTATGCCGAGGTGGCTAAGGGTTTCACATGGTTATTAAAGCGAGACACGCCCTTTCGCTGGGACGCTATCGCTCAAGAATCTTTTGAGCGTCTTAAAGACCTTCTTGTCTCAGCTCCGCTCTTAAGACCTCCGAACTATCACCGTGATTACATTCTCTATTTAGCTGCCGCTGACACCACCATCGGTATGGTTCTCGTGCAGGACGACGATGCTGGCACCGAGCATGTTATCTATTATCTTAGCCGCAACCTTCTAGACACGGAAACTCGCTATGCATATGTCGAGAAGTTGGCATTGGCAGTTGTCTGCGCCGTCCAACGATTCCGTCATTATATCCTGTTGCGCACGACGACCGTGATCTCTGATTGCAACCCCATGACCTACATTTTGTCACGTCAGTTGCTGGGGGGCAAATACTCAAATTGGATCGTAATCCTCCAAGAGTTCGACTTGGAATTCACTGCAGCCAAGTCTAAGAAATCTTTGGTCTTTGCTGAACTGCTCTATTCCTTACCATCTCACTCTGCACCATCCCGCTCCGAGGAGCATATTCCGGATGAAACGTTGTTTCTCATCAGCACCCTCGACCCGTGGTACGGGGACATTATCGTATATTTACAAACGTCTTCGTTTCGTCCCAACGTATCGAAAGATGCTCGACGACGAATTCGTCACCAAGCTCAACCATATCGCATTTTGGGCGATACCCTGTACCGCCTCGGCGTCGATTCTGTTCTTCGCCGATGCTTAACCCTCGAGGAGGCTGAGCGAGTCTTGAATGACTGCCACTCCGGCGCTTGTGGTGGCCATATGTCCGGATATGCTACCGCCCAGAAGATCCTCCGTGCTGGTTATTTCTGGCCTTCTATCTTCAAGGATTGCATCCTTGCTGTGCGTGCATGTCACGAGTGCCAGGTCTACCACCGGAAGATGCGTGCACCTATTGCACCACTACACCCTGTCGTAACCGTAGGTCCATTTGCCAAATGGGGCATCGATTATACGTCCTGTAACCCTCGTTCGGCCGGGGGGCATGTGTACATTATCGTTGCTGTGGATTATTTCACCAAGTGGGCCGAAGTGATGCCTACATTAAACGAAGACGGTCACACAGCGGCGCAGTTTTTATTCAATCATGTTATCACTCGTTTCGGAGTCCCTCAGGCTATTGTTACAGATCACGGAAAGCATTTCCAAAATCATATGATGACGGAACTAACAACCCAACTAGGCTTGCGCCAAGATAGTTCGTCACCGTACTATCCACAATCTAACGGTCAAGTCGAAGCCGTGAACAAAGTTTTGATCACCATGCTTCAACGCACCGTCAATACGCACAAGTCTAACTGGCATCTTATGCTTTTCCCAGCCTTGTGGGCCTACCGGACTTCTGTGAAGGATGCCACCGGTTTCACCCCGTTTCAGCTGGTTTATGGACTGGAGGCTACCCTTCCCGTCGAATGCGAGATTCCTTCATTAAAATTAGCTGTTGAGTTGCTTTCCAACACCACTCCGGTGGAGGAACGGCTTCTTTACCTAGAACGGTTAGACGAGACTCGTCGTTTGGCTTCTCTGGCTATCGAAGCACAGAAGAAGAGAGTCAAGGCTCACTTCGACCAGAATATTCATCCTCGTTCCTTTGTTGAGGGAGATTTAGTACTGCTCTACGATCAAGCTAAGGATAAGCTGGGGGCAGGGAAACTCGAATCTATGTGGTTAGGTCCCTACATCGTGAAAAGAGTTTTACAAAAGGGCGCATATGAGTTGATTGATTATGAAGGAAATCCTCTTGACAAGCCCCGCAACGGGCTGTATCTGAAGAAATATTATGCATAACTTCGCGCACTCACTTTGTATATACGTGTGTTTTGTGTTTTTCGTGCATGAGTTCATTTTTTCTTTGGTATAAAGGCGTGTTTGCCTCTTATTATGTTTTCTTTTTCCTGTGCAGATGTCTAGTGCACCTTATGTTGGTTTCGCTGATGGTGCCTGCCGCAGCACTTGTAATTTGTCTTCAGCGGCGTGGGTGATCTACGATCCTCACGGAGAATTGTTAGACCTTCAGGGTGTCTGCCTAGGTCGTACCACTAACAACGTTGCTGAGTACAACGCTGTAATTGAATTACTTGCCGAAGCAGTTGACCTCGGCATCCGAGAACTAGTGGTGAACCTGGACTCCCAGCTGGTCGTCCATCAACTTAACGGGCGATATTCCGTCAGAGACCAGTGCATACTAAGGTTATACCTACGTGTAAGATTGTTGGAACGGAACTTTGATTACATTACTTATCAACACATTCCAAGACGATTAAATACGTTGACTGATGCATTGGCAAATCATGTGTTAGATAGAAATTTGCGTAACAGATAAACGTCATACAAAAAAACATAGATAGCATAGTAAGACCATGAGCATATGTAAATAGATCATTTCAAGCATAGTTTGCATATGTGTGCTTTTAAGCTTGCATTAAAAAATATAAAAATGCATGGGTCATGTGTCATGCAAATTCATACATAAGATCACAATTGTACTGAACAATTGCATAACATAAACAAGACATCATCACATGTAACAATGGTCCATCTAAAAAGCCGGTATGTATATATATATATATATATATCGTGTGGCGCACTAAGGCGCTCAAAAATAAGTGTACATGTCCAAAATATCAGTACATCTGAGTCGTGTGTCTCAAAATAACAGTGGAAATAAAACCTAGGTAACTATGGAGCCGGGTGATGCTCTCTGTAGTACACAGCTGCTCGTGCTACCCGCCTCAGAAGGCGGTGCACCTTGGGTTCCACCCCCACTGTATGGATTTGATGCTCTAAGGGGACCTCTTCGACCCCCTGGTAGTCAGGCACTCCCTCCAGCAACCCCTCAAGGTTGCGAGCTACAGTCTCTGACGTGTCAACCCCTGGAGGGACTAAGGCCAAGGCCCCAGCTCCCTGTCCTTCTCTCCGTGCCTCGGAAGCCAGGCCAATCGGTCTAGTAGGCCCCACATCTGCATACCATGACATTTATTAAGACATGTACATAAAAAAAAATAAAAAAAAATTCAAAAACATTGCAAAACTCAAAAAGTCAAGTGTTATACCTGCATCATCCCACTGTTCCCCTGGGGGCAGCACCACATCAGGGTCATTGTGGAAATCCATGCCCGCGTATGGCCAGTCCTCCATAAAGATAACCTGCTGATCTAGCCAGTCCCGGAAGAATGCTCCCCAGGCATGTGGCCGGCCACCACCTCCGCGTGGCATGATGCGAGCCCATCGTGTGGCCCTCGTCTCCCGAGGATCCCTAGGAGCATCCACGGCCATCGTCTACAGCCGCATGGCTGGCACTCACTCTAGAATGAGCGGGACCAGGATAGACCCGTAGCCAAACTGCTTCGTCTCTCCGCGACGACAGTTGCTCAGGTGCCTCTTCATGTTGTTGGTCACTGTTGTGGCCCAATCAAACACTGTAGGCTCGAGGCAATCGAGAGCTAGCATAAGGTGGGTCTTCGAAGCCTCGTGGTTGGCCATGCTTTCCGCTGCCCGGGTCACCATGAATAGGATGGTGCGAAGGACTATGTTTCCCACCGTGGGGATTGCTACTTTCCCACTCCGCGTCTTCTCAGCCTTTGGACATACTCGAGCCATGAGATCATCTAGAGGACCGCCGCCCGGTCATTGTCCCTCTATGACGGGCCTCGCACCCCCGCGTGACAACCCAGTCAGAAAGAAGATATCCATGTGGTCAAATTCAATGTCTTGGCCCCGGATGGTGAACTTCCCATCCACCGGGTTCCATGCCCTGATCAGTAGCTCGAGGAGATCATGTTGGGCTCTTAGGCACGGTGTGAGGAAAAACTTCATGAAACCGCAAGCCCGCATGGCATTGCAGCAATCCACACTTGCCCAAGCAGCTATATCTTCGACCTCGTGCACTCTTTCCTGCCATTGGAAAGCCATTACGTCCTGCACAAGCCATGAAAAGAAATTAGAAGTGCTGGCATGGAATTTTTTACGTTCAAAATTGAAACAAAATTTTTTTCCGCGCCAGCGCGGCTGTTTTAAAAACAGCCGCGCTGGCCATGGCAGCCCTTTGTTATTTTTCAAGGTCAGCGCGGAAGAACATGGGTTTTCCGCGCTGACCCGAAGTTGGCAGCGTTTTGTCCTAATTCGGCCAGCGCACACCCGCGTGGGATATCCGCGCTGACCGAGAGCGCATCTATGCGCCAAGAATTTGCCCAGTTGGGCAAATTCGACCGCTAAAATCCTATCAAATATGATCAAAATGCAGGGCAAGGAGAGGAGAACCTACCTGGAAGAAGCGGTTCGGGAAATGGTGTCCGTACAGGCTGGAAATCGCTCCGTCAACTTTCTAGCTTCTCCACGTCCTTCACGTCCCAAAATGGTAAAATGGTAAAAATGATTTTTCACCCCCCCTATTTATAGTAAAAACTCACAAATGACCATATTTTTGGGTTTCTACCATCTTTTTCCATGGCTTTAGCCCTAGATTTGTCAAATGCATGTTTTAATATGTTTTTTACACATATCGAATGGATTTATGCGGGTAGTGCTCTTGTGCAGGTTCGGATAAACCAGCTTGGTCGTGACGGTTCTCCGTGCATTTGGTCTCCAAACATGTCGTCTCTAAGCTATTTTCTGACATTAAACGAGAGAAGATAGCCGAGCCTCCTTTCAGCTCGTTAAAAGGAATGAAAGGCGGTCATTTTAAGCTCTTTTTCGACCGTTGAACTAAAAAGATTACCGGGTGTTTGTCGTTTCACACTCGATATCGGCTCTAAAGTGACGTGTTTTCGACTGCTTTTTTACTTTTTCAGGTCGAAGGCACTATCCACGAAAGGTACTCCTCGGTCGTAATGGTTGGGCGGTTCTTTCGAGCATAGTTTTATACTTTTTCGGGCTCGAGAGACACAACTGTATGAAAAAGGACCCCCCTGGAGTCTCCTTTTCCGCGATCTTTTCAGACTCTCGAAACAAGAAAAGATGCCGAGTTTTTCCTTTGTCAGGCTCGTTAAACACTCAATGACATCAGGTATTGTCGAAATGATACTCATCAAGCATATGCTATCCCCGTCAAGCTTGTCATCCAAAAATAATCGGGGTACCTGCCAGAAATGGTGGGGAAAATGGAACTATGATTACAGTCGTGTCGGCAGTACGTTGCTCTTGAACATGGCACTCCGCTGCTTCGTGTCTGGGTGGGGCCATCTCATCTTGTTTTCACTAGCCTCCATGGGTTTGGGTTATCCTATTTGGCCTCTCATTTGCTCATTGCCATCATCACCATATCCTCTACTCATTTGATGTCAAATACTGCCAAACCCGCTTTAGTGCTGCCATATGTTCAAGAGAAGTTGACCTCTGCAACAATACAACCTCGTCTGCTATCTCACACAAACTATTTTACCTCTGTCTCACGTCGATGATGTGGGAAACATCATGGCCCACCTTCGATCAAGGTCCTTTCCCGTCGACTCCAACCCATTATCCGGGAAGGTGACTTAGAGACTCCCTTCGGGTGCCTTGGAGCCTGCATGCCTCAATGGCAGGTTCTTCGTGTTCGACGTGAGGCTTACATCACTGGCCTCCGATCGAATGATTCCGTGGGTGTTCGACACCAGCTCATTGATTCACACGCCACGGATTGTACCTATAGTACCTTGAGGGCCATTGTCATTATTGGTGGTACCTCTCGCGTCTGTTAACAGTTTCCATCATTGACTGGTAATCAGACGATGTTCATGCATGTTCGACTTCAACTCCTGTATTCACATGCCTGGACTTGTACTTTGTTCGGGTCAAGATGAAGCGCAAGACCCTGGATCCCTGTCTGTTATGGTCCAGGTTGCGATTTGTGGATGATCATTACATGACTCATTGATGGATGGCTGCGTCCATTCCACAGACCTTTTCGCACGTCTTTGGATGGCTGCGCCCATGCCTAGACTGCATGTACTTGATTGTCAGAGATTTTCGGTCCTTCCTGGTGGTGTTCCAGTTCGGCGTGTGTTGTAAAGCATTTCACCCCTCCCACTCTCTCAGTCTTCATGCTTTAGGGGGCATCTGTTACACAGTAATTTGTCACTGCCTTCCTGTCAGTCACCCTGCTGTGCCAAGAATTCATAATCACTAAGTTCTTGCTGTCTGAACTGGCCCAAAAACCCATTTTTCTAAAGTTTTGTTCATCAGTGCATCTGTTCCTAAAATATCCGCGATGACTGGCGCCCTGTAGTGTATTCCGTGCGCTGCCAGCACGGAAGGACATCACTTTTCCGCGCTGGTCGACAGCGCGCCTTTCCCGTGTACTTCCGCACTGACCAGACTGTCCCAGTTATTGAGACGCGGCGACAGCGCGACAGTTGCCTAATAATCCGCGCTGATCCAGTTTGGGCGAATTTGTTCAAATAGCCAGCCTTCCAGATAATTCCAGGCTTGGTTGTTAGCTTTGTGAATATCGACTCCTTTCTATGGCATGTCTGTTCGACCCTTTGCAACAACTTCCCTTGAAGATAAGCTCATCCTTCCACCCTTTTAGGAGACTCCTTCTCCTATATAAACTCCCACCATTACCATGAGCAGCTAGTTAGACATAGCTTGGAATAGCTTGGATTGTACAGAGCTTATAGTGCTCAGATTGCTGCTACTATAGGTTTGGTGTGCTAGGTGTGGAAGTGATTGATTGCTTAGGGAAGGTTGTTTTGTGTTGCTTGTATGTGAGAGAGAGTTGTTTGTCTTGGGAGAATCATCCTCAAAGGTGAATGCTTGAGATACATGCTGACTGGCCCCTCCTGAGAAGGTTACCGACGTCAGAACATTTGGTTGTACTCTTCTCTATTTTGATTAATAATAGATGACTGCTGTTATTGTTCCATTCTCATTTGTCTATGCAATGGTTAAATGTGAATTACATCTTTTCTGACCGATGTATAGTTGCTTTTATTAGATTTCACGCTTGTGTTCGTTTCTCCTTCGTGTGTGCAGGTGTCTGTCACACGGAATCAGTCAAGGGTGCAGACACAACTGACCTTCCTAGAAGTCTAAGACATTCTAATGACAAACAAAACAAACTGGAGCTATCCTTCTCTAAACATACATTATGATATGAGAAATCAAGTGTTTCGTTCTTACCTTTGTCCAAACGCTGTTGTAGAAGTCCAAGCTTTGTTGATCTGGATGAGCTCCTCCTTTTCTCCAAAACCTGCAATCACCAACAGTCAAACAATTAAATAGCACCTGATTATAACATAAAACAAAGAATATTCAACATATAGACCAAGGAGTACATGAAATAACCCATAAACAACAAGTTATTGAGAAGAATGGACCAATTTGCATTAAAGGTAATCAAAAGGAACCATTACAACCTGAGCCTTGGTGTTGTGCAAGCTCCTTCCAGGGTCCACAAGAGTTTTCCTCTACTTTGACAAAGCTCACCCACTTCCAAATAGAACAAGTAAAGATGGCAATCTCTCCTCACAAGCTTCTAAATGGGAGTCCTAATTCCTGCAGCATTTACCCTTAGAAATGTATAGCTTTTAACCTCCCTCCTTCTGGCCCAATGCCTGTATTTATAGTGCTCAAGAGGAAGTTAATCAGGTCCACCATCAATGGGATAGTCCCCTCTTTGGATGGGATCACTCCCTTATTGATGGGATAAGTTCCTCTTTGGTAGGAGTGCATGAACCATCTGGAGGCGCTCAATACACGTCAAACAACCTTCTAGAATGCTCTAGAAATGACCACAAGTAAGTTTTTGAAGATAAAACTTGCGCATTTTAACCTTTTCAGAGGGACGCACCTGCCCCTTTAGATACAGAGCGTCCTTGGACGCAGACCTTATGAACAATAGGTGCGTACCCGTAGGCGAGGTTTGAGAGAACCTGCATACCCAGAGATAAATATATTTATAAAGACTTTCTCTCTTTCTTGGAGTCTGACATGAATAGCAGAGGCATAAGACTTGCTTAAGAGGGTAGTATGACTGTTGATAGAGCCATACCAACTGTAAATAGCCATGGTGACATTTTTTAGTGTAACAGATTGCCCCCTAAAGTGCGAAGCCTGGAATAGATTAGGGTTTTGTATTATCTAGGAAGGGTGAAGCGCTTTATCATTTCGAGGATTATCTCGTGGAGAACCTGGTCAGAACCTGCAATTTTCAACACAAAATACATGTATAAGATTATATCATCACTGAGGTAGGCATTCCCATACTCAGATTAAAATTTTAACTAACAGACTAACTACTCTGATACAGAAATGATTTTGCAGTACATCATAATCATAGACTTTTGTAGACACAGTATGGACGCAGCCATCTGTTTATGGTTAGTCTACTTAGATAATGAATACAAAACTCCTCGCAGCCTGGATGGTAAAGATTCGATCCAGGGTCTTCATTCCTACTTCTCGAATTGGTACGATTCTAGCCATGCGAATAAATGAGTCGATGTCGAACATGGTAGAAACCACTTGATTACCAGCCGATGATGTAAACTGTTAACAAGCGTGAGAGAGACCACCAGTAATGTCAATGGTTCTCAAAGTACCCAGTACAATCCATGAGATGTGAATGAATGAGTTGATGTCGAACATTTCACGGAATCCTTCGATCGAAAGTCAATGATGTAAACTGACGTCAAAGGCGAGAAACCTGCCATTGATGCATGCAGACTTCAAGGCACTGACGATTTCTAAGTCATCTCTCTAGATAATGTGCTGATGTCGATAGAAAGTGACCCGTTACGGGCAAGCCCACAACACGAAATCATTGTTCAAGTTGAAGAAATATTGCTGTAAGGACTGACTCAGGGATGGTCAAATGGATGACAAGTATTTTGCAGATGAAAGTTTTGTTTGCAGACCTCTTGGACACATAACGACACGACAGATGGTTTGGTGCTAAATAACTCAAGGTTAATCCCCGGAACCCGGTTGAAGACTTTCAAAAGTGGTTTGATCAACTGTGAGGTAAAGGATTTCCCAACCCAGGTGAATGAAAAGTGTCGTGTCCAAGAGTGGTAATAAAGTTTCTTCTGAGACAAAAGGTAACAAATAGGCTCATTCTTCTCTCTTTTCCCCCACCATTTCTGGCAAGTACCTCTTTATTTTTAACAAGCTTGAGGAGGATAACATATGCTTGATTATAAGCTCATCCTTCGAATAAGTCCAACCCAGTTTTGATTCGAACCCTAGGAAGGAGTGATTCGTTCCTGTTTGTAATTGAACAGGTCCTTTACTGTGAAATGTTTAACGAGCCCAGTATAGGAGAAACTCGACGTTTTTCAATTTTAGAGAGTCTGAAAAACTTAAGGAAACTCCAAGTTGAACTTTTTCGTAAATTTGTGTCCCTCAAGCCCGAAAAAGTATAAAATAATACCTGGGGGAACCGCTTGATCTTGCGACCAAGGAGTACTTTCATAATTAGTGTCACTGACCTGAAAAGTAAAAAGCGATCAAGGACACGTCGTTTTATTTCCGTATCGAGTTTGAAACGACAAAAACACGGCAATCTTTTCCTGATTTTACGGTCAGAAAAGAGCTATAAGGGGACCGTCTTTTAATTCCGTTTTAACGAGTGTAAAAGAAATGCTCGGCAATCTTTTCATGTTTTAGGAGTCAGAAAAGGGCTTAAAAGATGACTCTGATATTTTGTTTGTGAAAAAATGACAATTTTCCCTCTAAGTCCCTTTGTCCTGCACAAAAGCGACACATTACTCATACCTGTTTAAGATAGGCAAAAATTCATCAAAAAACATCTTTCCATGGTGAAAAATGAACAAATTCATCCAAAAAACCTATAAAAAGACTTTTTACCATGTCATTTTTACCGTTTGACTGTTGAGGTTGAAAAAGGAGCTTTTGACAAGAAACTTCCCGTGGTCGCTGCGGAAAATCCGACCATTAGAATCGAACGCCGTCTCTTCCAGGTATTTCACAACATCCTCCTTGTCAATTTCATCCGTTTAGAATTTTATTTTAGGTTTCATTTTTTATTTTTGGGGGGTTTTGGGTTTTGAAAACCGCTCTGCGGGGGACGCAGGTTTCCTAAAGGCTGGCTTGCGTCCCCCGACTTTTTCCTACACAGGGAAAAGGTCAGGGGACGCAGGTTACCTTCAGGCCACCTGCGTCCCGGCGCACTGTGCGTCAAACGCGGGGTGCGTCCTCCGCAAAACGCGGATTTTGAAACCCCAAGCTCCCAAATTAACCATTGAAATTACCCAAAATTAATTTTAATGCCTGTTTGTTCATGTGTAGGGCACTTATCATGCTGGATTGGAGAGAAAGAGAGCATGAGGAGGTTGATGAAGCTGCAATCAATCATCAACCTTCCCTCGATGCCCTAAGAGGATGTGGATTATACAAATACTGGGCCATACCTGGCATGAGAGCTCAGGTAAGATTCTTGGAGTGGCTGGTCGAGAGATGGAATGTTCAAGAGCAATGCTTTTATATCGGCGGGCAACAACTCGAGATAGAGCCTGCTGATATTTACTTTCTCACTGGCTTGCCGAATAGAGGCGAGCAACTCAATCTGGCTGGGACTAGGCCGGGTGGCCAATCCCTTGATAGTCTCCGAGCAGATTGGTGCCTACCTGACCGACACCATGCGAAAGGCATAGAGATCAAATATGTCTCTCGGCCTGAACTCATGGTCTTAGCTTTCACTGTGACCAGGATTTGTGGCTCAGCCACTTTACATATTGCTACTGGGTCTCAATTTCGGATGGCAATTGACTGTCTCCAAGGCACCATCTTCAACTGGTGTGATGCGTTGTCGGCTAACTTGAAAGCCCAACTGAGCAGGGCAAAGACCGGGAGACTAAAGACCTTTGGATATGGGCCTATAGTCGTGAGCTTTGCCCTAGAGAGAATTCCAATGCTGATCCCTCAGCATCTCACTGTTGATATTTCGGGTCCTCAGGAGCCAAAGCTGGTACGATGGGTTGCGGTGATGGCCCGGCATCCGGACGAGGGTGCGGCAGTTGTTCGATTCACTGACAGTTATTTTCACTGGTTAGAGGACCAGGTGTTAGCGATTCAGGACTTTCCGTATGCCGGAGTAGATTTTCGAGGTGATCCGGACATGGTTCTTCCACAGGGAGAACAATGGGATGACAGAGGTACTTTATTTTTCACGAGTTTTCAAATTATGTATTTTTTGTTTTTTATATATATCGTCTCAAAACTGACAGTAAAATTTTCAAAATGCAGATGTTGGTCCACAGCGTCCAGCCAACCTCCGGCCTTTCGAGAGGAGACATCCAGTTGCACCGGTACCGGCCCCACAGGACGCGGCCGCTGCAGAGGTACTAGCTGAGTTGGAGCATGATCTACAACGTCTGACGGCGGATATACCTGAGACTACTATGGATGATATTCCTATCAGACTTCAGCGCTATGTAGTCGCGGTCCCTGGACCGTTTAGGAGATTTTTGCGCAAGGTAGCCCGTGCAGTGGTGTCGTACAGGGAGCACCACCAGTGATTGGCTAGTCACTTTGTAGACACATGTGACATTTTTGACTTTTTGTACTCTATCATTTTTGCCGATCATAAGGTGTTTTTCAACCTATGATCGAAGACGATGTATATTTTTTGACACACTCCTATCTATATATATATCACTATTACCGGCTCATCTTGTTTAACATGTATGATGAAATGTTTTTTAAATTTACTTGCATGATTATCGTAAATGTCTGTCCAACACTCGAGAAGCAATTGCATCTGCTAATGTATTTAAGGACCTTGGAATATGTTGATATTCAATGTAATCAAATTCACGTTCCAAGAGACGCACTCTCAAAAACAACCTTAATAACACAGGATTTCTAATGGCATAAACTCTATTAAGCTGTAATACAACAAGTTCAGAATCTAACCTCACTATCAAACGTCGAATTCCAAATGAAATAGATTCGGATAATAATTCAACCACTGCACTGTATTCTGCAATGTTATTCGTTGTTTGACCGAGGCTTACCCCATGCATAGAAACTAACTCGTCAGAGGGTGAATAGATAACCCAAGCTGCGGAAGAGATATTCCGTGTACTACGACAAGCACCATCAGCAAATCCAATGTATGTTTGGAGGGGCGTCGACATCTACAATATCAAGAGAAAAACCAAGATAAGCCAGAATAACGACGAAAAACACACTCACTAAGCTAAGCACACTGACTAACTAACAATCATACTAGCTAGAAAGAAAACCTAACCTAACTAAAAATTCTCCATACCCACCATTTAAGCATAATACCTCTTTAGGTAAAGTCCATTTCTGGGTTTACCCAAAGAGTCCCCATCAAAATCTACCAGCTCATAAGCCCCTTTTGCTAGCTTTCGCTTTACAATATAGGGTCCATGCCACATAGGAACGAATTTTCCAGCACCTAGCTTATCGTTAGCTTGATCATATAAAAGCACTAGGTCTCCCTCCGAAAAACTTCGAGGGGTCACATTTCTATCATACTGAGCTTTCATTCGTTTCGCGTGAGTCTCGATTGCCAATGCAGCGTCACGTCGAGTCTCATCTAATTTAGCTAAGTACAATAAACGTTTCTCCTCTTCGGAAGTAGCTGGAAGTAATTCGACAGCCATTTGAAGTGATGGGATTTCACATTCAATGGGTAACACTGCTTCTAAGCCATAAACTAGCTGGAAAGGAGTGAACCCTGTTGAGGTTTTTACTGAGGTTCGGTATGCCCATAGCGCCGAAAATAACATGTTGTGCCAATTCGACCGATGAATACCAATGGTTCGTCGGATCATGATAACCAGAACTTTGTTGATAGACTCAACCAAACCGTTGGCTTGCGGATAATAAGGAGTAGAGCTGTCATGGCGCAAACCAAGCTGGCTTGTAAGTTCAGTCATCATGGTGTTTCGAAAATGGCTCCCATGGTCAGTAATAATTGCTTGTGGGACACCAAACCTAGTTATTATATGATTGAATATGAAAACTGCAGCTGTTTTGCCGCTTGCGTCGAATGTAGGCATCGCCTCGGCCCATTTAGTGAAATAATCAACCGCGAGGATGATATACGCATGCCCCCCGGCCGAGTGAGGGTTACAAGTAATAAAGTCGATACCCCATTTGGCGAATGGACCAACGGCAATTATAGGGTGGAGAGGAGCAGGTGGTGCGCGCATCTTTCGATCAAACACTTGGCAGTTGTGGCACTTCCGGACTGCAATGATACAATCCTTAAACATAGATGGCCAGAAGTAACCAGCGCGCAACACCTTCTGAGCTGTGGCATACCCAGACATATGACCGCCACATGCTCCAGAGTGACAATCATTCAAAACTCTCTCAGCCTCTTCGTGAGTTAGACAACGTCGAAAAACTAAGTCTGCCCCCCGGCGATAAAGTGTATCTCCAATAATTTTGTATTGCTGGGATTGAAACCTAATTTTTCGACGTTCCGCTTTTGAAGCTTCAGGCCGAAAGGTTTGGGTTTGGAGATAGATGATTATATCCCCGAACCACGGATCTAAAGTACTGATAAGAAACAAAGATTCGTCCGCAATGGACTCTTCTGCCACAGTCTCTGTGTCAGTACGCGGGAAATCACACATCAATTCCGCAAAAACTAAGGATTTCTTAGACTTGGACTTCTCGAACTCCAAGTCGAACTCTTGCAGGATAACGATCCATTTAGAGTACTTTCCCCCTAGCAGTTGTTTTGTCAAAATATAAATCATAGGGTTGCAATCCGAAATAACTGTAGTTTTACGGAGAAGAATGTAGTGACGAAAACGCTGGACAGCTTGAACGGCTGCCAGGGCCAATTTCTCCACATGCGAATATTTTAGCTCAGTGGGATTTAAGGTCCTACTGAGATAATATATCACATGTTCCGCTCCGAATTCATCTTCTTGAACTAACACCATTCCAATGGTGGAATGCGAAGCTGCGAGGTATAAGAAGTAGTCCTGGTTGTAGTTGGGAGGATGCAACAACGGTGCATGGGTCAACGCGTGTTTAAGTGCATCAAAAGATTGTTGGGCAATCTCGTCCCAAAAGAATTGAACGTTCTGTTTCAACAACCGTGTAAAACCTTTAGTGACCTCGGCGTAGTTTGGGATGAATCGGCGTAAAAAGTTCGCTTTCCCTTGCAAACTTTGGAGTTGGCGCAAACTCGAAGGAGGAGGCAATTTGATGATAGCCTCGACTTTCGAGGGATCGACGCGAATGCCGGCTTTTGAAACAACAAATCCCAGCAATCGACCTGTTTCTATACAGAAAACACACTTGTGGGGATTCAACCGAATTCGATAATGCCTACACCTCATAAAGATTGCTCGTAGGTGGACAAGGTGATCAGCTCGACGTAAAGAATGAGCAGGCAAATCATCGAGATACGGTTGCACAATGTGCTTGATGTCGTGAAATGCGTAAGACATTGCCCGTTGAAAAGTGGCCCCGGCATTCTTAAGCCCAAAAGGTAATTTGCAATAAGCAAATGTCCCCCATGGACAAATGAATGCCGTTTTTGGTTGGTCGGCAGGTAGAATATTGATTTGATTATAGCCCGAAAAACCATCCATGAAGGAAAACATTTCACTTCCGGCACAATCATCAATAATTTGATCGATATAAGGCGTAGGATAGTTGTCTTTTGGACAAGCTCGATTGATATCCCTATAGTCGATACAGATTCTTATTGTTCCTTGTTTCTTATTGACCGGAACAATATTCGATACCCAATCCGTTAACGGGATCGGATAAATGAAACCTGCTTTCAACAGCTTTTCGACTTCTGCTTTAATCGCAGCCGCTTTTCGAGGGTGAATCTGACGCAACCGTTGCCGGATGGGTTTAGCATCCGGGTAGGTTTTGATTTCATGAACAACAATGGCAGGATCGATTCCCGGCATTTCCTCGTAAGACCAGGCAAACACATCGCGGAATTCTTGGAATAGGGCCTTGTAAGTTTGGATTTCTTCTTCTGTACATGCGGCACCTATATGAATGTTCTCCTCAATTCCGGGCTTCACTGAAATATCAATGGGAATAGTACGAGAAATATTCCCTAAATTCAACTCTGAATCAGAATGTTTCGTTGGATCCTGAGCGTCTTTGACATATTCAGCGGTAAAGATAGATGAAAAATCATTTTCAAATGCATCATCCTTAGGTAAAAACGAAGATCTGTGATGGAGATCTTCCCATGGTAGATCGTCTACACTTAGGATTTCGCGAAGTTGTTCGTCAGATGACACGACTTCGGGAAACGCTATCCGTTCTAAGGTTGAGGTGAAAAGTGATTCTTCACTGACCACATTCATTTGGTCGACCTCGGTTGAATGAAAGTCGGTAAAAGACATGAGAGCTTCATAAGCAATTTCATATGGACTCAAGGCATAGCATTACCGAATGAGTCTATCTCAGAGTCAGATGGGACATACCAAGGATCATCATAAATAATGTTTTCTGATGTAATCATATGAATTGTTGCAAACGAAGGTTCTACGCTGAGTGGAGGGAGAGGAAAAGTTCCCAGTAAACCGGAATCCTTAACTAAACCTACACCAACGTCCCTATAAGGGATTGTCGTCTTACCGACATGCTGGATACTCTCTGAAGAGGCTGGGTCGGATGAAAAGTATGTCAGCTGATCAATAGTCACGATCTTACCGTTATGTGGAAACTTAATTACTCTGAAGACCGATGAAACGACCGCTGTCATAGCATATGACCAACTTCGACCCAAAAGAAGGTTGTAGTCTAGAGGGGCATCAACCACTTCCACATCCAGACTAACGGTTTTACCTTCTACCCCTATAGGCAATTCCTGTAGAATACCAAACGGACGGAACCCACGGCCATCAAAGGCCTTAAGGATGGTGGGGGATTGGTTCAACGAAGGAGAACCAAGGGATCTCCAACATTGAATTGACATAATACACGTAGAAGCTCCCTCATCAATCACAGTTCTATGAATAGGCCTGTTTTTGACTATCACTGGAATTTGGAAAGCCATTTGATGGGGGAGACGTGGTGTACTATTTTCTAGATCGAAGATCATTAGATTCGGATCCTGAACATCAACAGCTCCTATAGCCGACAAAAGCAATTTTCGTTGTGCTGGGCATGATTGCAGCACTTCTAACGCCGACATTGCTGAGGGTGAAACAGCTAAGTCCTCAACAATGTTGTAATTCTGGGCCGCTCTCGCATGTGGATTGAAAGCAGACCTTCGAAGTACACCCTTGGCGGGCGGTTTAATTACTAAGTCTGGGTTAGGTTTCTCGATCTGTAGTGGATCGGAACCAGGAGCTGAGGTTGATGGGTTAGAGTGAGAAGATTCTGCTTCCTTACCATCAACAGGATTCTTACTACCATAATCTTGCGATCGAGTCGCAATCCTCACATGAGACATCATCAAAATGGGTTCTTCACTGGCATTCGAGGAAGAACCTATCATCTTATTCTCCTGCTCCGGAAATGGATTTTTTAACACAGCAGGAGTGGGAGAACCTTTGACTATTTTCACTACCTCGGCCCGATGAGGGCAATCTCTCGTAAAATGATCCTCTTCACAAATAAGACAAGGATATCGAGGTTTGCGCTTTTCGTCATTGGTTTCCGACTTTTCAGTTTTCTCCTTCGGAGCCTTGTCTGCTTTAGCCTTCTTCTTTCCTTTCTTCTTTCCACCGTTTTTTGATTTGGCCGTAGATGACTCTACAGCGTGAATATCGGCGGTAAGTTCAGGAGAAGACTCTCCTGTCGGGGAATCGGGCAAAGTGATAATAGGAGTAGTTGAAGCCTTGGAAGACTTCTTCTTGCTCTTTGTATTCACGATACCAATCATACCATCAGCGGCATGAGATCCCGAAGGAGCAGCAGCGATTTGATTCGACTTTGGAAGATCCGGAATCTTCTCGTGTAATGTACCCGACTGAGTGTAAACTAAGTCAAGGTATTGTGCCTGAGCAATGACTTGCTCCTCAGTAACTACTCCGGCCTTAGCTACATCTTCAGTAATCCTTGGTAATAATGATTTAACAAACCATTCAGCTAAGATTTGGTCCGGGATAAAAACTTTCACTAGCCTTCTTCGACGTCTCCACTCATGAATGTGATCGGAAATATACGTGGAGGTTGATTGTTTTAGTGAAGTTAATAACTCCGTACCGTTATCGTATCTGACTGGTAACTGAAAGTGAGTTAAGAACGAGGTAGCTAACTGGCTAAAATTGTAAAAAGAGGCCCGTGGTAACTCAATGTACCACTTGGCCGCGAGACCAATGAGTGTACGCTGGAAAAGACGTAAGCGGATCGAATCATCCGAGATGGAATTTGAAGCACACCAGAGGTGGTAAGTCATCACGTGATTGGACGGATCCTCTCCAGACTTACCTTCGAACTTGGGTATATCGCTGGGCAACTTATTTGGCATTGGCGGCCAGAACGAAAGATATTGAATTGGATCGTTCGTTAGGCGCGTCAAGTCTGGTAAATCCAAAGTTGCGATAAACGGTAACTGCCGGTTAGGATCTCTAAAACTCTGGGTCACAATACCGGCCCCAGGAGGAGGATATCCAGGATAACTAGGAACAGGAGTTGCATTTGGGATATTATATCCTCCTGGAAAACCAGGATTAACCGGACCGTACTGGGGTTGCTGAGGTTGTTGATAAGTGTACCCAGGATACGGTTGATACTGGTAAACCGGTTGTTGGACAGCTTGCCCAGGTTGATACTGTCCCTGGTACGGAGGTTGAACAAATTGAGGTTGAGTAGTAACAACCGTACTTATACCAGGTTGGCCTACAGGCATCTGGACTGTGGTTTGAATCGTAGATCCAGACAACGGTACAGATGTCTGAGGAGTGGTTACAGAGACAGTAGAAACCGGAGCCGTCGATACTCCAGAAGTAAGTATGGTAGATGTGGCGGTAGTTGCAGCAGCCGTTTGAGATGGAGTACTAGGTGCAATTGGCGGCTGAGTAACTACCGAAGTTACAAAGGTCTGAACACTTGACTGGACAGGTTGCGGTTGCTGGGGTGGACCAGAAACTACAGGTTGTCCCGCTTGAGGTACCGACTGTATACTTGGCTGCAACATCTGTTGACCCTGTGACGGATCCCACACTAACATTCCAGGGTATTGACCCATAACAGGTTGAGGGTACTGAGATCCATAGCCGGATTGAGGATAGGATTGATAACTGTAAGGTGCAGTTCCCATACCTTGACCATATGATTGACCTTGAGGTGGTTGATAACCTTGACCTGAGTATTGACCTTGAGGTTGATAACCTTGAGGTAAATACGGGTACTGGGGTTGACCTTGACCTTGAGGTTGGTATCCTTGAGGTTGATATTGATACTGAGGTTGACCTTGGGGTACATATTGAGGCTGGGGTTGACCTTGAGGTATGTATTGCCCCATAGGAGCGTACTGACCTTGAGGTTGCCCCCCAGACACGAATGAAGTACCTTGAGGTTGCCCCCCAGGCATTAACGTAGGCTGCCCCCCAGGCGGTAATTGGCCACCTTGAGGTTGGGTAACGGGAACTGAACCTGACATCATGTAAATGTCTCCTACACCCAATGGTACATTACCACTGTTTCCAACTAATAACCCATGATCAACGGGTTGAGGAGACGCTCCCGCAAAGGTACCAGAAAGAGATTGATACCCAGTAGGAACAGAAGGACCGCCATGTAAAAAAGATTCAGGACTTTGTGTAAACACAGATGACTGACCAGACATATTTACAGGAGTATGAATACCTCCAGGTGGAAAAGGAGTACGAGGTGTAGAAAAACCTAGCCCAAAGTTGTCTAAATAATTGGTTAACGAAAGGTACCAAGTAGTACTTCTAGGAGGACTGTAAAAGATAGATTCACGCTCCCTTAGATCAAGGGTAATTTGATCTTCAGGATCAGAGACGCCTATTTCTTCCTCTGGAACAAGTTCTTCAATAGCAATCAAACCAACAGGAAGATTTTCGGTGATAATTCTTTCTATTCTCGGTGAATCAGGAACACTAGGAGTCGGAGTAACAGGTTCGGATATTTCTGGTTCTTCGCCTGTATCACTAGCAGACGAAAAACTACCAACAAGCTCAGAAACTGTAACAGCTTCGGGATTATAACCTGTCTCTAAACTTTGGTAATCTGGATGGACTACCAAGGAAGATTCTCCTTCTTCAGGTGAACCTACTCTACTGCCACTAGGAGGAGTTACAAGGACCTTTAAACCTTCTAAATGACTGGACTCGTCTTGAGGAGGTTCACCCCTAAGTCTACGGGATCTTCTCAACAATTCGGCCACAGAAACAACTTCAGGAGACTGGCCCCGAAGTCTACGGGACTGTCTCGGTAATTCCGCCACAGCTAAAAACTTTTAACTACTACACACGAAAACAAAATAAAATTTCAAATCAAACCACCTAAAGTCTCTAAAGAACCAAACAAATTTGAATCACACGCCTAAAGAATCTAGGGCGTCAAACCAAACACAAACAGTATTCTTCCGGACCAAAAGCGCTAGTTGGTGATGAAGCCCAACCTCGCTGGATTCAGTACAGAAATGGCGGGTGGAACAGTTACGCCGACAACCTGCTTAATGAATAGACTGGACCAAGTTCCTCCACTTTAACCGTCTCGAGTGAAGTGAACCCCCCAGAAAATCCAAGTGAGTATAGCCGACGTCTGCTCCAGGTACAGTGGGACCTTCCCTCCACCGTCACCTTGGGTAGAATCCTAAAGATTATGGTCACTAAGGTTACCAACGGCCACAAGTACACCTGGGGGAACAGTCTAAACTCCGACAGCACGCAAGGGCAGAGTAGCAAGCTCAATCCCCTTACCGGCTCCTTGACAGTAATCCAAGGTTTACCGATAAGTGACCCCTGGCTCCTCGACAATGGTTAATCCGAGGTTTACCGTTTGTAATACGTACTGTCTGGCGTCGTTCCCAACGAGGGAGGATGGATCCCCTCACTGGTTCGGACACGAGCTCGTGCTTCTCCTTTAAGAGGAGCTTTCCCAGAGTGTAAATGTAACAATTGGATTTGATTCTATCACAAGATCAGCTACTTGTTTGGTTTTACTGTCTTGGAGAGTTAATTACTCACCTACTCCAAGACACTAGCCTGATCTAAATTGGTGCTTCAGAGCCCTAGTAAATAAAAGTTACTATTTCAATTTTACTTTAAGCGTTACTTTTATGGTTGTTCTTTAAAGTCACAAGGTAGTGGAAGTGAAACCAATGGTGTGTAGACTCGACTCCAACCACTACAAAGATGCACCTAAGATGATTTACGCTACTTTGCTTTTTCAATGAAATTCTTAACTAAGAGAGTTGAGAGAATGCAAATTTTTAGAGAAAACAACTTCCTTAGAAAAGACAATCAAAGAAACAATTCTCTTTTTCTTTTCAAGCACACAAACATAACCACTCTTTACTTGCACGAAAAACTCTTTTTCTTTCAAAACTTTCAAAGCTACTTGAAACAAAACTTTTCAAAGGAGATGTTTTTGTATTTTCTCTTTTTAATAAAGCATGTAAACCTACCTTTAACAAAAAACAATCTCAAAAGCTACAAAACTATGAAAACTTGACTCACAAGCAAATCAAAAGAGAGATTACTCTAAGCAAACCTAACAAGGCAAAAGCTCACAAAGATGATTCTAGGTTGTTTTACTTGATCAAAATCAAATCAAGGACCAGCTAATGCAGAATCAAAAGACTAGTCAAAACAAAACTCAAATCTTTTTGTTCTTTTTGTAAAATGGAATTCAAGACTTAAACAACAAGCACTTCGAAATTGGCCCAAAAGACAACTCGATGGTAAGTTGCTCTCACAGGTAGACTTTATGACAGGTCTGACTTCTTAGAATGTTGACAAAACCAGAGAGATCTAAGGCTTGACAACTCCTATCGCTAAAGTCACTACAAGACCTACTAAAAAATCAAACCCTAGGGCTTACACTTCGATGAAATCCACTAAAACACTCAATGCTATTGAAACAAGTTCAGGTGAAGATTCTGGGCAAGGGACTAATGAATCTGGGCAAGAAAAACTAAGAAAAAACAAAATCTAAGAGCAAAAAAGGCAAAAAATGGAATTTTCTCAAATTTTGGCAGGGGATGCAGGCAACCCGTTAGCACAGGTGCGGGCCCGCTCTGTGCACACAGCAAAAGTGCGTCCAGGGACGCACTGTGCAGCACTCAGAGGGTGCGTCCTACTGAAAAACTCAAGAAAACCCAAAATAAAACTAATCCTAAGCTAACCCACCCAGAGACAAGGTCACAGAGCCAAAACCATAAAAATAAACCAATTTTCTCAAAGCAAAGTTCACACAAAAGAAAAGACTCTTCTCATCAATGGAATCTATCCCCAGTGGAGTCGCCAATTTGTCACACGGAATCAGTCAAGGGTGCGGACACAACTGACCTTCCTAGAAGTCTAAGACATTCTAATGACAAACAAAACAAACTGGAGCTATCCTTCTCTAAACATACATTATGATATGAGAAATCAAGTGTTTCGTTCTTACCTTTGTCCAAACGTTGTTGTAGAAGTCCAAGCTTTGTTGATCTGGATGAGCTCCTCCTTTTCTCCAAAACCTGCAATCACCAACAGTCAAACAATTAAATAGCACCTGATTATAACATAAAACAAAGCATATTCAACATATAGACCAAGGAGTACATGAAATAACCCATAAACAACAAGTTATTGAGAAGAATGGACCAATTTGCATTAAAGGTAATCAAAAGGAACCATTACAACCTGAGCCTTGGTGTTGTGCAAGCTCCTTCCAGGGTCCACAAGAGTTTTCCTCTACTTTGACAAAGCTCACCCACTTCCAAATAGAACAAGTAAAGATGGCAATCTCTCCTCACAAGCTTCTAAATGGGAGTCCTAATTCCTGCAGCATTTACCCTTAGAAATGTATAGCTTTTAACCTCCCTCCTTCTGGCCCAATGCCTATATTTATAGTGCTCAAGAGGAAGTTAATCAGGTCCACCATCAATGGGATAGTCCCCTCTTTGGATGGGATCACTCCCTTATTGATGGGATAAGTTCCTCTTTGGTAGGAGTGCATGAACCATCTGGAGGCGCTCAATACACGTCAAACAACCTTCTAGAATGCTCTAGAAATGACCACAAGTAAGTTTTTGAAGATAAAACTTGTGCATTTTAACATTTTCAGAGGGACGCACCTGCCCCTTTAGATACAGAGCGTCCTTGGACGCAGACCTTATGAACAATAGGTGCGTACCTGCAGGCAAGGTTTGAGAGAACCTGCGTACCCAGAGATAAATATATTTATTAAGACTTTCTCTCTTTCTTGGAGTTTGACATGAATAGCAGAGGCATAAGACTTGCTTAAGAGGGTAGTATGACTATTGATAGAGCCATACCAACTGTAAATAGCCATGGTGACATTTTTTAGTGTAACAGTGTCTGTCACGGAGATCGCGAAGGATCGTGACCGGCTGGAGCGAAGGAACGAAGGCGGCATCTCTTCGTCAAACAATAGCGCTGGAATCCAAGTAGGTGTTCTTGACCTCTTTTTTAATTGTAATTAGGAACATGCACGGTAGCATTGATTGATTGTTGCTAGACCCCTGCTGGGCTAGTAGGGATCGCCTCTATCCGTAGAGGGGATTTACCTCTCCAACACACCCGGACAGCAGCAACGATGGACCTCGATCGCATGATCGCCTGCGGCAGCCTCAATGCAAAGGAAACGAAAGGAAACAAAACAACAAGACCAACCGAGCCCACAACCTCTCTTTAGAAATGCCCCCCGACCCTCCACGCCATGCACTGAGGCCACCTAGGAGTCCACCCGTGCCAGCTGACGGTGGACCTCGATCACTTGACTGCTTGTGGCAACCATGATGCGAAGGAAAAGGAAGGAAGCAAATGCAAATCAAGAGGGTCGCTACACAATACAAGGACACATATCCGAACAGGAGGAGGGATCGGGAAGCTCCGCACCCCACGCACCCTACGTACAAGAAACCTAGGGGATTTCCCACAGCTTTACCGACCGAACAATGAATAATTTTCCCCTACAGACACCTCCATGCAAAGGAGGGAGGTCGAAGCATTCCACCTCGAAATCCTTCTTCCAAATAGCCCCCACCATCGATGACTATAGTAGCAAGCCTCCTCCCCATTGGACCACGAGTGCATACACAATTGAAACAACAAGTGCCCCCCAACCCTCCCTGCAGAGAGGCCAGCTAGGAGTCCACCCGGGCAGCAGCAACGATGGACCTCGATTGCATGATCGCCTGCGACAGCCTCAATGCAAAGGAAATGGAAGGAAACAAAACAACAAGACCAACCGAGCCCACAACCTCTCTTACAAATTCCCCCCGACCCTCCACGCCATGCACCGAGTCAACCTAGGAGTCCACCCGCGCTAGCTGACGGTGGACCTCGATCACTTGACCACCTGTGGCAACCATGATGCGAAGGCAAAGGAATGAAGCAAATGCAAATCAAGAGGGTCGTTACACAATACAAGGACACATATCCGAACAGGAGGAGGGATCGGGCAGCCCCGCACCCCACGCACCCTACGTACAGGCAACCTAGGAGATTTCCCACATCTTTACCGATCGGATGATGAATAATTTTCCCCTACGGCCACCTCCACGCAAAGGAGGGAGGTCGAAGCATTCCACCTCGAAATCCTTCTTCCAAATATCCCCCACCATCGATGACTATAGTAGCAAGCCTCCTCCCCATTGGACCACAAGCGCATACACAATTGAAACAACAAATGCCCATAAACGTTGTGACTTAACATTTCCAACCGCAAAAGCCTGCCACGCACGCAAGATGCAAGGGAAAATCCGACCCCTCAATCAAACATATGGGCCAACACATCTATCAAAACCTCAAAGCCAACGCAACCACGAATGATGTGCACTTTGAAAGGAATGCCAACCCTTGAATTTACAACAAGGAGAACAGTGCCTCACATCGCCCGATGGAAAAAGCAAGCAAGAGGGAGGGTAGGTGGTTTACAACCAAAACCCTTCCACGTCCCTCTTAAATGTATGCATCTCAACCGACAATGCCAACATGGAAAGAGTATAAGCACAAGACACCGGCACCATAAATAGCCAAAAAATGAAGAGGCTAGCCATCACAAGGAGCCACACCACAACAACCCATACAACTCCTAAAACTTGGAGCAGAAGGGGAATTGTTCACATATGCCTCCAAGGAAAAGCATGGCCAACATTACCGCTCATGCGCTACCGAGTGGGTATGGAGAGAAGAGGAAAATCGGACACCCTACAAACGACCCAAGGCCATTCTTGAGGCAAACCCGAAAAACCAACTCAATTACCAACCCACCTTTCACACGAAAAGAAAAACCCTCCACACCAAATAGGGAGGAGGTGAACAATATAATGAGGAGCCAATTTCAATGGAGCCACAAATGGCTGCCCAGCCCAATCAAAATTCTCTATTCGCAACAACCGACGGGCACGATAGCGACATAGGCAATGACGAAGTTTTGGGGCTTCCATCTGGGACCCGCAACAATGAAGGCTCAAAGGAGTGCCGAGAAAACTTTCAACATTCTTATCGTTGGGATGGGAAAGAGGGACGGGGATGAGCATGGCCCACATTACCGCTCATGTGCTACCGAGCGGGGATGGAGTGAAGACGAAAATCAGCCGCCCTTCGAATGACCCAAGGCCATCATTCAGGCAAACCTGAAAACACAACTCGATCACCAACCCACCTTTCACACGGAAATAAAACCTACCGCTGGTATCATCAGGAGGGGCACGAGGGGACCAGTACGAGCTAGGGAGCCACACCACAAAAGCCCATATAGCTCCAAGAACTTGGAAAGCGGAAGGGCAATTGTTCACATATGCCTCCCAGGCCGAGCCTGGTCAACATTACCGCTCATGTGCTACCGAGTGGGGATGGATAGAAGATGAAAATCAGCTACCCTACAAACGACCCAAGGCCATCATTCAGGCAAACCCGAAAACAAAACTCGATCACCAACCCACCTTTCACACGGAAATAAAACCTGTCGTTGGTATCATCTGGAGGGGCAGGCGGGGACCAGGACGAGCCAGGGAGCCACACCACAATAGCCCATACAGCTCCAAGAACATGGAGAGCAGAAGGGGAATTGTTCACATATGCCTCCCAGGCCGAGCCTGGCCAACATTACCGCTCATGTGCTACCGAGTGGGGATGGAGGGAAGATGAAAATCGGCTGCCCTACAAACGACCCAAGGCCATCGTTCAGGAAAATCTGAAAACACAACTCGATTACCAACCCACCTTTCACGCGGAAAGAAAACCTGTCGCTGGTATCATCTGAAGGGGCACGCGGGGACCAAGACGAGCCAGGGAGCCACACCACAACAGCCCATACAGCTCCAAGAACTTGGAGAGCGGAAGGGGAATTGTTCACATATGCCTCCCAGGCCGAGCCTGGCCAACATTACCGCTCATGCGCTACCGAGTGGGGATGGAGAGAAGATGAAAATCGGCCGCCCTACAAACGACCCAAGGCCATCGTTCAGGCAAACGCGAAAACACAACTCAATTACCAACCCACCTTTCACACGGAAAGAAAACCTGTCGCTGGTATCATCTGAAGGGGCACGCGGGGACCAAGACGAGCCAAGGAGCCACACAACAACAGCCCATACAACTCCAAGAACTCGGAGAGCGGAAGGGGAATTGTTCACATATGCCTCCGAGGCAGAGCCTGGCCAACATTACCGCTCATGCGCTACCGAGTGGGGATGGATAGAAGATGAAAATCGACCGCCCTAAAAATGACCCAAGGCCATCGTTCAGGCAAACGCGAAAACACAACTCAATTACCAACCCACCTTTCACACGGAAAGAAAACTTGTCGCTCGGATCATCTGGAATTTGAATGGGCCCCCACATGACCGAAACGAAGCAACTTAGCATTTTTCATACGGGCTCGTTGGCCCGTGCATGCCCTCGCCCGAACGAATTTGCAAGGGTGCCCGCACGACCGAAACAAGCGACAAGGGAGAGCCGAGCAAATGAGCTGCACGAACGTGCACAAAGCCAACCTCAGGTCACAACTTAGCATTTTTGATACGGGCTCGTTTGCCCAGGCACACCCTCGCCTGAACGAGTTCACACGGGCGCCCTCAAATGACCCGCCCGAATGATTTTGCATGGGCGCCCGAACGACCGAAACGAAGCGACAAGAGAGAGCTGGGAAAACAAGCTACACAAACGTGCACAAAGCCAACCTCGGGCCACAACTTAGCATTTTTGATACGGGCTCATTCGCCCGGGCACGCCCTCACCCAAACAAGTTCACACGGGGGCCCTCAAACGACCCGCCCGAATGATTTTGCATGGGCGCCCGAACGACCGAAACGAAGCGACAAGAGAGAGCCGGGCAAACAAGCTGCACGAATGTGCACAAAGCCAACCTCCGGCCACAACTTAGCATTTTTTATATGGCCCTCGCCTGAACAACCTGCCCGAACGAGTTCACATGGGTGCCCTCAAACGACCCGTCCGAACGAGTTCACACGGGCGCCCTCAAACGACCCGCCCGAACAATTTCGCATGGGCGCCCGAATGACCGAAACGAAGCGACAAAGGAGAGCCGGGAAAACAAGCTGCACGAACGTGCACAAAGCCAACCTTGGGTCACAACTTAG
This sequence comes from Pinus tabuliformis, assembly GCA_031772625.1. Classification (NCBI taxonomy): domain Eukaryota; kingdom Viridiplantae; phylum Streptophyta; class Pinopsida; order Pinales; family Pinaceae; genus Pinus; species Pinus tabuliformis. The sequence continues at coordinate 802,647,313 of CM062809.1, forward strand.
CATTTTTGATACGGGCTCGTTCGCCGAGGCGCGCCCTCGCCCGAACAACTCGCCGAACGACCCGCCCGAATGAGTTCACACGGGCGCCCTCAAACGACCCGCCCGAACGACCCAAACAAAGCGACAAGGGAGAGCCGGGAAAACGAGCTGCACGAAAGTGCACAAAGCCAACGTTGGGTCACAACTTAGCATTTTTGATACGAGCTCGTTCTCCCGAGCGCGCCTTCGCCCAAACGACCCGCCCGAACGAGTTCACACGGGCGCCCTCAAACAACCTGCCTGAACGACCGAAACGAAGCGACAAGGGAGAGCCGGGAAAACGAGCTGCATGAACGTGCACAAATCCAACTTCGGGTCACAACTTAGCATTTTTGATACGGGCTCGTTCGCCCGGGCACGCCCTCGCCAGAACGACCCACCCGAACGAGTTCACACGGACGCCCTCAAATGACCCGCCCGAACGATTTCGCATGGGTGCCCGAATGACCGAAACGAAGCGACAAGGGAGAGCTAGGCAAACGAACTGCACGAACATGCATAAAGCCAACCTCGGGTCACAACTTAGCATTTTTGATACGGGATCGTTCGCCCGGGCGCGCCCTCGCCTGAACGACCCGCCCGAACGAGTTCACACGGGTGCCCTCAAACGACCCGCCCGAACGATTTCGCATGGGCGCCCGAACGACCGAAACGAAGCGACGAGGGAGAGCCAGGCAAAAAAGCTGCACGAATGTGCACAAAGCCAACCTCGAGTCACAACTTAGCATTTTTTATACGGGCTCGTTCGCCCGGGCGCACCCTCGCCCGAACGACCGGCCCAAACGAGTTCACACGGGCGACAAGGGAGAGACAGGCAAACGAGCTACATGAAAGTGCACAAAGCCAACCTCGGGTCACAACTTAGCATTTTTTATACGAGCTCGTTCGCCCAGGCATGCCCTTGCCCAAATGACCCGCCCTAACAAGTTCACACGGGCGCCCTCAAACGACCCACCCGAACGACCGAAACGAAGCGACAAGGGAGAGTCGGGCAAACGAGCTGCACGAACATGCACAAAGCCAACCTCGGGTCACAACTTAGCATTTTTGATACGGGCTCATTCGCTCGGGCGCGCCCTCGCCCGAACGACTCACTGGAACGACCCGCCCGAACGAGTTCACACGGGCACCCTCAAATGACCTGCCGGAACGACCCAAACGAAGCGACAAGGGAGAGCCGGGAAAACGAGCTGCACGAACGTGCACAAAGCCAACCTCGGGTCACAACTTAGCATTTTTGATACGGGCTCGTTCACTCGGGCGCACCCTCACCCGAACGACTCGCCCCAACAACCCAAACGAAGCGACAAGGGAGAGCCGGGCAAACGAGCTGCACGAACGTGCACAAAGCCAACCTTGGGTCACAACTTAGCATTTTTTATATGGGCTCGTTCGCTCGGGCGTGCCCTCGCCCGAACGATTTTGCATGGGCGCCCGAATGACCGAAACGAAGCGACAAGGGAGAGCGGGGCAAACAAGCTGCACGAACGTGCACAAAGCCAACCTCGGGTCACAACTTAGCATTTTTGATACGGGCTCATTCGCCTGAGCGCGCCCTTGCCTGAATGACCCACCCGAACGAGTTCACACGAGCGCCCTCAAATGACCCGCTCGAACGTTTTTGCATGGGCACCCGGACGACCGAAACGAACCGACAAGGGAGAGCCGGGCAAACGAGCTGCACGAACGTGCACAAAGCCAACCTCAGGTCACAACTTAGCATTTTTGATACGGTGCTCGCCCGAACGACCCGCCCGAGCACCCTCAAACGACTCGCCCAAACGAGTTCATACAGGCGCCCTCAAACGACCCGCCCGAATGATTTTGCATGGGTGTCTGAACGACCGAAACGAACCGACAAGGGAGAGCCGGGCAAACGAGCCGCACGAACGTGCAAAAAGCCAACCTCGGGTCACAACTTAGCATTTTTTATACGGCCATCGCCCGAACGACCCGCCCGAACGAGTTCACACGGGCGCCCTCAAACGACCCGCCCGAACGAGTTCACACAGGCACCCTCAAACGACCCGCTCGAACGATTTTGCATGGGTGCCCGGACGACTGAAACGAACCAAGAAGGGAGAGCCGAGAAAATGAGCTGCACGAACATGTACAAAGCCAACATTGGGTCACAACTTAGCATTTTTGATACGGCCCTCGCCCGAACAACCCACCCGAACGAGTTCACACGGGCGCCCTCAAACGACCCGCCCGAACGACCGAAACGAAGCGATAAGGGAGAGCCACGCAAACGAGCTGCACGAACGTGCACAAAGCCAACCTCGGGTCACAACTTAGCATTTTTGATACGGGCTCATTCACCTGGGCGCACCCTCGCCCGAACAACCCGCCCGAACGAGTTCACACAGGCGCCCTCAAACGACCCGCCCGAACGATTTTGCATGGGCGCCCGAATGACCGAAACGAACCGACAAGGGAGAGCCGGACAAACGAGCTGCACGAACGTGCACAAAGCCAACCTCGGGTCACAACTTAGCATTTTTGATACGGCCCTCGCCCGGACGACCCACCCGAACGAGTTCACACGGGCACCCTCAAACGACCCGCCCGAACGATTTCGCATGGGCACCCGAACGACCGAAACGAACCGACAAGGGAGAGCAGGACAAACGAGTTTCACGAACGTGCACAAATCCAACCTCGGGTCACAACTTAGCTTTTTTTATACGGCTCTCACCCAAATGACCCGCCGGAACGAGTTCACACGGGCGCCCTCAAACGACCCCCCCGAACGATTTTTCATGGGCGCCCGAATGACTGAAATGAACCGACAAGGGAGAGCCGGGAAAACAAGCTGCATGAACGTGCACAAAGCCAACCTCGGGTCACAACTTAGCATTTTTGATACGAGCTCGTTCGCCTGGCCGCGCCCTCGCCTGAACGACCCGCCCGAACGAGTTCACACGGGCACCCTCAAACGACCCGCCCGAACGATTTTGCATGGGTGCCCGAACGACCAAAACGAATTGACAAGGGAGAGCCGGGAAAATGAGCTACACGAATGTGCACAAAGCCAACCTCGGGTCACAACTTAGCATTTTTGATATGACCCTCGCCCGAACGACCCGCCCGAATGAGTTCACACAGGCGCCCTCAAACGACTCGCCCAAACGACCTGCCCGAATGAGTTCACACGGGCTCCCTCAAACGACCCGCCCGAACGATTTTGCATGGGCACCCGAACGACCCCCCCGAATGAGTTCACATGGGTGCCCTCAAACGACCCGCCCGAATGATTTTGCATGGGCGCCTGAACGACCGAAATGAACCGACAAGGGAGACTTGGGCAAACGAGCTGCACGAACATGCACAAAGCCAACCTCGGGTCACAACTTAGCATTTTTGATACGGCCCTCGCCTGAACGACCCGCCCGAACGAGTTCACACGGGCGCCCTCAAACGACCCGCCTGAACGAGTTCACACGGGCACCCTCAAACGACCCACCCGAACGATTTCACACGGGCGCCCTCAAATGACCCGCCCGAACGATTTTGCATGGGCGCCCGAACGACCGAAACGAACCGACAAGGGAGAGCCGGGCAAATGAGCTACACGAACGTGCACAAAGCCAACCTCGGATTACAACTTAGCATTTTTGATACGGCCCTCGCCCGAATGACCCGCCCTGTCACGCCCCTACACTTGTGGTAGTCTTCCAACCGCTTGTAGCGAGGTGCGGCACCACCGAACGCTTTCTTTTTAACAATACTAACATTCGTGGACTACGCCTACTCCAACATTAACATACTTAGTTTGTGTTTCGCAACCTAGTAAAAGCATTATCCTTTATACTTTAATGAAGCCCATACTCATTCATTATCCATATGCAATTAACCGAGAACATCAACAATTGCAAACAAGTATAAAGGGAGGGGCAACTCCTGAACAGTCTGCCCAACAATTTTATTATATCAAGAATATCAGATTTTACAACAAGTGTGTCTTGGCTGAACCAAGTGTCACACTTAACCAATTTTTACAAAAGACAGGCCACCTGCCTTTTACAACATATTCTGCACCCTTTCACGAAGGGAGGTGCTCACCCGAGCCACCTAAGACCCTTTTCCAAGTCCTGCATAAACCGTACACTAAAACCTCCTCAACCCGTGGCACACTTACCAACCTTCCACCAAGATAACCTGCGCAATTTTCCAAGTCTAATGCACATGAGATGTGCACATCTCCTCACCAAAACTATGCACCTTCTTGTCTTATGCGGAGGCTTTATGAGCGAAGTCTTCGTTGGTGTTAATGAGCTCAAAGCTCTATCATATATATACGCACTTTACATGGGTTCACATGGGGTTTGCAGCCCCATGGCCAACCCCATAATCCCCCATCATACATGCCCATCGAATTATTAAACAAGTCAGCTTTCAAGTTTAACATCGCATATGTATATATGGTGGTTCAACACTTAGTTGTTTTAGCGTTATCCCATAACGTCGCATTATTTTGTCGCATTGTGTCGCAAGGATTGTCGCATTTCCTCTGCGCTCTGTCGCACATCGGTTGAACGCACCCGCGCGCCCGCCCGCGCTCTTGCCCACACCCATGCACGATCGCTCGCCATCACCCTACTGCACGAAGGTCTTACATCCTCCTCCACCTGAAATTGTTGTCGTCCTCGACAACATACCATCCCGATAGCCATCCACCAAGATCATAATCATTCACGATGTCGACCTTTCCACACAAGGAAAACATCCCTGCAACATATGTAGAGACTCTTCTCCACTATGTCCCGGCTTAATGACCACTGCCACCAAGCTCACCATACCAAAGTATGTATCTCCATAATCCATGCTCAGGTCCATGGAAACTCCATCCATCTCATCTGAAACATGCTGTCCATGTGTGTGTCTCCTCCATATGAAGAAATCATCTCATCAACCCACTCTCGATGTGCCCCATTTAGGTCCATGAAGTCTCTTCATCACCTGCAATGTGCCATCCTCAAGTCTCCATAGAAACAAGTATGCACTTGTCTCACCTATCCATGTGCTGTCCATGATCCTCGATCAAATCAGCTCCCATGTGTAGGAAGTAGTTGAGTCTCGGCTCAACTCATGCCCAAGTCAAGGCATCATCATCACCATCATTGTAACTCCATCACTCCAAAGTGCCTCATCGATCCTCCACATCAAGTCACTCTTCCAAGTCATGCCCATACATGTACTTTGAAAGTATGCATCCCATACTGCATCAAAGTCTCCTGACCTCAGCTCCTCAATGCATCAAATCCTCTAAGTCCACCATGTATGAAGTCCCTAAAAGTCACAACAATCTCATGTCATCATGAGCTCCATGAGTCATCTCCAACCAACATCTCCATGTAGTAGGAATGCTCCATAATCAGCTCACAAATCCATCCAAGTCCATGGTCTTGTTGCACAAGAGTGTACAACCTCTCCATCAACTCATAAGTAACAAGTCTCCATGTCACACTAGCAAATCCATCTGCACAACATTCCTGCCTTGGCACTCCTCATTAGATGTCCATGACACCTCTACAAGTGCTCCCACACAATGTCCCTGCATAAGACTTCCATGCTCCATGTCTCCAACCTGATGTCCATGACTATGTTGTCCATGTAGTCCAACCAAGTAGACTCATCAACACCATCAGTCATCCTCATCCAAGATGCTATCTTCGGTCTAGTGAACTCGGTCACCCAACCATATCATCATGTCATGAGTCTCTTCCATCACAGCTCCTCCACCAAAGTGTCCACCAAGACTATCTCTTGGTCTCGGCCATGAGAAGTCCACCCAAGCATCACAAGTGTGTGCCCTCCAATCTTTCCATGAGTCATGCCGAGCACTTAGCCATGTGGCTAAAGCATGACCCAATCCTCCACAAAGATCATCATGTTCCTCCCTTGTCAAGGGCCTTTGTACCTTCTACCATAAGGTCACAAGCAGCCCCAACAAGTCCTGCAACAATCAACAATCCTTGCTTCTCCATACAAGGTTCCATTCTAGTCATCCATGGCGAGATCCTCCTTAGCATAGGCAAACTGGCTTTGCCTCTTCCTGCATACGGTCCATCTACCAAGTGCCCAAATGAAACACAAGTATCAATACTTACTTCATCATCATGAGGCTCCTCCATGTGAGTATCCTCATCCATCCATGTCCACAAACTACACGATCCTGGTCCAACTTGATCATCCTCAAGTTCATCCTCCATCATGGTCATGTCTGCAACATCTTCATCTACCATGGCTTCCTCTTCCTTGTTAGCACAATCTGCAACTTCATCTTGCTCTATTGTCCAACCAAGTTGAAGAAGTTCTTCCTCAGCTTCAGCCTTCCTCTTCAAGGCTAGGAGGTGCCTCACTTCCTTTTGGTTTAATTTCCGTCTTATCTTGAGCTTCTTGAGTTCTACTTCAATCAAGTCTGCTTCCTCTGCAAGTCGAAGAGCTTCCTCTCTATTCTCATCAGAAATCCCTTCCTTAACCAAGGCACAAAGGGCATCCCTTGTTTCAAACAACCTTTTGCCACATTCTACAAATCCTTGTTTTACTCTTTCTGACTCTTCAAGTAGACTACCTTTGAATTCTTCGAAGGATGCATAACCCAATTTCTGCAAGATAGACATCTTTACCAAGTCACCTGCAACCTGAACCAGCCCTTGTTCCACTTCGTGTGAAACGGTTTCCTTCACCTGCAAGTACCCTTGTTACTGTCATGAGCAACCTTTGCTCACCAGCTCCAACCGAGCTCTGATACCATCTGTCACGCCCCTACACCCGCGGTAGTCTTCTAACCGCTTGTAGCGAGGTGCGGCACCACCGAACGCTTTCTTTTTAACAATACTAACATTCGTGGACTACGCCTACTCCAACATTAACATACTTAGTTTGTGTTTCGCAACCAAGTAAAAGCATTATCCTTTATACTTTAATGAAGCCCATACTCATTCATTATCCATATGCAATTAACCGAGAACATCAACAATTGCAAACAAGTATAAAGGGAGGGGCAACTCCCGAACAGTCTGCCCAACAATTTTATTATATCAAGAATATCAGATTTTACAACAAGTGTGTCTTGGCTGAACCAAGTCTCACACTTAACCAATTTTTACAAAAGACAGGCCACCTGCCTTTTACAACATATTCTGCACCCTTGCACGAAGGGAGGTTCTCACCTGAGCCACCCAAGACCCTTTTCCAAGTCATGCATAAACCGTACACTAAAACCTCCTCAACCCGTGGCACACTTGCCAACCTTCCACCAAGATAACCTGCGCAATTTTCCAAGTCTAATGCGCATGAGATGTGCGCATCTCCTCACCAAAACTACGCACCTTCTTGTCTTATGCGAAGGCTTTATGAGCGAAGTCTTCATTGGTGTTAATGAGCTCCAAGCTCCATCATATATATACGCACTTTACATGGGTTCACATGGGGTGTGCAGCCCCATGGCCGACCCCATAATCCCCCATCATACATGCCCATCGAATTATTAAACAAGTTGGCTTTCAAGTTTAACATCGCATATGTATATATGGTGGTTCAACACTTAGTCGTTTTAGCGCTATCCCATAACGTTGCATTATTTTGTCGCAAGGATTGTCGCATTTCCTCCGCGCTCCGTTGCACATTGGTTGAACGCACCCGCGTGCCCGCCCGTGCTCTTGCCCACGCCCGTGCACGATCGCCTGCCGTCGCCCTACTGTGCGAAGGTCTTACACGCCTGAACGAGTTCACACGTGCACCCTCAAACGACCCGCCCGAACGACCCGCTCGAACGAGTTCACACGGGCACCCTCAAACAACCCGCTCGAACGATTTTGCATGGGCGCCTGAATGACCGAAACGAACTGACAAGGGAGAGCCAGGCAAACGAGCTGCACAAACGTGCACAAAGCCAACCTCGGGTCACAACTTAGCATTTTTGATACGACCCTCGCCCGAACGACCCGCCCGAACGAGTTCACACGGGCGCCCTCAAACGACTCGCTCGAACGAGTTCACACAGGCGACCTCAAACGACCCGCCAGAATGACCCACCCGAACGAGTTCACACGGGCGCCTTCAAATGACCCGCCCGAACGAGTTCACACGGGCGCCCTCAAACGACCCACCCGAACAAGTTCACACGGGCGCCCTCAAACGACCTGCCCGAACGATTTTGCATGGGCGCCCGAACGACCGAAACGAACCGAAAAGGGAGAGCCGGGCAAACAAGATGCACGAACGTGCACAAAGCCAACCTTGGGTCACAACATAACATTTTTGATACGGCCCTCACCCGAACGACCCGCCCGAATAAGTTCACATGGGCACCCTCAAATGACCTGCCCGAACGACCCACCTGAACGAGTTTACACGGGCGCCCTCAAATGACCCGCCCGAACGATTTTGCATGGGCGCCCGAATGACCGAAACGAACCGACAAGGGAGAGCTAGGCAAACGAGCTGCACGAACGTGCACAAAGCCAACCTCGGGTCACAACTTAGCATTTTTGATACGGCCCTCGCCCGAACGACCCACCTGAACGAGTTCACATGGACGCCCTCAAACGACTCGCCCGAACGAGTTCACATGGGCGACCTCAAATGACCCGCCTGAACGAATCGCCCAAACGAGTACACACGGGCGCCCTCAAACGACCCGCCCGAACGCGTTCACATGGGCAACCTGAAACGACCCACCTGAACGACCCGCCCGAACGATTTTGCATGGGTGCTCGAACGACCGAAACAAACTGACAAGGGAGAGCCAGGCAAACGAGCTGCAGGAATGTGCACAAAGCCAACCTCGGGTCAAAACTTAGCATTTTTGATACGGCCCTCGCCCGAATGACCTGCCCGAACGAGTTCACACAGGCGCCCTCAAACGACCCGCCCGAACGACCGAAACGAACCGACAAGGGAGAGCCAGGCAAACGAGCTGCATGAATGTGCACAAAGCCAACCTCGGGTCACAACTTAGCATTTTTGATATGGCCCTCGCCTGAATGACCCGCCCGAACGAGTTCACACAGGCACCCTCAAACGACCCGCCCGAACGATTTTACATGGGCGCCCGAACGACCGAAACAAACCGACAAGGGAGAGCCAAGAAAATGAGCTGCACGAACATGCACAAAGCCAACCTCGGGTCACAACTTAGAATTTTTGATACGGCCCTCACCCGAACGACCCGCCCGAATGAGTTCTCACGAGCACCCTCAAACGACCCGCCCGAACGATTTTGCATGGGCGCCCGAATGACCGAAACGAACAGACAAGGGAGAGCCGCGCAAACGAGCTTCACGAACGTCCACAAAGCCAACCTCGGGTCACAACTTAGCATTTTTGATACGGCCCTCGCTCGAACGACCCGCCTGAACGAGTTCACACAAGTGCCCTCAAATGACCCGCCCGAACGAGTTCACACAGGCGCCCTCAAACGACCTGCCCGAACGACCTGCTCGAACGAGTTCACACAGGCGCCCTCAAATGACCCACCCGAATGATTTTGCATGGGCGCCCAATCGACCAAAACGAACCGACAAGGGAGAGCCGGGCAAACGAGCTGCACGAACGTGCACAAAGCCAACCTTGGGTCACAACTTAGCATTTTTGATACGGCCCTGGCCTGAACGACCCGTGCGAACGAGTTCACATGGGCGCCATCAAACGACCCGCATGAACGAGTTCACACGGGCGCCCTCAAACGACCCGCCAGAACGATTTTGCATGGGCACCCGAACGAGCGAAACGAACCGACAAGGGAGAGCCGGGCAAACGAGCTGCACTAACGTGCACAAAGCCAACCTCAGGTCACAAGTTAGAATTTTTGATACGGCCCTCGCCCGAACGACCCGCCCGAATGAGTTCACATGGGCGCCCTCAAACGACCTGCCCGAACGATTTTTCATGGGCGCCCGGACGACCGAAATGAACCGACAAGGGAGAGCCGGGCAAACCAGCTGCACGAATGTGCACAAAGCCAACCTCGGGTCACAACTTAGAATTTTTGATACGGGCTCGTTCGCCCGGGCGCGCCCTCGCCCGAACGACCTGCCCGAACGAGTTCACACGGGCACCCTCAAATGACCCGCACGAACGATTTTGCACGGGCGCCCGAACGACCGAAACGAATCAACAAGGGAGAGCCAGGCAAACGAGCTGCACGAACGTGCACAATGCCAACCTCGGGTCACAACTTAGCATTTTTGATACGACCCTCGCCCGAATGACCCGCCTGAATGAGTTCACATGGGCGCCCTCAAACGACCTGCCCGAACGAGTTCACATGGGCGCCCTCAAACTACCTGTCTGAACGGTTTTGCATGGGCGCCCAAACGACCGAAACGAACCGACAAGGGAGAGCCGGGAAAAAGAGCTGCACAAACGTGCACAAATCCAACCTCGGGTCACAACTTAGCATTTTTGATACGACCCTCGCCCGAACGAGTTCACACGGGCGCCCTCGAATGACCCGCCCGAACGAGTTCACACGGGCGCCCTCAAACGACCCGCCCGAATGAGTTCACATGGGAACCCTCAAACGACCCACCCGAACGATTTTGCATGGGCGCTCGAACGACCAAAATGAACCGACAAGGGAGAGCCGGGCAAACGACCCACTCGAACGAGTGTTTACACGGAAAACGACCCGCTCGAACGAGTTTACATGGGCTCCGACACACGACCAAAACGAAGTCACAAGGGAGATTTGGGCAAACGGGCGGCACGATCATGCACAAGCACGCACACACGACACGTCCCAACCCCCCCAAACGAAATTTGGGGTTTCCATGGGCGCATGACCCGAACGAAATTTTAGGGTTTCCGTGGGCGCACGACCCGAACGAGGGCACGAGGGAGCATCAAGCAAACTGGCCACACGAACATGCAGAAGACACATGGGCGGTCGTGACTTAGCATTTTTGGCACGCCCACGTGTGCCCGGGCACCCACACACCGCACGACACGACCCGACCGACCTTGTACGAGCCGACCCGACTCGCCCAACGCATTTGCATGGGCACCCACACATGACACGACATGACCCAACCCGAACAAAATTTGGGGTTTCCTTATATGCACAACTTGAACGAAATTTGGGGTTTCCATGGGTGCGCGACCTGAACGAAGGCACAAGGCAGCGTCGGGCAAACGGGCCACATGAACCTGTAGAAGGCACACGGGGGGTCACGACTTAGCATTTTTGGCACTGCCACGTGTGCCCGAGCACCCACACACGGCACGACCCGACCCGCCCGAATGAAGGCATGACGGAGCGTCGGGCAAACGGGTCGCGTGAACGTGCAGGAGGCACACGGGTGGTCACGCCCTAACATTTTTTACAAGGCCACATGTTCCCGAGCACCCACGCGCGGCACGGCATGACCCGACCCCACTCGACTCACCCGAACGCGTTTGCACGGGCACCCACACATGACACGACCCGACCCCCCCGAACGGAATTTGGGGTTTCCATGTGTGCACGCCCCGAATGAAATTTGGGGTTTCCATTGGTGCACGACCCAAACGAAGGCCCGAGGGAGCATCGGGCAAACAGGTCGCACGAATGTGCAGAAGGCACACGGGTGGTGACGACTTAGAATTTTTGGCACGGCCACGTGTGCCGGGGCACCCACACACGGCATGGCACGACCTGACCCGCCCTGGGCGATCCGACCCGAATCGCCCGAACAAAATTTTGGGTTTCCATGGGTGTGCGACCTGAACAAAGAAGGCACATGGGCGGTCATGACTTGGCATTTTCGGCACGCCCACGTGTGCCCGCACACCCCCACACACGGCATGGCATGGGATGACCCGGCCCGCCCGAAGGAAATTTGGGTTTTGAACGGGTGCACGACCCAAACGAAGGCACGAGGGTAGGAATATCTTTGACTCTAATACATAAATATACCTGGGGTAACATGCCCTTAATATCTTCAACATTTTCTTTTGACTCTTTATAACACTTTAACATGTGCTAGGCCTATTTCAATGAGCAAGAAACTCAATGACAAATATAATATATATATATATATATATTTTCTTGAATAAATACAACTATCAAAAGTACATTTATGAAGACCGAACCCAGTTACACTTTCTTCAACACCCCCTCTCAACTAGGCTGGTATTCGTAAATCATTACAAGGTGTTTGGCTATTTTTCAATCTTGAATAATTCACATAAGAGAAACTGGATTGGCACCCCATCTGTTATAGCATCATATTAGCCAACATTGTTCATAGCAAGGCCTTGACTAATAACTTTATCTCTCATAATACCAAAGCACAATGTTGGCGAGGCCAATGGCTTATAAACACCTTGGTCATTGTCTCTAAAGGTACATACCCACCCAGGTGTTCCCTGAGTATGACCTTCCAGGACAATTCTTGTCTTGGGTTCCCATCTCTCAAAGAATATCGCTCCTCTTTCCTACTCTTGTCTTGGGTGCCCTACACATCCTTAAAGAGCATCAGATGCCAAATGATTGCCCAATCCTCTCGTTATTTCTTGCCAAGTGAAGACAAGAATGTTGTGTCTATCTCTTCCCCTTGATTGGGGAAGACATGCCCAAGTTTCCTCTAACAAGGAACTTGCCCAAGCTCCTTTGTATTTGGGAACTTGTTAGAACTCCCTCTTAGCTAGGGACTTGTCCATTCATCAACAACATCTTCTTCATGGGTCCTTCAGTCGCTTGATCTCCTTCTTTCCTTCGATGTCATGAAGTCTTTGTTTGAACTTCTTCTTGGCAGGGTACCGCCATCGATCACTTTCCCCCCTGGTTTGTCATGTCATTGCTCCCTTCGTGGAAAGTGGCCTTCTTGATATATATCAGGGCCTTTTTGTCATCTAGCTACTCCTTTGTCACCTTGTCTATCCTTCATAACACTTATCACATGGATGCTTAGTTGTACTCGCTTGTTCCCGTACTTTGATTTAGTGTCCCTTCATGACTTCATCGTGATATTTCTCTTCATCATGAAATATTTGTAGAGTTGAATTGATTATCTGCACCTTACTATCTCCAAGGCCTTCGTAGGTGTCAAGGGTCCTTTATCTTTTTCTTCCTTTGTCAAAGTTGTCGTGCCTTCTTTCGAGAGATGTTGAGGAATCTTGTCAAATAGTTATTCTTTGTGACCGCGATGTTCTTCATTTGCTTCTTATTGGATTGATTGGTCAACCACCTTATACTCCTTATGAGAGCACTTCTTCATGTTGACCTTTACTCCACTGTAGCACATGCCTCCGAGCATGTCATTCGTGAAAGAGATCCTTTTATTCTTGATTGTGATTCTAGAACTTTTCCCATGACCCAATCAATATATATGGCGACATGACTTAAACTTTGATGCATACATACCTCACCTTGATTATGCTTTTATCATCGCAGCTTTATTTGATAGTTCTCCTCGATTGGTGTAGCCTTTCTTGCTTCATCTACTCTCGCCTGTATATCATCCTCTCTTGAATCCCATAAATGGGACCCCCAATGAGACCTCTACCCCCTTTGAAAGAAGACTTTAAGCAAAGAGGTTGACTTAGTCCTAGGAGGATCTTCCTTCTTTTGCTTCTTGTCGTCTTCTTTCACTTCTTGAGTTACATGAGCTTCTTCCCTTTTTCTCTTGTTGTTGTTGTCCTTCTTAAGTTTAGGAAAATCCCTTTTGTAGCATCCATACTCTTGGCATCCAAACCGTTCGACTTTGGACATGTAGTGGCCCCAACCAATTTGTTACTTTCCTTGCAAAAAGACACTGAGGTATACTCAGAAGGGGACATATACTTACTTGATAGAGTTTGAGATGTAGTGAACTTGCTTTCTTCTTGAAGACTTGATGGCTTGCCTTCCTTAGATCTTGATGTTGTTCAAGTTGCTTTCTTCAAATGGACTTGCTTGATGACTTGACTCGTAGTGCCTTTCATTCTTCAAGATGGTGTAGCTTGATGTAGGTCCCTCTTTGATTTGTTCTTCTTGTAGGTGCCTTTATACAAGGCATTTCTTCTTGCTTTGTAGTCTTCCATGAGGAATGATAGATGGTAGACCTTCTTGTCCTTGATGTGATTGAGACTTCTTGGCTTGACGCTTCAACCTTGCGGATGTTCTTGAGATTCCCTTTCCTTGATGTGTCACCTTAGCTCCGATACCGCGTTGAAGAATCTGGGGCAATGGGGTATAGCGGGATTCTTCTAGACTTGATAACAATTTGTGAAGCTCTTTTTCAATTTATCGTGTTATCTTAATCTTCTTCTCTTCTTATTAATGCATGTGTGTTTACTTTCATCAAACGGGTGCCAAAAACATAAGAACAAGAACACAAGCTGTTGGCTCTCTACCAGGGAAAAACCTCTCTCTCTCTCTCAGAGAGGAAAACCCTTTCGTAAATTTCCCTCATTGAAGCTTCTTATTGGTCATTGCGAAGCCCTAGACCCTTGACAATAATATCCCCCAAGCACAAGTCGAGTCCTTCCTCCTCTCTGCACTTTGTTTCTTCGGCGCTTCGTTCCCCGGCACTTTGTCCTTCTTTCAACTTTTGATAGTCCATGGTGGACTAGCTCTAGAAGAGACTCCAACCTTTGATCCTTAGTGAGGTCCTTTTCCAATGAAGAAACCTTCATTCTCTTGACCAACCGAGCCTTTTTCTTGATGTGAGGTTGCAGGCTCGATGTACACCAAGTTTACTACACCTGGGGCGATTTCCATCGTGACGAGACATGGAAACCCCAAATTTTCCGCATTGGGATGCTTTCGACAAGGCGGGACATGGAATCCCTGAGTACCCCGCAATTTGGCGACCTTTGTTGAGGAGGGACCGGGAGACCCCATGTCACGCTCCTATCCTAGTGGTGGTATTTCAACCACGCATAAGCGGGTGCGGCACCACCGTACTTTTTACTTTTACCAATACTTGGGTACGCGGTCTGCACCTACTTCAACACTTGATCAATTTTCCAGTAAGTGTTCTTAACAATGCAGGGAAAATAACTTACCATAAATTTATCTTCTTCAATTATTCTTTCAACCTGTCATGTCATGTGGTCGTGCTGCACTGGCCCGCGGCCTGCATGACACAACTCCACACCTGAACTGCGAACCTGTCCGCCCGAATTTCCCTTCCGCGGCGCCCAAACTCTGCCCATCGGTGCGGTCCATAGTGAGGGCGCATGGCCCGCATGCAGTGCGGCCTGCTTGCCCGGACGGTAACCCACCCCGCTCTGCCTGTCCGCGCTACCAAGCTCGACCCGCCCTCTGTAATCCGCCCGCCGGTGCGGCCCTCTTACCCGCGTCCTTCTCTTCCTTCCGTTTTCGCCCAACTCCTTCCTTCACACTTGTTCTGCGATGTGGAAGTCTAAGCTCGATGTCCCTTCGTCGAACGCCATCCTCCTTACTTATATGCATCCTTTCACCCAAGGGCCGTGTCTCTCGAGGATAACAAGGGTCGGCTCCATCAACATGCATGCCCAGGTGACCTGCCACATAACCTCAACACGCCCCATTCGAACGAACCGCTGCATCCCTTCGTGTGCACCGTCGCACCCATGTGTCGGCTCCAACACCTCACCGATTACACCCGTCGTCGCACGTCACACACCTGCCCGCATCCTGACTCGTCCGCACATGGTCACCTCTTTCATCTGGGCACGCAACAAGGGTCGCCCGCGCGCCTTCCATCGGTGGCTCGCCCATCATGCAGGTATCAAGGGGCGTGTGCCATACCCAACACGGCGCGAGCGACATGGGAACCCCGCGTGTCACGCCCCCAGGCCTACAGTACTCTTTCAGCCGTACTTGGTGAGGTGCGGCGCCACCGAGCACTTTCTTTTCACCAATACTTATGTTCATGGACTACACCTAACCATTAGTCTACTTAGTTTGTTTTTCGCAACAAATTATTATTATGTTTCCTTTATGCCAATGAACACCCATATGCATAGGCAATTATCATCAGCAATTATACATGAAGAACACAATTGCACAGTGTAAAGGGAGGGGTAACTCCCTAAACAATGAGTCTGTCTGAATACAATATATTATTAACCTCTACAATGTTTACGGGGCTTTACAAGTATACTTTGGAAACACCAAGTTTCATACTTAGCCAATTTTACAAATAGGCAACACCTCCGTGTGCTGACCGTGTTCCTTTCCCGAGCTGGGCGGGCGCGCCCTCACACGAGCTGCCAACCATACTCGTCGACTGAACCTCGTTTACCGCTGCACGACGGGTGGGTGACCTCACCCAAGTCACCCAGTGTTTCCTGTTGCACGACGGGCGGGCGACTTACCCGAGTCACCTGAGACACCTCCGCATTTCTTCTTCCACGACGGGCGGGCGACCTACCTAAGACATCCCGTGTCACACTGAATGGCGGGTGCCTTCCTTACCCGCGCCCTCACCCGAGAACCGAACCCTGTGCATATCGTGTGTGCTTGCCCAAGAGCGGGTGCATATATGCCCGCACCTCTTTTGCGACCTGCTCCACTACTTCACACTTTTTTCTTGATCACCAAATGCTCATGTTCGAATGTCCATCTTCGAATGAATGCCAAATGCTCCAACGCCTTGCCATATTTATACGAGTGGTTGGGTGAGTCGCTGCCCAGGCTGACTCGACCACCGTGTGCCAAAACGCCCTTACACGTCGCAAACTTGCCATCCGATTGCTGGTCGGCAAACAATCCTTCGTTCAAGTCGCCCCAACATGTGAGTCGGCCCGTGGGTTATTCCAAATGCTCCCACGCTATAAACCAACCATCACTCCACCTATAATGTGCATTATACTTATGTCCCTTCCCACATTTCGGTCGTAGAGTTCGCACTTCGCAACGACGGGGAGAAACCGAACCGCAGGTCCTTACACCGCGTTTCCCAGACTTGGGTAGCAATTTTTGTTGTGACGCGAAATGGAAACCCAGTGTGTGTCCGCTGAATTTGGTATCAGTTTTCATCGCGCCGCGAAATGGACACCTCGAGTTCCCCAGACTTTGGCG
>CM062809.1:802674332-802712130 GCA_031772625.1 Pinus tabuliformis
GGACCACGAGCGCATACACAATTGAAACAACAAGTGCCCCCCAACCCTTCCCGCAGAGAGGCCACCTAGGAGTCCACCCAAGCAGCAGCAACGATGGACCTCGATCGCATGATCGCCTGCGGCAACCTCAATGCAAAGGAAATGGAAGGAAATAAAACAACAAGACCAACCGAGCCCACAACCTCTCTTAGAAATGCCCCCCAACCCTCCACGCCATGCATCGAGACCACCTAGGAGACCACCCACGCCAGCTGACGGTGGACCTCGATCACTTGACCGCCTGTGGCAACCACGATGCGAAGGCAAAGGAAGGAAGCAAATGCAAATCAAGAGGGTCGCTACATAATACAAGGACACATATCCGAACAGGAGGAGGGATCGGGCAGCCCTACACCCCACGCACCCTACGTACAGGCAACCTAGGAGATTTCCCACAGCTTTATCGACCGGACGATGAATAATTTTCCCCTACGGCCACCTCCACGCAAATGAGGGAGGTCGAAGAGTTCCACCTCGAAATCCTTCTTCCAAATAGCCCCCACCATCGATGACTATAGTAGCAAGCCTCTTCCCCATTGGACCACAAGCACATACACAATTGAAACAACAAATGCCCATAAACATTGTGACTTAAAATTTCCAACCGCAAAAGCCTGCCACGCACGCAAGATGCAAGGGAAAAGCCGACCCCTCGATCAAACATATGGGCCAACACATCTATCAAAACCTCAAAGCCAACGCAACCATGAATGATGTGCACTTTCATAAGACACCGACACCATAAACAGTCGAACAATGAAGAGGCTAGCCATCACAAGGAGCCACACCACAACAACCCATACAACTCCCAAAACTTGGAGCAGAAGGGGAATTGTTCACATATGCCTCCAAGGACATGCATGGCCAACATTACCTCTCATGCGCTACCGAGTGGGTATGGAGAGAAGATGAAAATCGGACACCCTACAAACGACCCAAGGCCATTCTTGAGGCAAACCCGAAAAACCAACTCAATTACCAACCCACCTTTCACACGAAAAGCAAAACCCTCCACACCAAATAGGTTTCCATCTGGGACCTGCAACAACGAAGGCTCAAAGGAGCGCCGAGAAAAATTTCAACATTCTTATCGTTGGGATGGGAAAGAGGGACAGGGATGAGCATGGCCCACATTACCGCTCATGTGCTACCGAGTGGGGATGGAGTGAAGACGAAAATCAGCCACCCTTCAAATGACCCAAGGCCATCGTTCAGGCAAACCCGAAAACACAACTCGATCACCAACCCACCTTTCACACGGAAAGAAAACCTACCGCTGGTATCATCGGGAGGGGCACGAGGGGACCAGGATGAGCCAGGGAGCCACACCACAAAAGCCCATACAACTCCAAGAACTTGGAGAGCGGAAGGGGAATTGTTCACATATGCCTCCCAGGCCGAGCATGGCAAACATTACCGCTCATGCGCTACCGAGTGGGGATGGATAGAAGATGAAAATCAGCCGCCCTACAAATGACCCAAGGCCATCGTTTAGGAAAACCCAAAAACACAACTCGATCACCAACCCACCTTTCACACGGAAATAAAACATGTCGCTGGTATCATCTGGAGGGGCACGCGGGGACCAGGACGAGCCAGGGAGCCACACCACAACAGCCCATACAGCTCCAAGAACTTGGAGAGCAGAAGGGGAATTGTTCACATATGCCTCCCAGGCCGAGCCTGGCCAACATTACCGCTCATGCACTACCGAGTGGGGATGGAGAGAAGATGAAAATCGGCCGCCCTACAAACGACCCAAGGCCATCGTTTAGGCAAACCCGAAAACACAACTCGATTACCAACCCACCTTTCACACGGAAAGAAAACCTGTTGCTGGTATCATCTGGAGGGGCACACGGGGACTAGGATGAGCCAGGGAGCCACACCACAATAGCCCATACAGCTCCAAGAACTTGGAGAGCGGAAGGGGAATTGTTCACATATGCCTCCCAGGCCGAGCCTGGCCAACATTACCGCTCATTCGCTACCGCATGGGGATGGAGAGAAGATTAAAATCGGCTGCCCTACAAACGACCCAAGGCCATCGTTCAGGAAAACCCAAAAACACAACTCGATTACCAACCCACCTTTCACACAGAAATAAAACCTGTCGCTGGTATCATCTGGAGGGGCATGCGGGGACCAGGACGAGCCAGGGAGCCACACCACAACAACCCATACAGCTCCAAGAAATTGGAGAGCAGAAGGGGAATTGTTCACATATGCCTCTCAGGCCGAGCCTGGCCAACATTACCGCTCATGCGCTACCGAGTGGGGATGGAGAGAAGATGAAAATCGACCACCCTACAAACGACCTAAGGCCATCGTCAGGCAAACCCTAAAACACAACTCGATTACCAACCCACCTTTCACACGGAAAGAAAACCTGTCGCTGGTATCATCTGGAGGGGCACGCGGGGACCAGGACGAGCCATGGAGCCACACCACAACAGCCCAAACAGCTCCAAGAACTTGGAGAGCGGAAGGGGAATTGTTCACATATGCCTCCCAGGCCGAGCGTGGCCAGCATTACCGCTCATGTGCTACCGAGTGGGGATGGAGAGAAGATGAAAATCGACAACCCTACAAACGACCCAAGGCCATCGTTCAGGCACACGCGAAAACACAACTCGATTACCAACCCACCTTTCACACGGAAAGAAAACCTGTCGCTGGTATCATCTGGAGGGGAACAAGGGGGACCAGGACGAGCTAGGGAGCCACACCACAACAACCCATACAGCTCCAAGAACTTGGAGAGCGGAAGGGGAATTGTTCACATATGCCTCCCAGGCTGAGCCTGGCCAACATTACCGCTCATGCGCTACCGAGTGGGGATGGAGAGAAGATGAAAATCGGTGGCCCTACAAACGACCCAAGGCCATCGTTCAGGCAAACGCAAAAACACAACTCAATTACCAACCCACCTTTCACATGGAAAGAAAACCTGTCGCTGGTATCATCTGAAGGGGCACGCAGGGACCAAGACGAGCCAGGGAGCCACACCACAACAACCCATACAGCTCCAAGAACTTAGAGAGCAGAAGGGGTATTGTTCACATATGCCTCCCAGGCCGAGCATGGCCAACATTACCGCTCATGCGCTACCAAGTGGGGATGGAGAGAATATGAAAATCGGCCGCCCTACAAACGACCCAAGCCCATCATTCAGGCAAACCCGAAAACACAACTCAATTACCAACCCACCTTTCACACGGAAAGAAAACCTGTTGCTGGTATCATCTGGAGGGGCACGCAGGGACCAAGACGAGCCAGGGAGCCACACAACAACAGCCCATACAGCTCCAAGAACTCGGAGAGCGGAAGGGGAATTGTTCACATATGCCTCCGAGGCCGAGCCTGGCCAACATTACCGTTCATGCGCTACTGAGTGGGGATGGAGAGAAGATGAAAATCGGTGGCCTACAAATGACCCGAGGCCATCGTTCAGGCAAATGCGAAAACACAACTCAATTACCAACCCACCTTTCACACGGAAATAAAACTTGTCGCTCGGATCATCTGGAATTTAAATGGGCCCCCGCATGACCAAAACGAAGCAACAAGGGAGAGCTAGGCAAAGGAGCAACAAGAACATGCACAAAGCCAACCTCGGGTCACAACTTAGCATTTTTCATACAGGCTCGTTGGCCCATGCGCGCCCTCGCCCGAACGAATTTGCAAGGGTGCCCGCACGACCGAAACGAAGCGACAAGGGAGAGCTGGGCAAACGAGCTGCACGAACGTGCACAAAGCCAACCTCGGGTCACAACTTAGCATTTTTGATATGGGCTCATTCGCCCGGGCACGCCCTCACTCAAACGAGTTCACATGGGCGCCCTCAAACGACCCGCCTGAACTATTTTGCATGGGTGCCCGAACGACCGAAACGAAGCGACAAGAGAGAGACGGGAAAACGAGCTGCACGAACATGCACAAAGCCAACCTCGGGTCACAACTTAGCATTTTTGATATGGGCTCGTTCGCCCGGGGGCGCCCTCGCCCGAACGACCTGCCCGAACGAGTTCACACGGGCGCCATCAAACGACCCACCTGAACGACCGAAACGAAGCGACAACGGAGAGTCGGGCAAACAAGCTGCACGAACATGCACAAAGCCAACCTCGGGTCACAACTTAGCATTTTTGATATGGGTGCGACCTCGCCCGAACGACCCGCACGAAGGAGTTCACACGGGCGCCCCCAAACGACCCGCCCGAACGACCGAAAAGAAGCGACAAGGGAGAGCCGGGCAAACGAGCTGCACGAATGTGCACAAAGCCAACCTCGGGTCACAACTTAGCATTTTTTATACGGGCTCGTTCGCCCAGGCGCGCCCTCGCCTGAACAACCCGCCCGAACGAGTTCACACGGGCGCCATCAAACGACCCGCCCGAACGAATGAAATGAAGTGACAAGGGAGAGCTGGGCAAACGAGCTGCACGAACATGCACAAAGCCGACCTCGGGGCACAACTTAGCATTTTTGATACGGGCGTGCCCTCGCCCGAACGACCCGCATGAACGAGTTCACATGGGCGCCCTCAAACGACCCGCCCGAACGACCGAAACGAAGCGACAAGGGAGAGTCGGGAAAACGAGCTGCACGAACATGCACAAAGACAACCTCGGGTCACAACTTATCATTTTTGATACGGCCTCGTTCGCCCGGCCGCGCCCTCGCCGGAACGACCCGCCTGAATGAGTTCACACGGGCGCCCTCAAACGACCCACCCGAACGAGTTCACACGGGCGCCCTCAAACGACCCGCCCGAACGATTTCGCATGGGCGCCCGAACGACCGAAACGAAGCGACAAAGGAGAGCTAGGAAAACGAGCTGCATGAACGTGCACAAAGCCAATCTCGGGTCACAACTTAGCATTTTTGATATGGGCTCATTCGCCCGAGCGTGCCCTCACCCGAACGACCCACCCGAACGAGTTCACACGAGCGCCCTCAAACGATTCGCCCGAACGATTTCGCATGGGCGCCCGAACGACCGAAACAAAGCGACAAGGGAGATCCGAGCAAACAAGTTGCACGAACGTGCACAAAGCCAACCTCGGGTCACAACTTAGCATTTTTGATACGGAATCATTCGCCCGGGCGCGCCCTCGCCAGAACGACTCGCCAAACGACCCGCCCGAACGAGTTCACAAGGGCGCCCTCAAACGACCCGCCTGAACGACCCAAACAAAGCGACAAGGGAGAGCCGGGCAAACGAGCTGCACAAAAGTGCATAAAGCCAACCTCGGGTCACAATTTAGCATTTTTGATACGAGCTCGTTCAACCAGGCGCGCCCTTGCCCGAATGATCCACCCGAACGAGTTCACACAGGTGTTATAGACAATTTTGTGCCTTACAGCAACAGGCATGAATTGTCAATAATCCAAGGGATCCAAAGTCCCTAAACATGATGTTCCTACCCCTAGAGGAACAAGGTCAGCAAACCAACAGCTCTCAGATCAGTTCTCCACCTGAAAACACTCAAAAGCAAGCAATCCTGAAATCAAAGCAGGTGCTCCACTAGGCTTCTGCGCTGAAACTCAACTCCTCCATGGTGTACCTGCGTTGCAAAGCAAGTGGAACAAAGGCCACCTGCGCTGAGCGAGATGGGACAAGTGGCACACTGAGTCATTGCTCTGGAATCTTCCAAAAATGACACTTGGATCAGGGATTTCACCTTGTGATGAGTCAGAGGCTCTGTTTCTCCAAGTGGAAGCAAGGTTCTCCAAGTGGACTCAAGAACTGAAGATCAACTAAAGATTAACTGAAGAGAGAGAGGACACAAGGCAGCTACACATCAGTTGCAAGCTGACTCATCCTTTCTCAATTCATCTATATATTGAGCTCTCTCCTATGAGCTCAGGAGGCTGGAATTTTGTGCAAAGTAATGATATGCTGTTGGTTTCACTATAGAGCTATTGGGTGATTGCTTAAAGGAGGTGAAGAGGAGAAATTCTTTCTGCTGGGAGGTGTTGCTGGATTGGGGCCTTCAATGGTTGTAACCTTCTCAGAGCTTTACTTCTTCATTAATAAAAGCTATTGAGGTTCTTCTATATGCTCTTGTTTCAATGATATATTGTGATAATTGTATATTTGATTTACGCTAATCCTTGAATCAGTTATGATTGCATGTTGCTTGTAGTTTCCTTCTTTGTTATTTTGCAGGATCTCATTGTAGCTGGGCCAGCAAAAGAGCAAGGAGCTGGGAGCAAGCAGCCAAAGAGAAGAGTTTGGATTCGACATTAAGCGCAAGGCAACGGTTAGTGCATTTCCTCATTCTCTCTTGCTTTTGTAAAGAAGTAAACCTTAAGTAGTTTTCTTTACAGTTGTTGCTGAGGTACTATCACCCTTAGAGTGGGATAGGGTCATCCGAATCGGATACTTTTCCCTACAACAAACTGGCGACTCCACTGGGGATCGTATCTGTTTGATTGTTTGTAGTATTTTGTTGTTCATTTCCTGAACAAAAGAGTACCAAATCGAAAATCTTTTGACTATATTATTGTATTGTATCTTATATCTTATGAAGCGTAACCAGGGTACGATGGAATCGCTTGAACAGTTGGTCTTTGCATACCAGCATAATGGAGTTGATGTGGGTATGACTGATACGGTTGATGGACTTGACCACTATAAAGTGGTTGATTTTGACCATTTTGGATATATGGTTGTCCCGTATTCGCAAAGATTTGTTGTTCAGAACCCTGGTACACTTGTTGGAATTGTGGCTGTTGGTATTGCACTATCCACGGTTGCGACACCATGGGTTGTTGCGCTATACTAACCATTGGACCAAGATGTGGGGTAGTTGTACCCGATTGTACTTGTGTTGCCCCACCAGTAGGCGATTGTGGTTGGGTCGCAGGGTCAAGGGGCTGTTGCATGAGAACCTGAGAAATCTGAGGTTGACATACAACAGGCATCGTTTGAACTTGCGACACGGTTACAATAGCCGGTGTAGTTGGGATGTTCGTCACAGGTACACACTGTTGCATAGAATATACAACTCTTGATGGCTGGGATAGCATAGGTACCCAACTACTCGTTGCAATTCCACCATAACTTGAATAAGGTTGAGAACTCCCGTATGGGTACCCTCCCGGAGGGGGTAATGAAAGGGCATACTGCCCCCCATACGGTGGTAATCCAGAACTCAAGGCAATTGATTGTCCTGGAGGACTGGATGGCCTAATTAGATTCCCAAAAGGGTCAATTTGATGAGTCTCACCATAAGAGTTACCAGACATTACTCCGGAACAAACAGGAACAGACCAAACTGTCGAGATAGTCCCTTGGTGGACTCCTTCTAGCGATTGAGAGCTAGTTGGGACAGATGGTATGCCGGCGAACATTGTTGGATTTGCCGACGGAGCGAGTCGTAGTTCGCGGAACCTATCCTCCACAGCATGGGCCATTTTTGATCCAAGTGGCAAGTTAGTAAGTTTCAGAGGTGTATGTATTAGGCAATCAACGAATAACATCGCTGAATATAGCGCATTGATAGAACTACTCTCTGATGCCATCACACGAGGCATACGCCGACTAATTGTCAGGCTAGACTCACAGCTCGTAGTACTACAACTCAATGGTATATATTCTGTTCGTAATCCAGCTATTTATCGCATGTTCCTAAGAGTAAAGATCTTGGAAAGACGATTTGATTCAATTCAATATCAACATATTTCAAGAAATCTAAACACATTAACTGACTCATTGGCAAACTATGTGTTAGATAGACATTTGCAACATTTATAAAAAGGACACATCATAAAAAGTGTACATATGAATCATCCAAATCAACCAGAATAAGACTCGAAAATCAAAATATATATAAGCTGTTCATAAAGTTCATACATAATGTCCTGTAACCGAGACAAAAATTGGTCATATGACCTAAAAACTCAAAATGCTAGGGGGCACCCTGGCCTAGTGATGCTCCTGATAGTAAGCCACAGTCTGTGCTATCATGCGCAGAAGACGGGTCCATCGTCTAGGTACACCGATAGTATGCTGCTGCATCGGTAAAGGTAACTCGTCAATCTGTACATCTGGAAGACCACGGGTAAGGTTCTCAACCTGCCCCTGCACAGCTGTAAGGGTCTCTGTGTCGCTAAGATCACGGATAATAACTCTCCGAGCAGGATCCTCTGCCGGAGCAGCAACAGGTGGTCTCAGAAACTTACTAACTCGCCACTTGGATCAAAATGGCCCATGCTGCGGAGGATAGGTTCCGCGAACTACGACTCGCTTCGTCGGCATATCCAACACATTTTTCCATAAGGTTTGACATCTGCAACGAATGAAAAAGGGGAATCACTCAACCAGAACAAGAACTTTGGCGAAAACAAAATACAACAAAAGCATGCAGGTTACTATTTAAGCATAGTAACGCTTGAGGTACAGCCCGTTCCGGGGCTGCGCCAGTGGAATTCCGTCGTAATCTATTAACTCGTAGGCTCCTTTTGCTAACACTCTTTTAACAATATAGGGGCCCATCCATAAGGAATTGAATTTACCTACTCCTAATTTATCGGATTCTTGGTCATATAGCAAGACCAAATCACCTTCTGAGAAGACACGGGGTTTGACATTTTTGTCGAACTGAGCCTTGACTCGTTTCTTATGGGCTTCGTTAGCCAAGGCGGCATCACGACGGGTTTCATCCAATTGGATTAATTCCAAGAAATGAGCCTCTTCTTCCGAAGTTCCGGGAAGGAGATCAATTGCGAGTTTAAGCGACGAAATTTCACACTAGATCGGTAAGACTGCTTCTAGACCGTACACCAATTGGAAAGGTGTGAATCCGGTCGCGTTTCTTACCGAGGTTCGGTAGGCCCACAAGGCTGCATACAAGATTAGGTGCCATCTTCTTTTATGAACTCCGATCATCCTCTGCAACATACGCTTCAGGACCTTGTTGATTGCTTCAACTTGTCCGTTGGCTTGTGGATAATACGGAGTAGAGCTGTCGTGAGATAGCCCTAGTTTGGCAGCTAATTCAACCATCATGTGATTGCGGAAATGCGATCCATGATCTGTAACTATAGCCTGGGGTACGCCGAACCTGGCGACTACATGATTGAAAAAGAATAGGGCAGCTGTTTCACCAGTATTGTCCAATGTAGGCATCGCCTCGGCCCATTTGGTAAAATAGTCAACTGCGACTATAATATACCCATGCCCCCCGGTCGAGGTGGGGTTACATTGCATGAAACCGATGCCCCATTTGTATGAGAAGTGTCCTGTAATAAGATACAATACAATACATTATTCTTTCATACTTTTTCATGATCTAGCTGAGGCGGGCTTTCCCATGCTCAGCTTTATAAATACATTTTGGTACATAGAACAGACGATCGTCTGATGATAGACTGATAATTCTCTGCTGAAATTATCATCCTTTGAGAAGGATGATCATCTGCTGCAATGATGTACATATCAAATGTCTTTATATCCTGAATATATATCGCAGCCCGGATGGATGAAACTAGATCCGGGGTCTTCAATCTCTTCCAATCTTCACTCGATGTACAAGTCGATCCATATGAGAATTTCTTGAAGTCGAACATGGAAAGACATCGCTTGATTACCGGTCAATGATGTAAACCGTTAACAAGCGCGAGAGGAATCACCGATAAGGATGATGACCCTCAAGGTACGGCAGTACAATTTACATGGTGGGAATAAAGGACTTGGCGTCGACCACCATGCAAAATCTTCTGGTCGAAGGTCATTGATGTATACCTGTCGCCGGAAGTGAGAAACTTGCCATTGAGGCATGCAAGCTTCAAAGTACTGAAGGGGTTGTTCCTAGATCAACTCCTCGGATAATAAGTAAGAGGACGAACCTAGAAATTATACTTTATACCTGGGGGCATGCAAACCTTTTGGAGTGCAAGCACGGGACGACTATTTATTTTTTAAATTTTTAGGTCCTCCCTTTAAACCTGTAGGTCTAACCCGTTAAACTCGTAGGATTAGCCATTTCCAGCTTGCATAAAGAAAGGATGTGGGGCAAAAGTTAAAACTTGCCAAATAGGAGCATAGCTTCGTGAGATAAAGCTCCTTAAAAAATAGCTATCTCACCTGAGGCGTTTCTTGTATTATGACTGGTATAATTGAGCAGTTTTAGCAATGTTCATGCTCGTTAAAAAATAAACGCAAAATCCGAGCAAGGTTTGGTCGCATTCAAGCTCTTTAAAAAATGAACTGCCCCTTAAGGTTTAGGGGGCATATGCCTCGTCTGCATTATTATGCTGGGGGCATCACCGAGCAGTTTTAGCACATAGTTCATGCTCGTTAAAAAATAAACATAAGTTGTGAGCAATCTTCCCCTAGAGTTCAAGCTCACCCAGAAAAAATGAACCGGTAAATAACCGTGAGAAATGTAACCTTTGACTGCCATATTAAAAGCCATTGGTCGTGTTTATATGCCATCACCTCCATCCGTTCATTTGGCCAATCGTTCATCTCCATATGTTTGTTTACCCATTTTGAGGAACAGCTGCGAAGAGTGATTTCACTTAGCCATCCTTGTGACACTGCCGTGATTGGAATATTCCAACCTGTACCTGGAATCTGCTGCTATCCTTGTTCATCACTCGTTCTCAAAAGACGAGTCTTCTTTGAGCTCTTTTCACTGACTCGTAAAATATGAAAAGTTTGCTGAGTTTTGGCCTTCCAGCTCGTTAAACGATCGGAAGAGCTATCCCTCCTCTAGATTTTAATCTTTTTGGACCTGAGGGATTATTGCACAAAAAGATCGAGCGCTTGTTTTGTTCGGCTCGTTAAAGAAATCGAAAATCCATCCCTTCTGTATTGTTTTATACTTTTTCGGACGTAAGGGATTAGATGACGAAAAAGGAATTCTGGAGTTGACTTTATGTACCTTTTCAGACTCTCTAAAAATGAAAAGGACCGAGTTATCCTTGTCATTAGACTCGTTAAATTCATTAAATAGCGACAAACTTGTATTTAGACGAGAACGAGTTTCCCTATCGCTAGGCTCGTTAAAACATAGCGATGGGCTTGCCTGAAGGGCAGGTTATAGAACAAGCATATGTTATCCTCCTCAAGCTTGATAAAAATAAAGAGGTACTGGTCAACAATGACTGGGGAAAAATTGGGAGAACCTCACAGCTTTAATGGTAGCAAGTCACTCTTGAACATGACACTTTGTCCTCCGTATCACATCGGGTTGGGTTGTTTCATTCACCGGTCTCATCACCATGGTCCTCGCCACACCATCCACATTTGGGGTAATGCTACCAATCCATCACATCAGTGTCGTTATATGTTCAAGAGATGTTGTTCTGCAAAGAGTCAACCGTGTCCCATCCACTGCCATACATTGTCCTTCATCCATTTCATGACCGCCACCCTGAATCATACATCACAGTCTGTTTTCACCTCATCACAATCACTAGCTCCGTTCCGTGTCACTGATGTGGGATTCATTAAGGCCCTCCTTTGACGGATCGCTCCTTGTCGACATCAGCTCATTATCCAAGGAGTTGATCTAGGAACAACCCCTTCAGTACTTTGAAGCTTGCATGCCTCAATGGCAAGTTTCTCACTTCCGGCGACAGGTATACATCAATGACCTTCGACCAGAAGATTTTGCATGGTGGTCGACGCCAAGTCCTTTATTCCCACCATGTAAATTGTACTGCCGTACCTTGAGGGTCATCATCCTTATCGGTGATTCCTCTCGCGCTTGTTAACGGTTTACATCATTGACCGGTAATCAAGCGATGTCTTTCCATGTTCGACTTCAAGAAATTCTCACATGGATCGACTTGTACATCGAGTGAAGATCGGAAGAGATTGAAGACCCCGGATCTAGTTTCATCCATCCGGGCTGCGATATATATTCAGGATATAAAGACATTTGATATGTACATCATTGCAGCAGATGATCATCCTTCTCAAAGGATGATAATTTCAGTAGAGAATTATCAGTCTATCATCAGACGATCGTCTGTTCTATGTACCAAAATGTATTTATAAAGATGAGAATGGGAATGCCCGCCTCAGCTAGATCATGAAAAAGTATGAAAGAATAATGTATTGTATTGTATCTTATTACAGGACACTTCTCAGCAGATTGAATGAACTTCGGATCCTCCTAATAAAGCATTTCACCCGATAAACGACCTCACACTTTAGGGGGCATCTGTTATAGACAATTTTGTGCCTTACAGCAATAGGCATGAATTGTCAATAATCCAAGGGATCCAAAGTCCCTAAACATGATGTTCCTACCCCTAGAGGAACAAGGTCAACAAACCAACAGCTCTCATATCAGTTCTCCACCTGAAAACACTCAAAAGCAAGCAATCCTGAAATCAAAGCAGGTGCTCCACTAGGCTTCTGCGCTGAAACTCAACTCCTCCATGGTGTACCTGCGTTGCAAAGCAAGTGGAACAAAGGCCACCTGTGCTGAGCGAGATGGGACAAGTGGAACACTGAGTCATTGCTCTGGAATCTTCCAAAAATGACACTTGGATCAGGGATTTCGCCTTGTGATGAGTCAGAGGCTCTGTTTCTCCAAGTGGAAGCAAGGTTCTCCAAGTGGACTCAAGAACTGAAGATCAACTAAAGATTAACTGAAGAGAGAGAGGACACAAGGCAGCTACACATCAGTTGCAAGCTGACTCATCCTTTCTCAATTCATCTATATATTGAGCTCTCTCCTATGAGCTCAGGAGGCTGGAATTTTGTGCAAAGTAATGATTGCTGTTGGTTTCACTATAGAGCTATTGGGTGATTGCTTGAAGGAGGTGAAGAGGAGAAATTCTTTCTGCTGGGAGGTGTTGCTGGATTGGGGCCTTCAATGGTTGTAACCTTCTCAGAACTTTACTTCTTCATTAATAAAAGCTATTGAGGTTCTTCTATATGCTCTTGTTTCAATGATATATTGTGATAATTGTATATTTGATTTACGCTAATCCTTGAATCAGTTATGATTGCATGTTGCTTGTAGTTTCCTTCTTTGTTATTTTGCAGGATCTCATTGTAGTTGGGCCAGCAAAAGAGCAAGGAGCTGGGAGCAAGCAGCCAAAGAGAAGAGTTTGGATTCGACATTAAGCGCAAGGCAACGGTTAGTGCATTTCCTCATTCTCTCTTGCTTTCGTAAAGAAGTAAACCTTAAGTAGTTTTCTTTACAGTTGTTGCTGAGGTACTATCACCCTTAGAGTGGGATAGGGTCATCCGAATCGGATACTTTTCCCTACAACAACAGGCGCCCTCAAACGACCCACCCGAACGACCAAACTGAAGCGACAAGAGAGAGCCGGGCAAATGAGCTGCACGAATGTGAACAAAGCCAACCTCGGGTCACAACCTAGCATTTTTTATACGGGCTCATTCGCCCGGGCGCGCCCTCACCCAAACGACTCGCCTGAACAACCCACCTGAATGAGTTCACACGGGCGCCCTCAAACAACCCGCCCGAACAACCCAAATGAAGCGACAAGGGAGAGCCAGGCAAACGCGCTGCATGAACGTGCACAAAGCCAACCTCGGGTCACAACTTAGCATTTTTAATACGGGCTCATTCACCCGGGCGTGCCCTCGCCCAAACAAGTCACCCCAATGACTCGCCCCAACGACCCAAACGAAGTGACAATGGAGAGCCAGGCAAACGGGCTGCACGAACGTGCACAAAGCCAACCTCGGGTCACAACTTAGCATTTTTGATACGGGCTTGTTCACCCGGGCGCGCCCTCGCCCGAACGACCCTCCTGAACGAGTTCACACGGGCGCCCTCAAATGACCCGCCCGAACGATTTCAGATGGGCGCCCGACCGACCGAAACGAAGCGACAAGGGAGAGCCGGGCAAACAAGCTGCATGAACGTGCACAAATCCAACCTCGGGTCACAACTTAGAATTTTTTATACGGCCTCGTTCGCCTGGGCACTCCCTCGCTCGAACGACCTACCCGAACAAGTTCACACGGGCACCCTCAAACTACCCGCCCGAACGATTTTGCATGGACGCCCGGACGACCGAAATGAACCGACAAGGGAGAGCCGGGAAAACGAGCTGCACGAACGTGCACAAAGCCAACCTCAGGTCACAACTTAGCATTTTGGATATGGTTCCCACCCGAACGACCCGCCCGAACGAGTTCACAAAGGCGCCATCAAATGACCCGCCCGAAGGAGTTGACACGGGCGCCCTCAAACGACCCGCCCGAATGATTTCGCATAGGCGCCCGAATGACCAAAACGAACCAACAAGTGAGAGCCAGGAAAATGAGCCGCACGAATGTGTAGAAAGCCAACCTCGAGTCACAACTTAGCATTTTTGATACGACCCTCACCCGAATGACCCGCCCGAACGAGTTCACACGGGCATCCTCAAACGACCCGCCCGAAAAATTTTGCATAGGTGCCCGGACGACCGAAACGAACCGACAAGGGAGAGCCAGGCAGACAAGTTGCACGAATGTGCACAAAGCAAACCTCGAGTCACAACTTAGCATTTTTGATACGGCCCTCGCCCGAACGACCCACCCAAACGAGTTCACACGGGCGCCCTCAAACGACTTGCCCGAACGACCGAAACGAAGCGACAAGGGAGAGCCGGGAAAACGAGGCTGCACGAATGTGCACAAAGCCAACCTCAGGTCACAACTTAGCATTTTTTATACGGGCTCGTTCGCCCGGGCGCACCCTCGCCCGAACGACGCGCCTGAATGAGTTCACACGGGCGCCCTCAAACGACCCGCCCGAACGATTTTTCATGGATGCCCGAATGACCGAAACGAACCGACAAGGGAGAGCCGGACAAACGAGCTGCACGAACGTGCACAAAGCCAACCTCGGGTCACAACTTAGCATTTTTGATACGACCCTCGCCCGAACGACCCGCCCGAACGAGTTCACACGGGCGCCCTCAAATGACCCGCCCGAACGAGTTCACACGGGTGCCCTCAAACGACCCGCCCGAACGATTTTGCATGGGCGCTCGAACGACTGAAACGAACCGACACGGGAGAGACGGGCAAACGAGCTGCACGAACGTGCACAAAGCCAACCTCGGGTCACAACTTAGCATTTTTGATACGGCGCTCGCCCGAAAGACCCGCCCGAACGAGTTCACACGAGCGTCCTCAGACGACCCGCCCGAACGACCCACCCGAACGAGTTCACACGGGCACCCTCAAACGACCCAACCGAATGATTTTGCATGGGCGCCCGAACGACCGAAACGAAGCGACAAGGGAGAGTCGGGCAAACAACCTGCACGAACATGCACAAAGCCAACCTCGGGTCACAACTTAGCATTTTTTATACGGGCGCGCCCTCGCCCGAATGACCCGCATGAAGGAGTTCACACGGGCGCCCCCAAACGACCTGCCCGAACGACCGAAAAGAAGCGACAAGGGAGAGTAGGGCAAACGAGCTGCAAGAATGTGCATAAAACCAACCTCGGGTCACAACTTAGCATTTTTGATACGGGCTCGTTCGCCCGGGCGCGCCCTCGCCCGAACAACCCGCCCAAACGAGTTCACACAGGCGCCATCAAACGACTCGCCTGAACGAACGAAATGAAGCGACAAGGGAGAGCCGGGCAAACGAGCTGCACGAACGTTCACAAAGCCAACTTCGAGTCACAACTTAGCATTTTTGATACGGGCTTGCCCTCGCACGAACGACCCGCATGAACGAGTTCACACGGGCGCCCTCAAACGACCCGCCCGAATGACCGAAACGAAGCGACAAGGGAGAGTCGGGAAAACGAGCTGCACGAACGTGCACAAAGACAACCTCGGGTCACAACATAGCATTTTTGATATGGGCTCGTTCGCCCCGTCGCGCCCTCGCCAGAATGACCCACCCGAATGAGTTCACACGGGTGCCCTCAAATGACCCGCCCAAACGAGTTCACACGGGCACCCTCAAACGACCCGCCCGAACGATTTCGTATGGGCGCCCGAACGACCGAAACGAAGCGACAAAGGAGAGCTAGGAAAACGAGCTGCACCAACATGCACAAAGCCAACCTTGGGTCACAACTTAGCATTTTTGATACGGGCTCGTTCGCCCGAGCGCTCCCTCGCCCGAACGACCCGCCCGAACGAGTTCACATGGCGCCCTCAAACGACCCGCCTGAACGATTTCGCATGGGCACCCGAACGACCGAAACTAAGCGACAAGGGAGATCCGGGCAAACAAGTTGCACGAATGTGCACAAAGCCAACCTCGGGTCACAACTTAGCATTTTTGATACGGGCTCGTTCGCACGGGCACGCCCTCGCCAGAACGACTCGCCGAACGTCCCGCCCGAACGAGTTCACAAGGGCGCCCTCAAACAACCCGCCCGAACGACCCAAACAAAGCGACAAGGGAGAGCTGGGCAAATGAGTTGCACGAAAGTGCACAAAGCCAACCTCGGGTCACAACTTAGCATTTTTGATATGAGCTCGTTCACCCAAGCGCGCTCTCGCCCGAACGATCCGCCCGAAAGAGTTCACACAGGCGCCCTCAAACGACCCGCCCGAACGATCGAAATGAAGCGACAAGAGAGAGCCAGGCAAATGAGCTGCACGAATGTGCACAGAGCCAACCTCGGGTCACAACTTAGCATTTTTTATACGGGTTCATTCGCCCGGCACGCCCTTGCCCGAACGACTCACCGGAACGACCCACCTGAATGCGTTCACAAGGGTGCCCTCAAACGACCCGCCCGAACGACTCAAACGAAGAGACAAGGGAGAGTCGGGCAAACGAGCTGCATGAACGTGCACAAAGCCAACCTCGGGTCACAACTTAGCATTTTTATTATGGGCTCGTTCACCCGGCGTGCCCTCACCCGAACGACTCGCCCGAATGACCCGCCCCAACGACCCAAACGAAGCGACAAGGGAGAGCCGGGCAAACTAGCTGCACGAACGTGCACAAAGCCAACCTCGGGTCACAACTTAGAATTTTTTATACGGGCTCGTTCACCCCGGGCGTGCCCTCGCGCGAACGACCCTCCCGAACGAGTTCACACGGGTGCCCTCAAATGACCCGCCCGAACGATTTCACATGGGCGCCCGACCGACCGAAACGAAGCGACAAGGAGAGCCGGGCAAACAAGCTGCATGAATGTGCACAAAGCCAACCTTGAGTCACAACTTAGCATTTTTGATACGGGCTCGTTCGCCCGGTCTCTCCCTCGCCCGAACGACCCGCCCGAACGAGTTCACACGGGCGCCCTCAAACGACCCGCCCGAACGATTTTGCATGGACGCCCGGACGACAAAATTAACCGACAAGGGAGAGCCGGGAAAACAAGCTACACGAACGTGCACAAAGCCAACCTCGGGTCACAACTTAGCATTTTGGATACGGCGCTCACCCGAACGACCCGCCCGAATGAGTTCACATGAGCACCGTCAAACGACCCGCCCGAACGAGTTCACACGGCGCCCTCAAACGACCCACCCGAATGATTTTGCATGGGTGCCCGAACGAACAAAACGAACCAACAAGGGAGAGACGGGAAAACGAGCCGCACGAACGTGCACAAAGCCAACCTCGGGTCACAACTTAGCATTTTTGATACGACCCTCGCCTGAACGACCCGCCCGAACGAGTTCACATGGGCACCCTCAAATGACCCGCCCGAACAATTTTGCATAGGCGCCCAGACAACCGAAACGAACTGACAAGGGAGAGTCAGGCAAACGAGCTGCACGGACGTGCACAAAGCCAACCTCGAGTCACAACTTAGCATTTTTGATACACCCCATGCCCGAATGACCCGCCCGAACGAGTTCACACGGGCACCCTCAAACGACCTGCCCGAACGACCGAAACGAAGCGACAAGGGAGAGTCGGGCAAACGAGCTGCACGAACGTGCACAAAGCCAACCTCAGGTCACAACTTAGCATTTTGATACAGGCTCGTTCGCTCGGGCGCGCCCTCGCCCGAACGACGCGCACGAACGAGTTCACACGGGCGCCCTCAAACAACCTGCCCGAACAAGCTGCACGAACGTGCACAAAGCCAACCTTGGGTCAACACATAGCATTTTTGATACGGCCCTCGCCCGAACGACCCGCCCAAACAAGTTCACACGGGCGCCCTCAAACGACCCGCCCGAACGAGTTCACACGGGTGCCCTCAAACGACCCGCACGAACGATTTCGCATGGGCGCCCGAACAACCGAAACGAAACGACAAGGGAGAGCCAGGAAAACGAGCTGCAGGAACGTGCACAAAGCCAACCTCGGGTCACAACTTAGCATTTTTGATATGGCCCTCACTCGAGCGACCCGCCTGAACGAGTTCACACGGCGCCCTCAAACGACCCACCTGAACAACCCGCCCGAACGAGTTCACACAGGCGCCCTCAAACGACCCCCCCGAACGATTTTGGATGGGTGCCCGAACGACTGAAACGAACTAACAAGGGAGAGCCGGGCAAACGAGCTGCACGAACGTGCACAAAGCCAACCTCGGGTCACAACTTAGCATTTTTGATACGGGCTCGTTCGCCCGGGCGCACCCTCGCCCGAACGAGTTCACACGGGCGCCCTCAAACGACCTGCCCGAACGATTTTGCATGGGCGCCTGAACGACCGAAACGAACCGACAAGGGAGAGCTGGGCAAACGAGCTGCACGAACATGCACAAAGCCAACCTCAGGTCACAACTTAGCATTTTTGATATGGCCCTCGCCCGAACGACCCGCCCGAACAAGTTCACACGGGCGCGCTCAAATGACTCGCCCGAACGAGTTCACACGGGCGCCCTCAAATGACCCGCCCGAATGATTTTGCATGGGCGCCCTAACGACTCCCCCGAATGAGTTCACACGGGTGCCCTCAAAGGACCCGCCCGAACGATTTTGCATGGGCGCCCGAACGACCGAAACGAACCGACAAGGGAGACCCGGGCAAACGTGTTGCACGAACGTGCACAAAGCCAACCTCGAGTCACAACTTAGCATTTTTGATATGACCCTCACCCGAATGACCCGCCTGAACGAGTTCACACGGGTGCCCTCAAACGACCCGCCCGAACGAGTTCACACGGGCGCCCTCAAACGACCCGCCCGAACGAGTTCACACGGGCGCCCTCAAACGACCCGCCCGAACGATTTTGCATGGGCGTCCGAACGAGCGAAACGAACCGACACGGGAGAGCCGAGAAAATGAGCTCCACGAACGTGCACAAAGCCAACCTCGGGTCGCAACTTAGAATTTTTGATACGGCCCTCGCCCGAACGACCCGCCCGAACCAGTTCACACGGGCGCCCTCAAACGACCCGCCCGAACGAGTTCACACGGGCACCCTCAAACGACCCGCCCGAATGATTTTGCATGGGCACTCGAAGGACCGAAACGAATCGACAAGGGAGAGACGGGAAAACGAGCTGCACGAACGTGCACAAACCCAACCTCGGGTCACAACTTAGCATTTTTGACACTGCCCTCCCCGAACGAGTTCACACGGGTGCTCTCAAACGACCCGCCTGAACGACTGAAGCAAAGCGACAAGGGAGAGTCGGGCAAACATGCTGCACGAACATGCACAAATCCAACCTCGGGTCACAACTTAGCATTTTTGATACGGCTCATTCACCCGGGCGCACCCTCGCCCAAACAACCCGCCCGAACGAGTTCACAAGGGCGCCATCAAACGACCCGCTCGAACGAACAAAATGAAGCGACAAGGGAGAGCCGGGCAAATGAGCTACACGAATGTGCACAAAGCCAACCTCGGGTCACAACTTAGCATTTTTTATACGGGCGTGCCCTCACCCGAATGACCCGCATGAACGAGTTCACACGGGCGCCCTCAAACGACCCGCCCGAACGACCGAAACAAAGCGACAAGGGAGAGTCGGGCAAACGAGCTGCACGAACATGCACAAAGACAACCTCGGGTCAAAACTTAGCATTTTTGATACGGGCTCATTCGCCCGGCTGCGCCCTCGCCGGAACGACCCGCCCGAATGAGATCACACGTGTGCCCTCAAACGACCCGCCCGAACGATTTCACACGGGCACCCTAAAACGACCCACCCGAACGATTTCGCATGGGCGCCCGAACAACCGAAACGAAGCGACAAAGGAGAGCTAGGAAAGCGAGCTGCACGAACGTTCACAAAGCCAATCTCGGGTCACAACTTAGCATTTTTGATACGGGCTCGTTCGCCCGAGCGTGCCCTCGCCCGAACGACCCGCCCGAACGAGTTCACACGGGTGCCCTCAAACGACCCGCCCGAACGATTTCGCATGGGCGCCCGATCGACCGAAACGAAGTGACAAGGGAGATCCGGGAAAACAAGTTGCACGAACGTGCATAAAGCCAACCTCGGGTCACAACTTAGCATTTTTGATACGGGCTCGTTCGCCCAGGCGTGCCCTCGCCAAAACGACTCGCTGAACGACCAGCCCGAACGAGTTCACAGGGCGCCCTCAAACGACACGCCCGAACGACCCAAACAAAGCGACAAGGAAGAGTCGGGCAAACGAGCTGCACGAATGTGCACAAAGCCAACCTCGGGTCACAACTTAGCATTTTTGATACGAGCTCGTTCACCCGGGCGCGCCCTCGCCAGAATGATCCGCCCGAACGAGTTCACACATGCGCCCTCAAACGACCCGCCCGAACGACCGAAATGAAGCGACAAGAGAGATCCGGGCAAACGATCTGCACGAATGTGCACAAAGCCAACCTTGGGTCAAAACTTAGCATTTTTTATACAGGCTCGTTCGCCCGGGCACGCCCTCGCCCGAACGACTCGCCGGAACGACCCACCTGAACGAGTTCACACGGGCGCCCTCAAATGACCCGCCCGAACAACCCAAACGAAGCGACAAGGGAGAGCCGGGAAAACGAGCTGCATGAACGTGCACAAAGCCAACCTCGGGTAACAACTTATCATTTTTAATACGGGCTCGTTCACCCGGGCGTACCCTCGCCCCAACGACTCGCCCCAACGACCCGCCCCAACAACCCAAACGAAGCGACAAGGGAGAGCCGGGCAAACGAGCTTCACGAACGTGCACAAAGCCAAACTCAGGTCACAACTTAGCATTTTTGATACGGGCCTGTTCGCCCAGGCGCGCCTTCGCCTGAACGACCCTCCCGAACGAGTTCACAAGGGCGCCCTCAAATGACCCGCCCGAACGATTTCACATGGGCGCCCGACCAACCGAAACGAAGCGACAAGGGAGAGCCGGGCAAACAAGCTGCATGAACATGCACAAAGCCAACCTCGGGTCACAACTTAGCATTTTTGATACGAGCTCGTTCGCCTAGGCGCTCCCTCGCCCAAACGACCCGCCCGAACGAGTTCACACGGGCGCCCTCAAACGACCCGCCCGAACGATTTTGCATGGATGCCCGGACGACCGAAACGAACCGACAAGGGAGAGCCGGGCAAACGAGCTGCACGAATGTGCACAAAGCCAACCTCGGGTCACAACTTAGCATTTTGGATACGGCGGTCACCCGAACGACCCACCCGAACGAGTTCACACGAGCGCCGTCAAATGACCCGCCTGAACGAGTTCACACGGGCGCCCTCAAACGACCCGCCCGAATGATTTCGCATGTGCGCCCGAACGACCAAAACAAACCAACAAGGGAGAGCCGGGAAAACGAGCCGCATGAACGTGCACAAAGCCAACCTCGGGTCACAAGTTAGCATTTTTGACACGACCCTCGCCCGAACGACCCGCTCGAACGAGTTCACACGGGCACCCTCAAACGACCTGCTCGAACAATTTTGCATAGGCGCCCGGACGACCGAAACGAACCGAAAAGGGAGAGCCAGGAAAACGAACGGCACGAACATGCACAAAGCCAACCTCGAGTCACAACTTAGCATTTTTGATACGGTCCTCGCCCGAACGACCCGCCCGAACGAGTTCACACGGGCGCCCTCAAACGACCTGCCCGAACGACCGAAACGAAGCGGCAAGGGAGAGCTGGGCAAACGAGCTGCACGAACATGCACAAAGCCAACCTCAGATCACAACTTAGCATTTTTGATATGGGCTCCTTCGCCCGGCGCGCCCTCGCTCGAACGACGCGCCCGAACGAGTTCACACGGGCACCTTCAAACGACCCGCCCGAACGATTTTGCATGGGTGCCCGAACGAACGAAACGAACTGACAAGGGAGAGCCAGACAAATGAGCTACACGAACGTGCACAAAGCCAACCTCGGGTCACAACTTAGCATTTTGATACGGCCCTCGCCCGAACAACACGCCCAAACAAGTTCAGACGGGCGCCCTCAAACGACCCGTCCGAACGAGTTCACATGGGCGCCCTCAAACGACCGGAACGAACGATTTCGCATGGGCGCCCGAACGGCCGAAACGAAACGACTAGGGAGAGCCGGGAAAACGAGCTGTAGGAATGTGCACAAAGCCAACCTCGGGTCACAACTTAGCATTTTTGATACGGCCCTTGCCCGAACGACCCGCCTGAATGAGTTCACACGGTGCCCTCAAACGACCCGCCCGAACGACCCGCACGAACGAGTTCACACAGGCGCACTCAAATGACCCCCCCGAACGATTTTGGATCGGCGCCCGAACGACCGAAACGAACTGACGAGGGAGAGCCAGGCAAACGAGCTGCAGGCACCCTCAAACGACCCCCCCGAACGATTTTGGATGGGCGCCCGAACGACCGAAACGAACTGACAAGGGAGAGCCAGGAAAACGAGCTGCACGAACATCCACAAATCCAACCTCGGGTCACAACTTACCATTTTTTATACGGGCTCGTTCGCACGGTCGCGCCCTCGCCCGAACAACACGCACGAACGAGTTCACACGGGCGCCCTCAAACGAGCCGCCTGAACGATTTTGCATGGGCGCCCGAACGACTGAAACGAACCGACAAGGGAGAGCCGGGCAAACGAGCTGCACGAACGTGCACAAAGCCAACCTTAGGTCACAACTTAGCATTTTTGATACGGCCTCGCCCGAAAGACCCGCCCGAACGAGTTCAGACGTGCGCCCTCAAATGACTCGCCCGAACGACCCACCCGATCGAGTTCACACGGGCACCCTCAAATGACCTGCCCGAACGATTTTGCATGGGCGCCCTAATGACCCCCTCGAACAAGTTCACACGGGTGCCCTCAAACGACCCACCCGAATGATTTTGCATGGGCGCCCGAACGACCGAAACAAACCGACAAGGGAGACCCGG
Source organism: Pinus tabuliformis (assembly GCA_031772625.1). NCBI lineage: Eukaryota > Viridiplantae > Streptophyta > Pinopsida > Pinales > Pinaceae > Pinus > Pinus tabuliformis. Next base: position 802,697,564 of record CM062809.1, read on the forward strand.
GTAAACGTGCTGTACGAACGTGCACAAAGCCAACCTCGGGTCACAACTTAGCATTTTTGATACGGCCCTCACCCGAACGACCCGCCTGAACGCGTTCACACGGGCGCCCTCAAACGTCCCGCCCGAACGAGTTCACACGGGCGCCCTCAAACGACCTGCCAGAACGATTTTGCATGGGCGCCTGAATGACTGAAACGAACCGACACGGGAGAGCCGGGCAAACGAGCTGCACGAACGTGCACAAAGCCAACCTCGGGTCACAACTTAGCATTTTTGATACGGCCCTCGCCCGAACGACCCGCCCGAACGAGTTCACACGAGCACCCTCAAACGACCCGCCCGAACGACCCGCCTCAACGCGTTCACAACGGGCACCCTCAAACGACCCGCCCGAACGATTTTGCATGAGCGCCCGAACGACTGAAACGAACCGACAAGGGAGAGACAGGAAAACAAACTGCACGAACGTGCACAAAGCCAACCTCGGGTCACAACTCAGAATTTCTTATATGGCCCTCGCCCGAACGACCCGCCCGAACGAGTTCACACGGGCACCGTCAAACGACCCACCTGAATGACTGAAACAAAGCGACAAGGGAGAGCCACGCAAACGAGCTACACGAACATGCACAAAGCCAACCTCGGGTCACAACTTAGCATTTTTGATACGGGCTCGTTCTCCCAGGCGCGCCCGCGACCGAACGACCCGCTCGAACGAGTTCACATGGGCACCCTCAAACGACCCGCCTGAACGACCCGCCCGAACGAGTTCACACGGGCGCCCTCAAACGACCCGCCCGAATGATTTTACATGGGCGCCTGAACGACCGAAACGAAGCGACAAGGGAGAGCCGGGCAAACGAGCTGCACGAACGTGCACAAAGCCAACCTCGGGTCACAACTTAGCATTTTTGATACGGGCTCGTTCGCCCGGGCGCGCCCTCACCCAAACGAGTTCACACGGGCGCCCTCAAATGACCCGCCCGAACGATTTTGCTTGGGCGCCCGAACGACCGAAACGAACCGACAAGGGAGAGCCGGGCAAACGAGCTGCACGAACGTGCACAAAGCCAACCTTGGGTCACAGCTTAGCATTTTTGATACGACCCTCGCCCGAACGACCCGCCCGAACGAGTTCACACGGGCGCCCTCAAACGACCCGCCCGAACGACCTGCCCGAACGAGTTCACACGGGTGCCCTCAAATGACCCGCACGAATGATTTCGCATGGGCGCCCGAACGACCGAAACGAAACGACAAGGGAGAGCCAGGCAAACGAGCTGCAGGAACGTGTACAAAGCCAACCTCGGGTCACAACTTAGTATTTTTCGTACGGGCTCGTTCGCCCGGGCGCGCCGTCGCCCGAACAACCCGCCCGAACGAGTTCACACGGGCGCCATCAAACGACCCGCCCGAACGAATGAAATGAAGTGACAAGGGAGAGTCGGGCAAACAAGCTGCACGAACGTGCACAAAGCTAACCTCGGGTCACAACTTAGCATTTTTGATACGGGTGTGCCCTCGCCCGAACGACCCGCATGAACGAGTTCACACGGGCGCCCTCAAACGACCCGCCCGAACGACCGAAACGAAGCGACAAGGGAGAGTCAGGTAAAGGAGCTGCATGAACGTGCACAAAGACAACCTCGGGTCACAACTTAGCATTTTTGATAGGGGCGCGTTCGCCCGGCCGCGCCCTCCTGGAACGACCCACCCGAATGAGTTCACACGGGCGCCCTCAAACGACCCACCCGAACGAGTTCACACGGGCGCCCTCCAACGACCCGCCCGAATGATTTCTCATGGGCGCCCGTACGACCGAAACGAAGCGACAAAGGAGAGCTAGGCAAACGAGCTGCATGAACGTGCACAAAGCCAACCTCTGGTCACAACTTAGCATTTTTTATACGGCCCTCACCCGAACGACCCTCCAGAACGAGTTCACACGGGCACCCTCAAATGACCCACCCGAACGATTTTGCATGGGCGCCCGAACGACTGAAACGAACCGACAAGGGAGAGCTGGGAAAACGAGCTGCACAAACGTGCACAAAGCCAACCTCGGGTCAAAACTTAGCATTTTTGATACAGCCCTCTCCCGAACGACCCACCCGAACGAGTTCATATGGGCGCCCTCAAATGACCCGTCCGAATGATTTTGCATGGGCGCCCGAACGACCGAAACGAACTGACAAGGGAGACCTGGGTAAAACGTTCTGCACGAACGTGCACAAAGCCAACCTCGGGTCACAAATTAGCATTTTTGATACGACCCTCACCCGAACGACTCGCCTGAACGAGTTCACACGGGCGGCCTCAAACGACCCGCCCGAACGAGTTCACACGGGCGCCCTTAAACGACCGCCCGAATGATTTTGCATGGCGCCCGAACGACCGAAACGAACCGACACGGGAGAGCCGGCAAACGAGCTGCACGAACGTGCACAAGGCCAACCTCGGGTCACAACTTAGCATTTTTGATACGGCCCTCGCCCGAACGACCCACCCGAACGAGTTCACATGGGCACCCTCAAACGACCCGCCCGAACGACCCGCCTGAACGAGTTCACATGGGCACCCTCAAACGACCCGCTCGAACGATTTTGCATGGGCGCCCGAACGACCGAAACGAACCGACAAGGGAGAGACAGGCAAACAAACTGCACTAACGTGCACAAAGCCAACCTCGGGTCACAACTCAGCATTTCTTATACGGCCCTCGCCCGAACGACCCCCCGCCCGAACGAGTTTCACACGGGCGCCCTCAAACGACCCACCTGAACGACTGAAACAAAGCGACAAGGAGAGCCCCGGGCAAACGAGCTGCACGAACATGCACAAAGCCAACCTCGGGTCACAACTTAGCATTTTTGATACGGGCTTGTTCGCCCAGGCGCGCCCGCGACCGAACTACCCGCCCGAACGAGTTCACATGGGCACCCCTCAAACGACCCGCCTGAACGAGTTCACACAGGCGCCCTCAAACGACCCGCCCGAAAGATTTTACATGGGCGCTTGAACGACCGAAACGAAGCGACAAGGGAGAGCCGGGCAAACGAGCTGCACGAACGTGCACAAAGCCAACCTCGGGTCACAACTTAGCATTTTTGATACGGGCTCGTTCGCCCGGGCGCGCCCTCGCCCGAACGAGTTCACACGGGCGCCCTCAAATGACCCGCCCGAACGATTTTGCATGGGCGCCCGAACGACCGAAACGAACCGAAAAGGGAGAGCCGGGCAAACGAGCTGCACGAATGTGCACAAAGCCAACCTCGGGTCACAACTTAGCATTTTTTATATGGCCCTCGCCCGAACGACCCGCCCGAACGAGTTCACACGGGCGCCCTCAAACGACCCGCCCGAACGACCTGCCCGAACGAGTTCACACGGGTGCCCTCAAACGACCCGCACAAATGATTTCGCATGGGCACCCGAACGACCGAAACGAAATGACAAGGAGAGCCAGGCAAACGGGCTGCAGGAACGTGCACAAAGCCAACCTCGGGTGCACAAAGCCAAGCCCGAACGAGTTCACACGGGTGCCATCAAAACGACCCGCCAGAACAAACGAAATGAAGCGACAAGGGAGAGTCGGGCAAACAAGCTGCACGAACGTGCACAAAGCTAACCTCGGGTCACAACTTAGCATTTTTGATACGGGCGTGCCCTCGCTCGAATGACCCACAAGAACGAGTTCACACGGGCACCCTCAAACGACCCGCCCGAACGACCGAAACGAAGCGACAAGAGAGAGTCGGGCAAAGGAGCTGCATGAACGTGCACAAAGACAACCTCGGTCACAACTTAGCATTTTTTGATAGGGGCGCGTTCGCCCGGCCGCGCCCTCGCCGGAATGACCCGCCAAATGAGTTCACACCGCGCGCTCAAACGACCCACACCCGAAAGAGTTCACACGGGCGCCCTCAAACGACCAGCCCGAATGATTTCGCATGGCGCCCGAACGACTGAAACGAAGCGACAAAGGAGAGCTAGGCAAATGAGCTGCAAGAACGTGCACAAAGCCAACCTCGGGTCACAACTTAGCATTTTTGATACGGCCCTCACCCGAACGAGTTCACACGAGCACCCTCAAACGACACGCCCGAACGATTTTCCATGGGTGTCCCGAACAACCGAAACGAGCCGACAAGGGAGAGCTGGGAAAACGAGCTGCACAAACGTGCACAAAAGCCAACCTCGGGTCAAAACTTAGCATTTTTGATACACGAGCGCCCTCAAACGACCCCCCGAATGAGTTCACACGGGCGACCTCAAATGACCACACCCGAACGAGTTCACAGGGCGCCCTCAAATGACCCGCCCGAACGAGTTCACACAGGCGCCCTCAAACGACCCACCCGAACGATTTTGCATGGGCGCCCGAAGAACCGAAACGAACTGATAAGGGAGAGCCGGGCAAACGAGCTGCACGAATGTGCACAAAGCCAACCTCGGGTCACAACTTAGCATTTTTGATACGGCCCTTGCCCGAACGACCCGCTCGAACGATTCACACACGGCGCCCTCAAGCGACCCGCCTGAACAACCCACCCGAACGAGTTCACACGGGCGGAGAGCCGGGAAAACGAGCTGCACAAACGTGCACAAAGCCAACCTCGGGTCACAAGTTAGCATTTTTGATACGGGCTCGTTCACCTGAGCGCGCCCCTTGCCTGAACGACCCGCACGAACAACCCGCCCGAATGAGGTTCACACGAGCGCCCTTAAACGACCCGCCTGAACAACCCGTCCGAACGAGTTCACACGGTGCCCTCAAACGACTCGCCCGAACGACCCGCCCGAAAGAGTTCACACGGGCGCCCTCAAACGACCCACCTGAACGATTTTGCATGGGCACTCGAACGAACAAAACGAAGCGACAAGGGAGAGTTGGGCAAACGAGATGCACGAACGTGCACAAAGCCAACCTAGGGTCACAACTCAGCATTTCTTATACTGGCTCATTTGCCCGGCCGCGCCCTCGCCGGAACGTGTTCACACGGGCATCCTCAAACGACCCGCCCCGAACGACCCGCCCGAAGGAGTTCACACGGGCACCCTCAAATGACCTGCCTGAACGACTGAAACAAAGCGACAGGGAGAGCAGGGCAAACGAGCTGCACGAACATGCACAAAGCCAACCTCGGGTCACAATGTAGCATTTTTGATACAGGCTCGTTCGCCCGGCACCGCCCTCGACCGAACGACTCGCCCGAACAACCCACCTGAACGAGTTCACACGGGCACCCTCAAACGACCCGCCCGAACAAGTTCACACGGGCGCCAGAAAATGACCCCCCGAACGATTTTGCATGGGCGCCGAACGACTGAAATGAACAGACAAGGGAGAGCCGGAAAAAGAGCTACACACGAACGTGCACAAAGCCAACCCTCGGGTCACAACTTAGCATTTTTGATATGGGCTCGTTCGCCCGGGCACGCCCTCGCCCGAACGACCCACCCAACGAGTTCACATGGGCGCCCTCAAACGACCCGCCCGAACGACCGAAACGAAAACCGACAAGGGAGAGCCGGACAAACGAGCTGCACGAACGTGCACAAAGCCAACCTCGGGTCACAACTTAGGATTTTTGATACGGCCCTTGCCCAACGACCCGCCCGAACGAGTTCACACGGGCATCCTCAAACGACTCGCCCGAACGACCCGCCCGAAAGAGTTCACACGGCGCCCTCAAACGACCCGCACGAACGATTTCGCATGGGCCCCGAACGACCGAAAACGAAACAAAAGGGAGAGCCGGGCAAATGAGCTGTAGGAACGTGCAAAAGCCAACCTCGGGTCACAACTTAGCATTTTTTGATACGGCCCTCGCTCGAACGACCCGCTCGAAACGAGTTCACACGTGCCCTCAAAATCACCCGCACCCGAACGAGTTCACACAGGCGCCCTCAAACGACCCCCCCCAAACGATTTTTGGATGGGCGCCCAAACGACCGAAACGAACTGACAAGGGAGAGCCGGGCAAATGAGCTACACGAACATGCACAAAGCCAACCTCGGGTCACAACTTACCATTATTGATACGGGCTCGTTCGCCCGGGCGTGCCCTGGCCCGAACGAGTTCACACGAGTGCCCTCAAACGACCCGCCCAAACGATTTTGCATGGGCGCCTGAACGACCGAAATGAACCAACAAGGGAGAGCCGGGCAAACGAGCTGCACGAACGTGCACAAAGCCAACCTCAGCTCACAGCTTATCATTTTTGATACGGCCCTCGCCCGAACGACCCGCCCGAACGAGTTCACATAGGCGCCCTCAAACGACCCACCCGAACGAGTTCACACGGGTGCCCTCAAATGACCCGCCCGAACGATTTTGCATGGGCGCCCTAACGACCCCCCCGAACGAGTTCACACGGGTGCCCTCAAACGACCCGCCCGAACGACCGAAACGAACTGACAAGGGAGAACCCGGGCAAACGTGCTGTACGAACGTGAACAAAGCCAACCTCGGGTCACAACTTAGCATTTTTTATACGGCCCTCACCCGAACGACCCGCCCGAACGAGTTCACACGGGCGCCCTCAAACGACCCGCCCGAACGAGTTCACACGGGCGCCCTCAAACGGCCCGCCCGAACGATTTTGCGTGGCCGCCCGAACGACTGAAACGAACTGACACGGGAGAGCCGGAAAAACGAGCTGCACGAACGTGCACAAAGCCAACCTCGGTCACAACTTAGCATTTTTGATACGGCCCTCGCCCGAACGACCCCCCGAACGAGTTCACACACGGGCGCCCTCAAACGACCCGCCCGAACGAGTTCACACGGGCACCCTCAAACGACCCGCCCGAACGATTTTGCATGGGCGCCCGAACGACCCAAACGAACTGGCAAGGGAGAGCCGAACAAACGAGCTGCACGAACGTGCACAAAGCCAACCTCAGGTCACAACTTAGCATTTTTGATATGGCCCTCGCCCGAACAACCCGCCCGAATGAGTTCACACGGGCGCCCTCAAATGACCCGCCCGAACGAGTTCACACGGGCAACCTCAAACGACCCGCCCAAACGACTCGCCCGAACGAGTTCACACGGGCGCCCTCAAACAACCCGCCCGAACGAGTTCACACACACGAGCACCCTCAAACGACCCGCCCGAACGAGTTCACACGGGCGCCTTCAAACGACTCGACCGAACGATTTTGCATGGGCGCCTGAAATGCATCTCCTCTCCGGCAGCATAACCTCTCTAGCACTCACTAGCATTCCTCCAAGAACTCAACATCTAACACTCCATGACCAATAATCATCACTACTATCACTCAATCACCAAATCACTAGCACTAAGCACTAACACCAACACTACCTTGTCCAATGCATAATGACAAGCTTATATAGATGGAGAAGGGAGGAGGATGCGATGAACCGGGACACCTTTCGCGGATTAGCAAAAGCCATAAAGATGGATAAAGCTCGACAAAAGACTGATTTTTTATCCTGAGAAAAGCTCCATGTAATGAAGGAAAACAATAGTCGGACGTGCATTAAGGCAAAAAGCACGACTAAATTTGGTTGGTGCGACTGTTGCTCTAAGACAGAGCGCCAATGGTCACGCCCTCTTTTGAGGATCTCCATCATTGGCGCGGGTAGGATATTGTGGACTTGCACCAATGGAAAAAGGAGCACTTTTTAGGGATGATCTGCAGAAGGTGTCTTCAGGGAACATGGAGTACATACTCAGGGGGATATAATGCAAATGTTTTTATACTTTGTCACTTCTTATAACTCCCGGGATGAGTCCTCCAAGGTATGACAAGAGGAGTAACAGGGATGGTGACAAATTACTGTGTAACAGTGCCCTCGCCCGAATGACCCGCACAAAAACTTGCTCCAACAGTTTCACACGAGCGCCCTCAAACGACCCGCTCGAACGAGTTCACACGGGCGCCCTCTCAAAACGACCCACCCGAACGACCCGCCCAACGAGTTCACACGGGCGCCCTCAAACGACCCGCCCGAACGATTTTGCATGGGCGCCCGAACGACCCGAAACGAAGCGACAAGGAGAGTTGGGCAAACCGAATTCACGAACGTGCACAAATCCAACCTAGGGTCACAACTCAGCATTTCTTATACTGGCTCGTTCGCTCGGGCGTGCCCTCGCCCGAACGAGTTCACACGGGCGCCCTCAAACGACCCGCCAAACGAGTTCACACGGGTGCCCTCAAACGACCCACCTGAACGACTGAAACAAAGCGACAAGGGAGAGCCCGGCAAACGAGCTGCACGAACATGCACAAAGCCAACCTGGGGTCACAACTTAGCATTTTTGTACACAGGCTCGTCGCTCTGGCATGCCCTCGACCGAACGACCCGCCCGAACGAGTTCACACGGGCACCCTCAAATGACCCGCCCGAACGACCCGCCTGAACGAGTTCACACGGGCGCCCTCAAACGACCCGCCTGAATAATTTTGCATGGGCACCCGAACGATCGAAACGAAGCGACAGGGAGAGCCGGGCAAACGAGCTGCACAAACGTGCACAAAGCCAACCTCGGGTCACAACTTAGCATTTTTTATACGGCTCGTCCCCAGGCGCGCCCTCGCCCGAATGACCCTCCTGAACGAGTTCACAACGGGCGCCCTCAAACGACCCGCCTGAACGACCCGCCGAACGAGTTCACATGGGCGCCCTCAAATGACCCGCCCGAACGATTTTGCATGGGCACCCGAACGACCGAAACGAAGCGACAAGGAGAGTTGGGCAAACGAACTGAACGAACATGCACAAAGCCAACCTCGGGTCACAACTTAGCATTTTTGATACGGGCTCGTTCACCCGGGCGCGCCCTCGCCCGAATGACCCGCCCGAACGACCCGCCCGAACGACCCGCCCGAACGAGTTCACACGGGTGCCCTCAAACGACCCCGCCCGAACAAGTTCACACGGGCGTCCTCAAACGACCCGCCCAAATGAGTTCACACGGGTGCCCTCAAACGACCCGCTCGAACAAGTTCACACGGGTGCCCTCAAACGACCTCCCCGAACGAGTTCACAAGGACGCCCTCAAACGACCCCGCACGAACACGTTCACAAGCACGACGACCCCTCGCCCGACCCGCCTGAACGAGTTTGCACGGACGCCTTGCCCAACCCGCCCGAACGGGTTTGCACAGATGCCCTCGCCCGACCCGCCCGAACATGTTTGCACGGACGCCGTCGCCTGACCCACCCGAACAGGTTTGCAGGGATGCCCTTGCCCGACCCGCCCCAATGGGTTTGCACGGACGCCCTGCTTGCCCCTGACCCCCCAAAAGGGTTTGCAGGACGCCCTCTCCGCCCGACCCGCCCGAACGAATTTACATGGCAAACAACCCGCCCGAATGAGTGTTTACACAGTAAATGCCCTGCTCGAATGAGTTTACATGGGCTCCGACAAAAGACCAAAATGAAGTCACAAGGGAGATTCGGGCAAACGGGAAGCACGATCGTGCACAAAGCCCACCCCCGGTCATAACTTAGCATTTTTTTGTACGGCCACGTGTGCTCTGGCATCATCACACGACACGACCCGACCCGAACCGACCTGTTTGCATGGGCACCCACACATGACAAACGTCCCGACCCGCCCGAACGAAATTTTGGGGTTTTCGGGGCACACGACCCGAACGAAATTTTGGGGTTTTCGTGGGCACACGACCCGAATGGGCGGTCACGACTTAGCATTTTTGGCACGGCCACGTGTGCCTAGGCACCCACACACGGCATGACATGGCCCGACCGGCCTTGGGCAAGCCGACCCGACCCACCCGAATGTGTTTGCATGGGCACCCACACACGACACAACACGAACCAACCCGAACAAAATTTGGAGTTTCCTTGTATGCACAACCCGAACAAAATTTCGGGTTTCCATGGGTGCGCGACCCGAACGAAGGCACAAGGCAGCGTCGGGCAAATGGGCTGCACGAATGTGTAGAAGGCACACAAGGGTCATGACTTAGCATTTTTGGCACTGCCACGTGTGCCCGAGCACCCACGCACGGCATGACTTGACCCGCCCGAACGAAGGCACGACGGAGCGTCGAGCAAACGGGTCGCACGAACGTGCAGGAGGCACACGGGTGGTCACACCCTAACATTTTTTGCACGACCACATGTTCCTGAGCACCCACGCACGACACGGCACGACCTGACCCGACTCGACCCGCCCAAACGCGTTTGCACGGGCACCCACACACGACACGACCCGACCCACCTGAACGGAATTTTGGGTTTCCATGTGTGCACGGCCCAAAAGAAATTTGTGGTTTCCATGGGTGCACGACCCGAACAAAGGCCCGAGGGAGCATCGGCCAAACGGGCCGCACGAATGTGCAGAAGAGACACGGGCGATGAAAACATGGAATTTTTGGCACGGCCATGTGTGTGTCGGGCACCCACACACGGCACGACACGACCCGACCCGCCCTGTGCGAGCCAACCCGAATCACCCGAACGAAATTTGGGGTTTCCATGGGTGCACGACCCGAACAAAGAAGGCACATGGGCGGTCATGACTTGGCATTTTCGGCACGCCCACGTGTGCCCGCGCACACCCCACACACCCACGACACAGCACGGGATGACCTTACCCCGCCTGAAGGAAATTTGGGTTTGAACGGGCGCACAACCCGAACGAAGGCACAAGGTTAGGAATATATTTGACTCTAATACATAAATATACCTGGGGTAACATGCCCTTAAGGTCTTCAACATTTTCTTTTGACTCTTTATAACACTTTAACATGTGATAGGCCTATTTCAATGAGCAAGAAACTCAATGACAAATATAATATATATATATAATATATATATATATATATATTTAATTTATTTATTTATCTATTTTCTGAATAAATACAAATATCAAAAGTACATTTATGAAGACCGAACCCAGTTACACTTTCTTCAACACCCCCTCTTAACTAGGGAGTATTCATAAATCATTACAAGGTGTTTGGCTATTTTTCAATCTTGAATAATTCACATAAGGGCAACCGGATTGGCAACCCATCTGTCATAGCATCATATTAGCCAACATTGTTCATAGCAAGGCCTTCACTAACAGCTTTATCTCTCATAAGACCAGAGAAAAATGTTGGCGAGGCCAATGGCTTATAAACACCTTGGTCATTGTCTCTAAAGGTACATGCCCACCCAGGTGTTCCCTGAGTATGACCTTCCAGGACAATTCTTGTCTTGGGTTCCCAACCCTCAAAGAATATCGCTCCTCTTGCCTACTATTGTCTTGGGTTCCCTACACATCCTCAAAGAGCATCAGATGCCAAATGATTGCCCAATCCTCCCGTTATTTCTTTCCAAGTGAAGACAAGAATGTTGTGTCTATCTCTTCCCCTTGATTGGGGAAGACATGCCCAAGTTTCCTCTGACAAGGAACTTGACCAAGCTCCTTTGTAGTTGGGAACTTGTTAGAACTCCCTCTTAGCTAGGGACTTGTCCATTCATCAACAACGTCTTCTTCGTGGGTCCTTCAGCCGCTTGATCTCCTTCTTTCCTTCGATGTCATGAAGTCTTTGTTTGAACTTCTTCTTAGCAGGGTACCGGCCATCGATCACTTTCCCCCCTGGTTTGTCATGTCATTGCTCCCTTCATGGAAAGTGGCCTTCTTGATATATATCAGGTCCTTTTTGTCATCTATCTACTCCTTTGTCACCTTGTCTATCCTTCATAACACTTATCACATGGATGCTTAGTTGTACTCGCTTGTTCCCGTACTTTAATTTAGTGGCCCTTCATGACTTCATCGTGATATTTCTCTTCATCATGACATATTTGTAGACTTGAATCAGTTATCTAACACCTTACTATCTCCAAGGCCTTCGTATGTGTCAAGGGTCCTTTATCTTTTTCTTCCTTTGTCAGAGTTGTCGTGCCTTCTTTCGAGAGATGTTGAGGATCTTGTCAAATAGTTATTCTTTGTGACCGCGATGTTCTTCATTTGCTTCTTATTGGATTGATTGACCTTTACTCCACTGTAGCACATGCCTCTGAGCATTTCGTTGGTGAAAGAGATCCTTTTATTCTAGAACTTTTCCCATGACCCAATCAATATATATGATGACATGACTTAAACTTTGATGCATACGTGCCTCATCTTGATTATGCTTTTATCATCGCGACTTTATTTGATAGTTCTCCTCGATTAGTGTAGCCTTTCTTGATTCATTTGCTCTAGCCCTGTATATCATCCTCTCTTGAATCCCATAAATGGGACCACCAATGAGACCTCTACCCCCTTTGAAAGAAGACTTTAATCAAGAGGTTGACTATAGTCTAGGAGGATCTTCCTTCTTTTGCTTCTTGTCGTCTTCTTTCACTTCTTGAGTTACACGAGCTTCTTCCCTTTTTCTCTTGTTGTTGTTGTCCTTCTTAAGTTTAGGACAATCCCTTTTTGTAGCAATCCATACTCTTGGCATCAAACCGTTGGACTTTGGGCATGTAGTGGTCCCAACCAATTTGTTACTTTCCTTGCACAAAGACATTGAGGTATACTCAGAAGGGGACATATACTTACTATGATAGAGTTTGAGATGACTTGAAGGCTTGCCTTCCTTAGATCTTGATGTTGTTCAAGTTGCTTTCTTCAAATGGACTTGCTTGATGACTTGACTCATAGTGCCTTTCATTATTCAAGATGGTGTAGCTTGATGTAGGTCCCTCTTTGATTTGTTCTTCTTGTAGGTGCCTTTATACAAGGCGTTTCTTCTTGCTTTGTAGTCTTCCATGATGAATGATAGATGGTAGACCTTCTTGTCCTTGATGTGATTGAGACTTCTTGGCTTGACGCTTCAACCTTGTGGATGTTCTTGAGATTCCCTTTCCTTGATGTGTCACCTTAACTCCGATACCGCGATGAACAATCTTGGGCAATGGGGTATAGCGGGATTCTTCTAGGCTTGATAACAATTTGTGAAGCTCTTTTGCAATTTATCGTGTTATCTTAATCTTCTTCTCTTCTTATTAATGCATGTGCATTTACTTTCATCAAACTGGTGCAAAAAACATAAGAACAAGAACACAGGATGTTGGCTATCTGCCAGGGAAAAAACTCTCTCTCTCTCAGAGAGGAAAACCCTTTCATAAGCTTCTTGTTGGTCATTTCGAAGCCGTAGACCATTGACAATAATATCCCCCAAGCACAAGTCGAGTCCTTCCTCCTCTCTGCACTTTTTATCTTCGGCACTTCGTTCCCCGGCACTCTGTCCTTCTTTCAACTTTTGATAGTCCATGGTGGACTAGCTCTAGAAGAGACTCCACCTTTGATCCTTAGCGAGATCCTTTACCAATGAATAAACCTTCATTCTCTTGACCAACCGAGCCTTTTTCTTGATGTGATGTTGCAGGCTCGATGTACACCAAGTTTACTGCAGCTGGGGTGATTTCCATCGCGACGAGACGTGGAAACCCCAAATTTCCCGCACTTGGGATGCTTTCGACAAGGCGGGACATGAATCCTCGGGTTCCCCGCAATTTGGCGACCTTTGTCGAGAGGGACTGGGAGACCCCATGTCGCACTCCTATCCTAGTGGTAGTATTTCAACCAGGCATAAGTGGGTGCGGCACCGCCGTACATTTTCCTTTACCAATACTTGAGTACACGGTCTGTGCCTACTTCAACACTCGGTCAATTTTCCAATAAGTGTTCTTAACAATGGAGCGAAAATAACTTACCATAAATTTATCTTCTTTAATTATTCTTTCAATATGTCGTGTCGTGTGGTCGTGCTGCATTAGCCCGCGGCCTGCACGACACAACACCACACCTGAATTGCGAACCTGTCTGCCCGACGTTCCCTTCCGCGGTGCCCAAACTATCCCGTCGGTGCAGTCCATAGTGAGGGCGCATGGCCCGCATGCAATGTGGCCTGCCTGCCCGGATGGTAACCCACCCCGCTCTGCCTGTCCGCGCTACCAAGCCCGACCCGCCCTCTGTAATCCGCCCACCGGTGCAGCCCTCTTACCCGCGTCCCTCTCTTCCTTCCATTTTCTCCCAACTCCTTCCTTCGCACTTGTTCTGCTATCTAGAAGTCTTAGTTCGATGTCCCTTCGTCGAATGGCATCCTCCTTACTTATACGCATCCTTTCACCCAAGGGCCATGTCTCTCGAGGATAACAAGGGTCGGCTCCATCAACATGCATGCCCGGCTGACCTACCACATAACCTCGACACGCCCCATTCCAACGAACCGTCGCGTCCCTTCGTGTGCACCATCGCACCCATGGGTCGGCTCCAACACCTCGCCAATTACACCCGTCGCCGCACGTCGCACACCTGCCCACATCCTGACTCGTCCGCACATGGTCACCTCTTTCATCCGGGCACGCAACAAGGGTCACCCACGCACCTTCCGTCGGTGGCTTGCCCATCGTGCAGGTATCAGGGGTGTGTGCCATCCCCAACACGGCGCGAGCGAAATGGGAACCCCACGTGTCATGCCCCCAGGCCTACATACTCTTTCAGCCGTACTTGGTGAGGTGGCGGTACCTCCGAACACTTTATTTTCACCAATACTTATGTTCATGGACTACGCCTAA
>CM062809.1:802712230-802719730 GCA_031772625.1 Pinus tabuliformis
CCAAACGACCGAAACGAAGCGACAAGGGAGAGTCGGGCAAACGAGCTGCACGAACATGCACAAAGCCAACCTCGGGTTACAACTTAGCATTTTTGATACGGGCTCATTCACCCGGGCGCGCCCTCGCCCGAACGACCCGCCCGAACGAGTTCACACGGGCGCCCTCAAACGACCCGCCCGAACGAGTTCACACGGTGCCCTCAAACGACCTGCCCGAACGAGTTCACACGGCACCCTCAAACGACCCGCCCGAACGAGTTCACATGGGTGCCCTCAAATGACCCGCCCGAACAAGTTCACACGGCGCCCTCAAACGACCTGCCCGAACGACGAGTTCACAACGACACCCTCAAACGAACCCGCCCGAACGCGTTCACACGGACGCCCTCGCCCGACCCGCCTGAACGAGTTTGCACGGACGCCCTTGCCCAACCCGCCCCGAACGGGTTTGCACGGACGCCCTCGCCTGACCCGCCCGAACACGTTTGCACGGACGCCCTTGCCCGACCCGCCGGAACAGGTTTGCGCGGATGCCCTCGCCCGAACGGGTTTGCACGGACGCCCTCGCCCTGACCCGCCCAAACGGGTTTTGCACGGACGCCCTCCCCGCCCGACCCGCCGAACAATTTACATGCAAACAACCCGCCTGAATGAGTGTTTACACAGTAAGCGTCTCGCTCGAATGAGTTTACATGGGCTCCGACAAAAGACCAAAACGAAGTCACAAGGGAGATTCGGGCAAACGGGCAGCACGATCATGCACAAAGCCCACCCCCGGTCACAACTTAGCATTTTTTGTACGGCCACGTGTGCTCTGGCACCGTCACATGACACGACCTGACCCGACCCGACCTGTTTGCACGAGCACCCACACATGACACGTCCCGACCCGCCCGAACGAAATTTTGGGGTTTTCGTGGGCACACGACTCGAACGAGCGTTCACGACTTAGCATTTTTGGCACGGCCACGTGTGCCTAGGCACCCACACATGGCACGACATGGCCCGACCAGCCTTGTGCGAGCCGACCCGACCCACCCGAACGTGTTTGCATGGGCACCCACACACAACACAACACGACCCAACCCCAACAAAATTTGAGGTTTCCTTGTATGCACAACCCGAACGAAATTTCGGGTTTCCATGGGTGCGCGACCCGAATGAAGGCACAAGGCAGCATCGGGCAAACGGGCTGCACGAACGTGTAGAAGGCACACGGGGGGTCATGACTTAGCATTTTTGGCACTGCCACGTGTGCCCGAGCACCCACGCATGGCACGACCCGACCCGCCCGAACGAAGGCATGACGAAGCGTCGAGCAAACGGGTCGCGCGAACGTGCAGGAGGCACACGGGTGGTCACGCCCTAACATTTTTTGCACGGCCACATGTTCCCGAGCACCCACACACGGCATGGCACGACCCAACCCGACTCGACTCACCCGAACGCGTTTTCAAGGGCACCCATACACGACACGACCCGACCCACCCGAACGGAATTTTGGGTTTCCATGTGTGCACAGCCCGAAAGAAATTTGGGGTTTCCATGGGTGCACCACCCGAACAAAGGCCCGAGGGAGCATCAGGAAAACGGGCCGCACTAATGTGCAGAAGAGACACGGGCGATGAAAACTTGAAATTTTTGGCACGACCACGTGTGTCGGGCACCCAAACACGGCACGACACGACCCGACCCGCCCTGTGTGAGCCGACCCGAATCACCCGAACGAAATTTGGGGTTTCCATGGGTGCACGACCCGAACAAAGAAGGTACATGGGCGGTCATGACTTAGCATTTTCGGCACGCCCACGTGTGCCCGCGCACCCCCACACACGGCACAGCACGGGATGACCCGACCCGCCCGAAGGAAATTTGGGGTTTGAACGGGCGCACGACCCGAACGAAGGCACGAGGGTAGGAATATATTTGACTCTAATACATAAATATACCTGGGGTAACATGCCCTTAAGGTCTTCAACATTTTCTTTTGACTCTTTATAACACTTTAACATGTGATAGGCCTATTTCAATGAGCAAGAAACTCAATGACAAATATAATATATATCTATATATATATATATATATATATATATATATATATATATATATATATATATAATATATATATTTATTTATTTATTTATTTTCTTGAATAAATACAAATATCAAAAGTACATTTATGAAGACCGAATCCAGTTACACTTTCTTCAACACCCCCTCTTAACTAGGGAGGTATTCATAAATCATTACAAGGTGTTTGGCTATTTTTCAATCTTGAATAATTCACATAAGGGAAACCGGATTGGCAACCCATCTGTCATAGCATCATATTAGCCAACATTGTTCATAGCAAGGCCTTCACTAACAGCTTTATCTCTCATAAGACCAGAGAAAAATGTTGGCGAGGCCAATGGCTTATAAACACCTTGGTCATTGTCTCTAAAGGTACATGCCCACCCAGGTGTTCCCTGAGTATGACCTTCCAGGACAATTCTTTTCTTAGGTTCCCAGCCCTGAAAGAATATCGCTCCTCTTGCCTACTCTTGTCTTGGGTGCCCTACACATCCTCAAAGAGCATCATATGCCAAATGATTGCCCAATCCTCCCGTTATTTCTTTCCAAGTGAAGACAAGAATGTTGTGTCTATCTCTTCCCCTTGATTGGGGAAGACATGCCCAAGTTTCCTCTGACAAGGAACTTGACCAAGCTCCTTTGTAGTTGGGAACTTGTTAGAACTCCCTCTTAGCTAGGGACTTGTCCATTCATCAACAACGTTTGCTTCATGGGTCCTTCAGCCACTTGATCTCCTTCTTTCCTTCGATGTCTTGAAGTCTTTGTTTGAACTTCTTCTTGGCAGGGTACCGGCCATCGATCACTTTCCCCCCTGGTTTGTCATGTCATTGCTCCCTTCGTGGAAAGTGGCCTTCTTGATATATATCAGGTCCTTTTTGTCATCTAGCTACTCCTTTGTCACCTTGTGTATCCTTCATAACACTTATCACATGGATGCTTAGTTGTACTCGCTTGTTCCCGTACATTGATTTAGTGGCCCTTCATGACTTCATCGTGATATTGCTCTTCATCATGACATATTTGTAGACTTGAATCGGTTATCTGCACCTTACTATCTCCAAGGCCTTCGTAGGTGTCAAGGGTCCTTTATCTTTTTCTTCCTTTGTCAGAGTTGTCGTGCCTTCTTTCAAGAGATGTTGAGGAATCTTGTCAAATAGTTATTCTTTGTGACCGCGATGTTCTTCATTTGCTTCTTATTGGATTGATTGACCTTTACTCCACCGTAGCACATGCCTCCGAGCATGTCGTTGGCGAAAGAGATCCTTTTATTCTAGAACTTTTCCCATGAACCAATCAATATATATGATGACATGACTTAAACTTTGATGCATACGTACCTCATCTTGATTATGCTTTTATCATCACGGCTTTATTTGATAGTTCTCCTCGATTGGTGTAGCCTTTCTTGCTTCATCTGCTCTAGCCTGTATATCATCCTCTGTTGAATCCCATAAATGGGACCCCCAATGAGACCTCTACCCCCTTTCAAATAAGACTTTAATCAAAGAGGTTGACTTAGTCATAGGAGGATCTTCCTTCTTTTGCTTCATGTCGTCTTCTTTCACTTCTTGAGTTACATGAGCTTCTTCCCTTTTTCTCTTGTTGTTGTTGTCCTTATTAAGTTTAGGACAATCCCTTTTGTAGCGTCCATACTCTTGGCATCCAAACCGTTGGACTTTGGGCATGTAGTGGTCCCAACCAATTTGTTACTTTCCTTGCAAAAAGACACTGAGGTATACTCAGAAGGGGACATATACTTACTTGATAGAGTGTGAGATGACTTGATGGCTTGCCTTCCTTAGATCTTGATGTTGTTCAAGTTGCTTTCTTCAAATGGACTTGCTTGATGACTTGACTCGTAGTGCCTTTCATTCTTCAAGATGGTGTAGCTTGATGTAGGTCCCTCTTTGATTTGTTCTTCTTGTAGGTGCCTTTATACAAGGCGTTTCTTCTTGCTTTGTAGTCTTCCATGATGAATGATAGATGGTAGACCTTCTTGTCCTTGATGTGATTGAGACTTCTTGGCTTGACGCTTCAACCTTACGGATGTTCTTGAGATTCCCTTTCCTTGATGTGTCACCTTAGCTTCGATATCGCGATGAACAATCTTGGGCAATGGCATATAGCGGGATTCTTCTAGACTTGATAACAATTTGTGAAGCTCTTTTGCAATTTATCGTGTTATCTTAATCTTCTTCTCTTCTTATTAATGCATGTGCATTTACTTTCATGAAACTGGTGCCAAAAACATAAGAACAAGAACACAGGATGTTGGCTATCTGCCAGGGAAAAACCTATCTCTCTTTCAGAAAGGAAAACCCTTTCATAAGCTTCTTGTTGGTCATTTCGAAGCCCTAGACCCTTGACAATAATATCCCCCAAGCACAAGTCGAGTCCTTCCTCCTCTCTGCACTTTGTATCTTCGGCACTTCGTTCCCGGCACTCTGTCCTTCTTTCAACTTTTGATAGTCCATGGTGGACTAGCTCTAGAAGAGACTCCAACCTTTGATCCTTAGCGAGATCCTTTACCAATGAAGAAACCTTCATTCTCTTGACCAACCGAGCCTTTTTCTTGATGTGAGGTTGCAGGCTCGATGTACACCAAGTTTACTACAGCTGGGGTGATTTCCATCGCGACGAGACGTGGAAACCCCAAATTTCCCGCACTTGGGATGCTTTCGACAAGGTGGGACATGGAATCCTCGGGTTCCCCGCAATTTGGCGACATTTGTCGAGGAGGGACTGGGAGACCCCATGTCACACTCCTATCCTAGTGGTAGTATTTCAACCACGCATAAGCGGGTGCGGCACCGCCGTACATTTTCCTTTTACCAATACTTGAGTACACGGTCTGCGCCTACTTCAACACTCGGTCAATTTTCCAATAAGTGTTCTTAATAATGCAGCGAAAATAACTTACCATAAATTTATCTTCTTCAATTATTCTTTCAATCTATCGTGTCGTGTGGTCATGCTGCACTGGCCCGCGGCCTCCACGACAAAACTCCACACCTGAATTACGAACCTGTTCGCCCGACATTCCCTTCCGCGGTGCCCAAACTCTGCCCGTCGGTGCGGTCCATAGTGAGGGCGCATGGCCCGCATGCAGTGCGGCCTGCCTGCCCGGATGGTAACCCGCCCTGCTCTGCCTATCCGCGCTACCAAGCCCGACCTGCCCTCTATAATCCGCCCGCCGGTGCAGCCCTCTTACCCGCGTCCTTCTCTTCCTTCCATTTTCGCCCAACTCCTTCCTTCGCACTTGTTCTGTGATGTGGAAGTCTGAGTTCGATGTCCCTTCGTCGAATGGCATCCTCCTTACTTATACGCATCCTTTCACCCAAGGGCCGTGTCTCTCAGGATAACAAGGGTCGGCTCCATCAACATGCATGCCCGGCTGACCTACCACATAACCTCGACACACCCCATTCCAATGAACCGCCGCGTCCCTTCGTGTGCACCATCGCACCCATGGGTCGGCTCCAACACCTCGCCAATTACACCCGTCACCGCACGTCACACACCTGCCCACATCCTGACTCATCTGCACATGGTCACCTCTTTCATCCGGGCACGCAACAAGGGTCGCCCGCGCGCCTTCCGTCAGTGGCTCGCCCATCGTGTAGGTATCAAGGGGTGTGCGCCATCCCCAACATGGCGCGAGCGACATGGGAACCCCGCGTGTCACGCCCCAAGGCCTACAGTACTCTTTCAGCCGTACTTGTTGAGGTGCGGCGCCTCCGAACACTTTCTTTTCACCAATACTTATGTTCATGGACTACGCCTAACCATTAGTCTACTTAGTTTGTTTTTCGCAACCAAGTATTATTATGTTTCCTTTATGCCAATGAACACCCATACACATTCATTATCATCAACAATTATACATGAAGAACACAATTTCACAGTGTAAAGAGAGGGGCAACTCCCTGAACAATGAGTCTGCCCGAATATAATATATTATTCAACTCTACAATGTTTACGAGGCTTTACAAGTATACTTGGGAAACACCAAGTTTCATACTTAGCCAATTTTACAAATAGGCAACACCTCCGTGTGCCAACCAAGTTCCTTGCTCGAGCTGGGCGGGCACGCCCTCACGCGAGCTGCCAACCGTACTCGTCAACCGAACCTTGTTTACCGCTGCACGATGGGCGGGCGACCTCACCCGAGTCACCCAGCGTTTCCTGTTACATGACGGGCGGGCAACTTACCCGAGTCACCCGAGACACCTCCGCGTTTCTTCTTCCACGACGGGCGGGCGACCTACCCGAGACACCCCGTGTCACACCGAACGGCGAGTGCCTTCCTTACCCATGCCCTCACCCGATAATCGAACCCTGTGCGTATCGTGTGTTCTTGCCCAAGAGTGGGTGCATATATGCCTGCGCCTCTTTTGCGACCTGCTCCACTACTTCGCAGTTTTTTCTTGATCACCGAATGCTCATGTTCGAATGTCCATCTTCGAATGAATGCCAAATGATCCAACGCCTTGCCATATTTATACGAGCGGTTGGGCAAGTTGCTGCCCAGGCCGACTCGACCACCGCGTGCCAAAATGCCCTTACACGTCGCAAACTTGCCATCCGATTACTGGTCAGCAAACAATTCTTCGTTCAAGTCGCCCCAACATGTGAGTCGGCCCGTGGGTTATGCCAAACGCTCCCACACTATAAACCAACCATCGCTCCACCTCTAATGCGCATTATACTTATGTCCCTTCCCACATTTCGGTCGTAGAGTTCACACTTCGCACCGACGGGGAGAAACCGAACCACAGGTCCTTACACCGAGTTTCCTAGACTTGGGTAGCAATTTTTGTTGTGACGCGAAATAGAAACCCACTGTGTGTCCGCTGACTTGGGTAGAAGTTTTCATCGCGCCGCGAAATGGACACCCCGAGTTCCCCAGACTTTGGTGGCTCTTTGTGGCCCCACGACATGGAAATCCGAAGTTCCACAGACTCTCGGGCGATTCAGGGTGTGCCGCAACATGGAAACAGCGAGTTCCCCAGACTTGGGCAGCGGTTTCGAAACACCCCAAGTTCCCGAGACTTGCGAGCTGGTTTGCATCGTCATGGAAACCCCAAGTTCCCCATGTTTCCCTCGTGTCGTAAAATGCGGAAACCCGTGGTTCCATCAAGGGCGCGACATGTAAACCCCAAGCTTCCCAGGCTTGGGCGCCAGGGCGCGACATGGAAAACCCCGAGTCCCCGCAAGCTTGGGCGCCACTGGCTTCGGTTGTGGCGCGACATGGAAACCCCAAGTTTCCCCAGGCCTGGGCGCCGGGGCGTGACTTGGAAACCCCCAGTTTTCCCAGGCTTGGGCGCCACTGATTTCGGTCATGGCACGACTCGGAAACACCAAGTTTCCAAAGGCTTGGGCGCCGCCGGTTTCGGTCGGGGCGCGACATGGAAACCCCAAGTTTCC
>CM062809.1:802724730-802767230 GCA_031772625.1 Pinus tabuliformis
GATGCCACACAAAGCCCGCATCGGCTAACGCCGACTGCCCATCCAAGGGGACAAGATCAATGCTTGCCGACGCATGCCACGAAACATCGCTTGAGGTATTTCAGCCGACCACACCACATGGGGCACGAACGACCAGCTCCGTTGCTCCCTAGCATATTGCAGGGAGCGCGTTTCAATGGGATGCGACGCCCAGACAGACGTGCCCTCGACCAAGGCCTCGGGCGCAAATTGTGTTCAAAAACTCGATGATTCACGGGATTCTGCAATTCACACTTGTCACACGGAATTGGTCAAGGGTGCGGACACGGCTGACCTTCCTAGAAGTCTAAGACATTCTAATGACAAACAAGACAAAATGGAGTGATCTTTCTCTAAATACACCTTTTATAACATGAAAACTACAAGTGTTTAGGCTTACCTTATTCCAAAACGCTGTTGTTGAGGTCCGTTCTTGACGATCCGGATGAGCTCCTCCTTCAAGTCAATTCCTGCAACCACAAACAATCAAACAATTACCAAGCACTTGCATTTCATATAATAAAACATATATTCAACATGCAGACCAAGGAACACATGAAATAACTCATTAACACAAGCTATTGAGAAAAATAAACCAGTTTGTATTAATAACGAAACAAAGAAACTCTTACAACCTGGCCTTGGTGTTGTGCAAGTTCCTCCTAGGGCCCATCAAGGGTTTTCCTCTACTTTGACAAAGCTCACCCACTTCCAAGTAGAATCAAGCAAAGATAATCTCTCCTCACAAAGGTTCTAAATGGAAGACCTAAATCCTGCAGCATTTACCCAAAGAAAATGTATAGCTCCAACCTTTCCTCCCTCTGGCTCAATGTCTTTATTTATAGTGCTGTAAAGAGGTTATTCAAGTCCACTATCAATGGGATCATCCCCCTCTTTGGGTGGGATAGCTCCCTTATTGATGGGATAAGTTCCCCCTTAATAGAGATACATGAACCAACTGGAGGCGCATCCATTTCATCAAACCAACCTCTAGAATGTTCTAGAAGTAACCACAAGTAACTTTTTCAAGATAAAACTCACGCATTTTGCCTTTTACAGAGGGACGCACCTGTCCCTTAACATACAGAGCGTCCATGGACGCAGATTTTGTGAACATGTTCAGCGTCCCCGCAGGTAAGGCTAGAGAGAACCTGCGACCCCAGAGATAAACATAGTTTTTACAAGACTTTCTCTCTTCTTTGAGTTTGAGATGGATAACAGAGGCATGAGACTTGCCTAAGAGGGTAGCATGACTGTTGATTTGAGCCATACTAACTGTAAGTAGTCAAGGTGACATTTTTTAGTGTAACAGATTGCTCCCTAAAGTGCGAAGCCTGGAATAGAGTAGGGTTTTGTAATTCTAGGAAGGGTGAAGCGCTTTATCATTTCAAGGATTGTCTTGTGGATGGCCTGGTTGGAACCTGCAATTTTCAACACAAAATACATGGATAAAATTATATCATCACTGAGGTAGGCATTCCCATACTCAGATTCAAAACTTTAACTAATGGACTAACTATTCTGATACAGGAATGATCTTGCAGTACATCATTTTTATAGACTTTTGTAGACACAGTATGGACGCAGCCATCTGTTTATGATTAGTCTACATAGATAATGAATACAAAACTCCTCGCAGCCTGGATGGTAGAAACTAGATCCAGGGTCTTCACTTCTACTTCCCGAATTGGTACGATTCTAGCCATGTGATTAAATGATTTGATGTCGAACATGTTAGAAACCACTTGATTACCAGTCGATGATGTAAATTGTTAACAAGCGTGAGAGAGACCACCAGTAATGTCAATGGTTCTCAAAGTACCAAGCACAACCCATGAAATGTGAATAGATGTTTTGATGTCGAACACTTCACGGAATCCTTTGATCGAAAGTCAATGATGTAAACTGACGTCAAAGGCGAGAAACCTGCCATTGATGCATGCAGACTTCAAGGTACTGTCGATTCCTAAGTCATCTTTCTAGATAATGTGTCGATGTCGATAGAAAGCGACCCGTTGCAGGCAAGCCCACAACACGAAATCATTGTTCAAGTTGAAGAAATGTTGCTGTAAGGACTGACTCAGGGATGGTCAAATGGATGACAAGTATTTTGCAGATGAAAGTTTTTCTTGCAGACCTCTTGAACACATAACGACACAACAGATGGCTTGGTGATGAATAACTCAAAGTTAATCCCCGGAACCCGGTTAAAGACTTTCAAAGTGATTTGGTCAACTGTGAGGGAAAAGATTTCCCAACCCAGGTGAATGAAAAAGTGTCGTGTTCAAGAGTGGTAATAAAGTTTCTTTTGAAATAAAGGTAACAAATAGGCTTATTCTTCTCTCTTTTCCCCCACCATTTCTGGCAAGTACCTCTTTATTTTTAACAAGCTTGAGGAGGATAACATATGCTTGATTATAAGCTCATCCTTCGGACGAGTCCAACCTAGTTTAAATTCGAACCCTAGGAAGGAGTGGTTCGTTCCTGTTTGTAATTGAACAGGTCCTCTACTGTAAAAGTTTAACAAGCCCAGTATAGGAGAAACTCGGCGTTTTTCAATTTTAGAGAGTCTGAAAAAACTAAAGGAGACTCCACGTTGAACTTTTTCGTATATTTGTGTCCCTCAAGCCCGAAAAAGTATAAAATAATACCTGGGGGAACCGCTTGATCTTGCGACCAAGGAGTACTTTCATAATAGTGTCGTTGACCTGAAAAGTAAAAAGCGATCAAGGACACGTCATTTTATTTCCTTATCGAGTTTGAAACGACAAAAACCCGGCAATCTTTTCCTGATTTTGCGGTCAGAAAAGAGCTAAAAGGGGACCGTCTTTTAATTCCGTTTTAACGAGTGTAAAAGAAACGCTCGGCAATCTTTTCATATTTTAGGAGTCTGAAAAGGGCTTAAAAGAGAACTCCAAGGTTTCACTTTTTCGTAAGTTTTAACGAGTTCGAAAAAATGATAAAAATGTACTCATGGTTTTCACTTTTTTGTAAGTTTTAATGAGTTAGAAAAAGGGATAAAAATGTACTCATATGACCGACTTTCAATTTAATTTACGAGTAGGAAAAGACGGAAAGAACTCGGCATTTTCATTTGTTTTACGAGAATGAAAAATAGCAAAATAATCTCGGTATTTTCATGAGTTTAACAAGTCTTGAAAATAACTGAAATTGACTCGAGATAGGTTTCATTTTTACAAAAGCTTGAAACAGAGAAAAACTATGCTTCAGAGTAGTTTCATTTTTACACAAGCTTGAAACAGAGATAAAACTGTGCTTGATGCCCCCTAAGCATAACTGCTAGAGTGCATGCCCCCCTAGCTTCATTTCATTCAACCATTTGGATGAAATGAAGGTTTAGTGACGAGATCATTTAAAAGACTTTGACCTAAAACTGTAAGAAAATTATGCAAAACACCGAAACAACTAACCTAAATATACAACTTAACATTTACGAGATCTAGTCAATCTCTCGACTCAAGTAGAGGAGGATTTGTTTCATTTTTTAACGAGCTTGACACAGGAAAAGAACTATGCTCGGATTCGGTTTCATGTTTACACAAGCTTGAAACGAAAAACTATGCTTGTTACAAGTTCACATGCCCCCGGCATAATGATGCAAATCAAGGTACATGCCCCCCAAGCTTCATTGCATTCAATGAGGTGGATGGAATGAAGCTTTACTTTCAAAATCTTGGAAAGACTCGTGGGAGTTGTTTCATTTTTTAGTGAGCTTGACACAAGACGAGGAACTATGCTCATAACTACTTTCTACAATCTACCTAACAAAAAACTATACTCTAAAAAACCTTGATTCATTTTTTAACGAGCTTGACACAAGACAAGGAACTGTGCTCTAAAAACCTTGATTCATTTTTTAATGAGCTTGACACAAGACAAGGAACTATGCTCTAAAATCCTTGTTTCATTTTTTAACGAGCTTGACACAAGACAAAGAACTATGCTCATGACCACTCTCTACAATCTACCTACTTAACCTACCCTTGTTTCATTTGTTAACGAGCTTGACACAAGACAAGGAACTATGCTCAAAAATTTCGCATGCCCCCAGTTTAATGATGCGTACATGCCCCCCAGGCTTCATTGCATTCAACCGGCTGGATGAAATGAAGGTTTACTTTCAATATTTAACTTGAAAAGGGAGTTGTTTCATTTTTAAGGAGGTTGACACAAGAAAAGAACTATCCTCATACCTGATTCATTTTTTAACGAGGTTGACTCAGTAACAAGAACTATCCTCGTACCTGATTCATTTTTTAACGAGGTTGACTCAGTAACAGGAACTGTCCTCGCACACACTGATTCATTTTTTAACGAGGTTGACACAGTAAAAGGAACTTTCCTCTCTAATCCTACTTTCCTATATAACCTATCCTTGTTTCATTGTTTTAACGAGGTTGACACAAGACAAGGAACTATCCTCGAACTAACTAATTCATTTTTTAACGAGGTTGACACAGTAAAAGGAACTTTCCTCGGAACTCCTTGTTTCATTTTTTAATGAGCTTGACACAAGACAAGAAACTATGCTCATGACTTCCAGTTTCATTTTTTAATGAGGTTGAGACTA
Source organism: Pinus tabuliformis (assembly GCA_031772625.1). Classification (NCBI taxonomy): domain Eukaryota; kingdom Viridiplantae; phylum Streptophyta; class Pinopsida; order Pinales; family Pinaceae; genus Pinus; species Pinus tabuliformis. The sequence goes on from CM062809.1 coordinate 802,729,340, forward strand.
GAAGAAACTATCCTCACGCTAGCCTGTTTCATTTTTTAACGAGGTTGATACAGGAAAAAACTATCCTCGTTCTCCTTGTTTCATTTTTTAACGAGGTTGATACAAGAAAAAACTATCCTCGCACACACTGATTCATTTTTTAACGAGGTTGACACAGTAACAGGAACTATCCTCAAAACCCTACTTTTTACAGTCTACCTACATAACCTAAAATCTACCTGATTCATTTTTTAATGAGGTTGACTCAGTAAAAGAACTATCCTCATTACAGCCTATTTCATTTTTTAACGAGGTTGATACAGGAAAAAACTATCCTCGTACCATCCAGTTTCATTTTTTAACGAGGTTGAGAGAGGAACAAACTATCCTCGCGGACACCTGTTTCATTTTTTAACGAGGTTGGCACAGGAAAAGGAATTGTCCTCGTAGCATCCAATTTCATTTTTTAACGAGGTTGAGACAGGAACAAACTATCCTCGCGGACACCTGTTTCATTTTTTAACGAGGTTGGCACAGGAAAAGGAACTGTCCTCGCACACCCTGTTTCATTTTTTAACGAGGTTGATACAGGAACAAAACTATCCTCACTAGCCTATTTCATTTTTTAACGAGGTTGATACAGGAAAAAACTATCCTCGTACACACTGATTCATTTTTTAACGAGGTTGACACAGTAAAAGGAACTTTCCTCGGACACACTGATCATGGCTTCCAACTGGAAGAAAGACATGTCAATGGACACACCTTGATCATGGCTTCCAAAAGGTCTTCATCAGAAGGAAGAACACTTCTCTGGAAGGAACACATGTCAAGGGACTCAAAAGGGATAAGAACATCGTGTTCAAGTAATCCCATAGAGTTTTCCATGTCAATTACCGGATCTAAATCAAAGGAAGATGAGCAAACAGTGAGAGGCTCACTTACATCGGTAACTGAAATCATGGGACCGGTTGCCACATAATTAACCCGTGGCAGGGTAGATACCACTTTAGAATCAGGAACATTTAGGGGTGTCATATTATTGGTAGTTGAGACAAGACTAGGGAACGAAAGCTGGTCTACAGTCACAATACTGCCATTGTGAGGGAAAGACATCACGCGAAAGAGTGTCGATACGACAGCTTTCATTGCATAAACATAGTCTCGCCCAAGGAGTAAATTGAAATCCAAGGGACCTCGAACTACCATAAGATCAATACAGACAGTTTTACCTTCCAAGGTAATTGAAAACTTAGGAAGGATCCCTAAAGGTTCACTAATGGTTCTGTTAAAAGCTTTCAGATTCTGCGTAATAGGCGCAAGCTGAGGGGAACCCAAAGCTTTCCAAACAGTTGAGGATAAAATACTAACAGAAGCACCTTCATCTACCTGAGTACGATGTATGTCCCTACCACCAGCCTTGACAATGATTTGGAAAGGGATGGAGGAAGGAAGACGAGGTTCTGTCAGTCTATTCCAATCAAAGGAAAAGACCTCAGTACTTGGAGGGGGTTCTGTAGAAACAGGTGAAATGCCCCCCGGCATAGAAGAATCCGATGTAACAAGAAGAACATCAGCGGTATGAAATTCACTCTCCAAAGGGAAAGTGTGATCGATCGAATGTGAAATTGAATCGACCACTTGATCAACTAAAGGATCATCAACCTGAGTGACATGAGTTTCACTCTCCAATGGGAGAGTGTGATCGACTGTACTTGAATTTAGATCAATCACTCCGTCAGTTGACGGTAGGTTGGGAGAAAGTTTACGGTAACCAGTTGGAAATTCTTGCTGTGGAACAGTAAGGTTTTCCAACAATGTTGAGGCTTCATCCATGTGAGGGCAAATGTGAGTTTGATGACTCCCTTTGCATAACTTACAAGGAAACCTAACTTTACCCTTTTTCCCAGGAACCTGACTATCACTGGTTGATGGATCAATGGAAAGTTGATGAGATTTTTCTGACCATACTTCCAAGACCTTTGGAATACCAGGACAATTGACAAGGAAGTGGTCACCCTTACAAAGCCTGCAAGGGTATTTGGGTTTACGATGCATGTCGGAATTTTCCTCAACACAACTAACACTTACAGCCATGGTTGGTTGGTTGACTTCTTTCTTATCTTGCTTCTTCTTCGTCTTCTTCTTCTTCCCTTTCTTCTTCTTCTTAGCCTCCTGGTTACTAGCATCAAGGCTTTTACCAGGCGAAGAGGAAGAAATGGAGGAAGAAAAATTAGGCGAAGAAGGTAAAGGGTCAACAGAAGGTTGGTGATGTTGAGATGGTGAACTCTGTTGAGGTGAAGCATCCGGTTGAGGTGGAACAATTGGAGTACTTTGGGCCAACGAAGTTGAAAATAACCATATCGGTAATCCTATTGTAAATCCAGGTAATGACAAAGTAGCCATATAAGGAGGACCAACATTTCCAAAGTAAGGAAAAGTACTAGGATTCTCATTAGGAGGGGTTCCTAGGTTGATAAATTCCGGAACATTTGCCATTATATTCAACTTCAGTGAATTTTATTAACAATTTAAAACTAAAATTAACAATTCACAATTTACACTTAACAACTAAAATTCACAATTCACACCTATGGTCTCTAAAAGTAAAAACAAACAAATTAACACGCGCTATCAAATCTAGGAGTCAAACCACACACAAACAGTAAGCTCTCCGGACCGAAAACACTAGTTGGTGATGAAGCCCAACCTCGCAGAATTCAGTACAGAAATGGCGGGTGGAACAGTTACCCCGGCAACCTGCTTAATGAATAGACCGGACCAAGTTCCTCCACTTTAACCGTCTCGAAGTGAAGTGAACCCCCCGGAAAATCCAAGTGAGTATAACCGACGTCTGCTCCAGGTACAGTGGGACCTTCCCTCCACCGTCACCTCGGTAGAACCCTAAAGATTATGGTCACTAAAGTTACCAATCACAACAACTACACCTGGGGGAACAGTCTAAACTCCGACAGCACGCAAGGGCAGAGTAACAAGCTCAATCCCCTTACCGGCTCCTTGACAGTAATCCAAGGTTTACCGATAAGTGACCCCTGGCTCCTCGACAATGGTTAATCTGAGGTTTACCGTTTGTAATACGTACTGTCTGGCGTCGTTCCCAACGAGGGAGGAATGATCCCCTCACTGGTTCGGACACGAGCTCGTGCTTCTCCTTTAAGAGGAGCTTTCCCAGAGTGAAATTGAAACAATTGGATTTATTCTACTCAAGATAAACTATCTGTTTGGTTTTGTAGTCTTGGAGAGTTAAGTACTAACCTACTCCAAGACCCTAGCCTAAGCTATGTTGGTGTTTCAGAGCCCTAGAAATGTAAAAATTACTAGATGAATTTTAATTAAGCGCTGTGTTATTAAGGCTGTTATTACTCAAATGGATAAATGGAGATGAAACCAATGGTGTTATGACCCGACTCAACTGAATGCAATCGAATATGATAATGCAATCCTTTCAATTCGATGAATCCTAACTAGAGTAAGGAGAGAGTTTCCATTCACTTCCAACAATGCAAAAAATTGATGATTAAGAGAAAATTTAACAAATTCTCTAATGCACTAATTTCATCAAGAAAAACTAATGCAAATCAATTCCAAACCAATTTTTATTTTTATTTTTGTGTAAATTCAAATCAAAGAAAACTGATCTAAATCTACGATTGATTTTTCAGAATGTAAACTATGCAATTGTAATCTATGCACAATTCACATGAAAAGTATGCAAATGTAATCTATGCACATTTTTCATTCATATTCTGAAACTGAGAACTCTAATTATGAAAATGTGATCTATGCAAGAGAATTCTCAAACACAAGATGATTCTAATGTAATCTAAGAACCAATCAAGTGCAAGTCGAGAAAATTGGGTGAGAGTTCCAAAGATCAAAACATAAAAACACTCAAAGGCGATTAACACTCATACACAATTTAGCCCCCCCCGGCGAATGAGGGGGAATTTTTTGCAAAAACAAAAGCAAAAAGATGCGAAATTGTGAAAAGACTGAGAGAAACCTCCAAGTAATGACCAAAGGAAATCAAATTAAGAATTTCTCAAAAAAGAGACTCAAAACACCCAATTGATGAAAGCTAAAAGCAGGAATGCTAATGAAACAAGTTCAGGTGAAAATTTTTGACAGGGTACTAAAGGATCTGGGCAGAAAACACTAAGAAAAACCAAAATCTAAAAGCAATTAAAGCAAAAAATGGAATTTTCCTAAATTTTACAGGAAGACGCAGGCAACCCATTATAACAGATGTGGGCCCGCTCTGTGCAAACGGCAACAGCGCGTCCAAAGACGCACTGTGCAGTACTCAAAGGGTGCGTCCTTCTGGAAAAGTTAAGAAAAACCAAATCTAACTAAATCTAAAGCTAGGCCACCCAAATACTAATTCTCACAGTCAAAAACCAGAAAATACAAATGATTTTCTCAGAGCAAAGTTCACACAAAGGAAAAGACTTTCTCATTAATGGATTCCCCAGCGGAGTCGCCAATTTGTCACACGGAATTGGTCAAGGGTGCGGACACGGCTGACCTTCCTAGAAGTCTAAGACATTCTAATGACAAACAAGACAAAATGGAGTGATCTTTCTCTAAATACACCTTTTATAACATGAAAACTACAAGTGTTTAGGCTTACCTTATTCCAAAACGCTGTTGTTGAGGTCCGTTCTTGACGATCCGGATGAGCTCCTCCTTCAAGTCAATTCCTGCAACCACAAACAATCAAACAATTACCAAGCACTTGCATTTCATATAATAAAACATATATTCAACATGCAGACCAAGGAACACATGAAATAACTCATTAACACAAGCTATTGAGAAAAATAAACCAGTTTGTATTAATAACGAAACAAAGAAACTCTTACAACCTGGCCTTGGTGTTGTGCAAGTTCCTCCCAGGGTCCATCAAGGGTTTTCCTCTACTTTGACAAAGCTCACCCACTTCCAAGTAGAATCAAGCAAAGATAATCTCTCCTCACAAAGGTTCTAAATGGAAGACCTAAATCCTGCAGCATTTACCCAAAGAAAATGTATAGCTCCAACCTTTCCTCCCTCTGGCTCAATGTCTTTATTTATAGTGCTGTAAAGAGGTTATTCAGGTCCACTATCAATGGGATCATCCCCCTCTTTGGGTGGGATAGCTCCCTTATTGATGGGATAAGTTCCCCCTTAATAGAGATACATGAACCAACTGGAGGCGCATCCATTTCATCAAACCGACCTCTAGAATGTTCTAGAAGTAACCACAAGTAACTTTTTCAAGATAAAACTCGCGCATTTTGCCTTTTACAGAGGGACGCACCTGTCCCTTAACATACAGAGCGTCCATGGACGCAGATTTTGTGAACATGTTCAGCGTCCCCGCAGGTAAGGCTAGAGAGAACCTGCGACCCCAGAGATAAACATAGTTTTTACAAGACTTTCTCTCTTCTTTGAGTTTGAGATGGATAACAGAGGCATGAGACTTGCCTAAGAGGGTAGCATGACTGTTGATTTGAGCCATACTAACTGTAAGTAGTCAAGGTGACATTTTTTAGTGTAACAACACTAAGTATCGCATTTCGTTACATTCTTCATCGTAACAAGAGCCAAGATATCTGTTGCCGAGAGTCGTTTCCACGTATTAACGAAAAATCGGCCACAAAACTGAATAGGGGCACCCCCATAACAAATGTAAGGCCAAGGGGCAAAAGGAGGAAAAACGCACGAGAGAAAGAGAAACAAAGGTGTCTAACCCCCTCACGGGGGGAGGCTCGAACAGAGGACAATCTCCCCCCAGCCCCACGCCCTCGCAAAAAGGTGGGAAATGCATGGGACAACGATCGAGAGGACTAGGGTGGCCACCCAGGGAGCTCGCACTGCTTTTAGCCCTTTCCCGACACCAGCCCACAACAATTCCCCCTTTTCTCCGTAGAGATAGGGACCGAAAGGAAGAGAACAAGTTAGAAAACAAAGCACAAACAAAGCACAAGCCTCCCAAGCCCCGTGCCTTCGGCAAAAGGGGGCAATTGAAGGGGACGATGATTGAGAAGGACGAGGGTGGCCACCCCGGGAGCTCACACTACGTTTCGTCCTTCCGGAACACCAATCCACAACAATCCCACCTTTTCTCCGTAAAGCTAGGGGCCATGAGGAAGAAGGGAAGAGAACAACAAGAGAGAAAGGGATATATCAACTGCGGCTACCGGCTCACAAGGGGAGGAGGCTTCAAACAAAGAACAAGCTTCCCCAACCCCGTGCCTTCACCGAAAAGGGGGGAACTGCAGGGGACGATGATCAAGAAGGACTAGGGTGGCCACCCTGGTAACTCTCACTGCTTTTTGTCCTTCCCGAACACCAATCCACAACAAACCCACCTTTTCTCCGTAAAGCTAGGGGTCGAAAGAAGGGAAGAAAACAACATGAAAGAAAGAGAGATATCAAATGCGTCCACCGGCTCACAGGGGGAGGCTCAAACAGGGAACAAGCTTCCCCACCCCCGTGCCTTCGCAAAAAGGTGGGGAACTACAGGGGACGGCGATCGAGAAGGACTAGGGTGGCCACCCTCGGAACTCGCACTGCTTTTCGTCCTTCCTGAACACACCAATCCACAACAATCCCACCTTTTCTCCGTAAAGCTAAGGGGCCAAAAGCAATAAGGGAAGAAAACAACAGGAAAGCAAGAGATATCAAACGTGGCTACTGGCTCACAAGGGGAGGCTCAAACAGAGAACAAGCTTCCCAAACCCCGCGCCTTCGGAAAAAGGGGGGAACTGCAGGGGACGACGATCGAGAAGGGCTAGGGTGGCCACCCTTGGAACTCGCAGTGCTTTTTGTCCTTCCCGAACACCAATCCACAACAATCCCACCTCTCCTCCGTAAGGCTAGGGGAAAAAGGAAGAAGGGAAGAAAACAACACCAAAGAAAAAAAGATCCCAAGAAAAGAGAGAAGCTCAACAACACGCCGAGCAAGATGTCCGCTAACCAAAATGAAATCAAACAAGGCACCCAATCAAAAAAGTGTCCCACCTCTTCACACCCTCCCACATGCATTCAACACAAAACCCTTTCCAGCTTTACAACATAGCAAAAACAACCAAGCAAATAAATCACAACCCAAAATTGACCAACAGAAAAGACGAGAGCCACATTGAGACCAGTGTCTGTAGCACATCACTGAGAGGCAAACAGCCCCCAACCCAGTGGCACAAGGCTTCAAATGACAAATGGACTGTTTTCCATAACACAAACCCACCCCGCTATTGCACCCCTCTGTGTACAAAACACCCAACAACCTTTCTAGTGAGAGAGTCAACGGGGGTCAAAGAATCAAACTCCAAAGAGGAGTTGTCATGGGCCGACACTCAACGCTGGAGAAAGCCGCGGGCCACAAATACATCGACGGTGCAAGGCCACTAGAGAGAGGGATGTTCGCAAAGCGCACACCATGAAACGAAGAAATGACGCAAGTCCCACAAAAAACCCACAATCCAAAGGGAGGAACAAAGACACAACCCGCTACTTCTTTTTCCCTCAGAAGGGGAGTGGCTCACGAGAGGACGAGGAATTCCCTCGATGGCAAAGGCACGAGATAAGATTGCCACCCTCATGCCCGTCGGCGGGGAAAATTGCGATCTCGATGGAGCTCAGACCGAGGGATGGGTTTTTCATTACCTGGACACCTAACCCTTCCACGAGGGCATGTCGAGGAACGGTCGGGAGGGACTAGGGTGGCTAGCCCAATGGGTTGAACCGCTCTTCATCCATCCCATACTTGACCGCACCCCGACAATCTCGCCTCACGGAAGGTTTGAGCTACCAGGCGCGCACGCAACCACTCCCTCGACCCAACCACCAGCAAAAAATCTCACCCAAGCAACACATCAACCACCGCCGCATTTTCGAGAGAACCAACTATGGAAGCCCGCACCCTTGGCCCATGCCTTCCAACGAACAAAAGACTGAGCAACGCCGCTACGAATGAGTCCGAATTTATCCATCATTTTTACCAAGCACCTCAACTCTGCAGCAACCATGCCCGGCTGAACAGATCGTCGGAAGGGCTCCCAAGAAACAAGCTTCCGAACCCCCTACAAAAACACATTGGGGGGAAGAAAAACAAAGGATGGGTGGGACAAGCACAAGCATGGCTTGCAAGAACACACGAAAAAACAAGCGTTACCTCGAGACAAGCAACCAACGATGTTCCCACCAAACACCAAACCCGCTCCCCTAGAGACGCACCACAAAGTCCCACATTGCAATTGACACCCAACCAACCTGAACCAAAAAAGAAAACCCCTGCTATCAATGATCCTACCACAGGTTCACCTACAATAACCTTGTTACGACTTCTCCTTCCTCTAAATGATAAGGTTCAATGAACTTCTTACGACGTCGAAGGCGGTGAACCACCATCGTCGATGCAATCCGAACACTTCACTGGATCATTCAATCGGTAGGAACGACAGGCGGTGTGTACAAAAGGCAGGGACGTAGTCAACACGATTTGATGACACACGCTTACTAGGAATTCCTTGTTGAAGACCAATAATTGCAATGGTCTATCCCCATCACGATGCAATTTGAGAAGATTTCCCGATCCTCTCGAACCAGGAATAAAAACTCGTTGGCTGCATCAATGTAGTACACGTGCGGCCCAGAACATCTAAGGGCATCACAGACCTGTTATTGCCTCAAACTTCCATGGCATAAATGGCCATAGTCCCTCTAAGAAGCTGATCGTGAAGGGGAACCTCCGCGTAGCTAGTTAGCAGGTTGAGGTCTCGTTCGTTATCAGAATTAACCAGACAAATCGCTCCACCAACTAAGAACGGCCATGCACCACCACCCATAGAATCAAGAAAGAGCTCTCAATCTGTCAATCCTTACTATGTCTGGACCTGGTAAGTTTCCCCGTGTTGAGTCAAATTAAGCTGCAGGCTCCACTCCTGGTGGTGCCCTTCCATCAATTCCTTTAAGCTTTAGCCTTGCGACCATAATCCCCCTGGAACCCAAACACTCTGATTTCTCAGAAGGTGCTAGAGGAGTCCTTAGAGCAACATCCACCGATCCCTGGTCAGCATTGTTTATGGTTGAGACTAGGACGGTATCTGATCGTCTTCGAGCCCCCAACTTTCGTTCTTGATTAATGAAAACATCCTTGGAAAATGCTTTCGCAGTGGTCCGTCTTTCATAAATCCAAGAATTTCACCTCTGACAATGAAATACGAATGCCCCCGACAGTCCCTATTAATCATTACTCCGGTCTCGAAGGCCAACACAATAGGACCAGACTCCTATCACATTATTCCATGCTAATGTATTCAGAGCATAAGCTTGCTTTGAGCACTCTAATTTTTTCAAAGTAACAGCGCTGGAACCGCCGCCCAACCAATTAAGGCCAAGAGCATGCCGACGACAAAAGGGACGGAAGGGCAGGTGCACACCGAGTAGGCGGACTGACCTTTACGACCCAAGATCCAACTACGAGCTTTTTAACTGCAACAACTTAAATATACGCTATTGGAGCTGGAATTACCGAGGTTGCTGGCACCAGACTTGCCCTCTAATGGATCCTCGTTAAGGTATTTAGATTGTACTCATTCCAATTACCAAACTTGATGATCCTAGTATTGTTATTTATTGTCACTACCTCCCCATGTCAGGATTGGGTAATTTGCACGCCTGCTGCCTTCCTTGGATGTGGTAGTCATTTCTCAGGCTCCCTCTCCGGAATCGAACCCTAATTCTTTGTCACCCGTCACCACCATGGTAGGCCTCTATCCTACCATCGAAAGTTGATAGGGCAAAAATTTGAATGAAGCATCGCCAGCACAAGGGCTGTGCGATCCGTCGAGTTATCATGATTCACCAGAGAAGAGGGCAAGCCCGCGCCGACCTTTTATCTAAAAAATGCATCCCTTCCAAAGATTCGGGACTTGGTGCACGTATTAGCTCTAGAATTACTATGGTTATCCGAGTAGTATGGTACCATCAAAAAAACTATAACTGATTTAATGAGCCATCCACAGTTTCATAGTCTGAATTAGTTCATACTTAGACATGCATGGCTTAATCTTTGAGACAAGCATACGGCTACTGGCAGGATCAACCAGGTAGCACCCTCCCACTTCAAAGGGCATTCTGGTCGCTCTCTTACCGAGAGCCAACCTGAACACCCATCAAGTCAAAGAGACGTCAAAATATCATGTAAAACTTTTATGCCTTGCACCTCTTGCATCCCAAGAAGGAAGCACACGCAACATGCCAAGGACATGGCAAACAAATGGGCAGACCTGCCGAACCACAACGCACCAAGGCCACTCCCCGCTCCGCACCGATGCCACCTAGGAGTCCACCCAGATAGCAGCAACAGTGGACCTCGATCGGATGATCGCCTGTGGCAGCCTCGACACAAAGTCAAGGGAAGGAAATCATACAAGACAAATCGAGCCCGCAACCTCCCTTAGAAATGCCCCACAACCCACCCCTCCTCTCCCCGCACAGGGGCCACCTAGGAGTCCACCCGGACAACAGCAACGATGAACCTCGATCGCATGATCGCCTGCGGCAGCCTCAATGCAAAGAGGAAATGGAAGGAAATAAAACAAGACCAACCGAGCCGACAACCTCTCTTAGAAATGCCCCCGACCCTCCACCCCACGCACCAAGGCCACCTAAGAGTCCACCCGCACCAGCAGAAATGGTGGACCTCGATCACTTGACCGCCTGTGGCAACCACGATGTGAAGGCAAAGGAAGGAATCAAATGCAAATCAAGAGGGTCACTACACAATACAAGGACACATATCCGAGCAGGAGGAGGGATCGGGCAGCTCCGCACCCAACACACCCTACGTACAAGCAACCTAGGAGATTTCCCACAGCTTTACCGACCGAACAATGAATAATTTTTCCCTACGGCCACCTCCACGCAAAGGAGGGAGGTCGAAGCGTTCCACCTCGAAATCCTTCTTCCAGATAACCCCCACCATCGAGGACTATAGTAGCAAGCCTCCTCCCCATTGGACCACGAGCGCATACACAATTGAAACAACGAGGGCCCCCCAACCCTCCCCGTAGAGAGGCCACCTAGGAGTCCACCTGGAAAGCAGCAACGATGGACCTCGATCGCATGATCGCCTGCGGCAGCCTCAACGCAAAGGAAATGGAAGGAAACAAAACAACAAGACCAATCGAGCCCACAACCTCTCTTAGAAATGCCCCCCGACCCTCCACGCCATGCACCAAGGCCACTTATGAGTCCACCCGCGCTAGAAGAAATGGTGGACCTCGATCACTTGACCGCTTGTGGCAACCACGATGTGAAGGCAAAGGAAGGAAGCAAATGCAAATCGAGAGGGTCGCTACACAATACAAGGACACGTATCCGAACAGGAGGAGGGATCGGGCAGCCCCGCACCCCACGCACCCTACGTACAGGCAACCTAGGAGATTTCCCACAGCTTTACCGACCGGACGATGAATAATTTTCCCCTACGGCCACCTCCACGCAAAGGAGGGAGGTCGAAGCGTTCCACCTCGAAATCCTTCTTTGAAATAGCCCCCATCATCGATGACTATAGTAGCAAGACTCCTCCCCATTGGACCACGAGCGCATACACAATTTAAACAACAAGTGCCCCCCAACCCTCCCCGCAGAGAGGCCACCTAGGACTCCACCCAGACAACAGCAACGATGGACCTCGATAGCATGATCGCCTGCGGCAGCCTCAATGCAAAGGAAATGGAAGGAAACAAAACAACAAGACCAACCGAGCCCACAACCTCTCTTAGAAATGCCCCCCGACCCTCCACGCCGCACACAGAGGCCACCTAGGAGTCCACCCACACCAGCAGAAATGGTGGACCTCGATCACTTGACCGCTTGTGGCAACCACGATGCGAAGGCAAAGGAAGGAAGTAAATGCAAATCGAGAGGGTCGCTACACAATAAAAGGACACATATCCGAACAGGAGGAGGGATCGAGCAGCTTCGCACCCCACACACCCTACGTACAGGCAACCTAGGAGATTTCCCACGGCTTTACCGACCAGACGATGAATAATTTTTCCCTACGGCCACCTCCACGCAAAGGAGGGAGGTCGAAGCGTTCCACCTCGAAATCCTTCTTCCAAATAGCCCCCACCATCGATGACTATAGTAGCAAGCCTCCTCCCCATTGGACCACGAGCGCATACACAATTGAAACAACAAGTGCCCCCCAACCTTCCCCACAGAGAGGCCACCTAGGAGTCCACCCGGACAGTAGCAACGATGGACCTCGATCGCATGATCGCCTGCAGCAGCCTCAATGCAAAGGAAACGGAAGGAAACAAAACAACAAGACCAACCGAGCCTACAACCTCTCTTAGAAATTCCCCCCGAACCTCCACGCCACGCACCGAGGTCACCTAGGAGTCCACCCGCACCAACAGAAACAGTGGACCTTGATCACTTGACCGCCTGTGGCAACCACGATGCGAAGGCAAAGGAAGGAAGTAAATACAAATCAAGAGGGTCGCTACACAATACAAGGACACATATCTGAACAGGAGGAGGGATCGGGTAGCTCCGCACCCCACGCACCCTACGTACAGGAAACCTAGGAGATTTCCCACAGCTTTACCGACCGGACGATGAATAATTTTTCCCTACGGCCACCTCCATGCAAAGGAGGGAGGTCGAAGCATTCCACCTCGAAATCCTTCTTCCAAATAGCCCCCACCATCGATGATTATAGTAGCAAGCCTCCTCCCCATTGGAACACGAGCGCATACACAATTGAAACAACAAGTGCCCCCCAACCCTCCCCGCAGAGAGGCCACCTAGGAGTCCACCCGGACAGCAGCAACGATGGACCTCGATTGCATGATCGCCTGCGACAGCCTCAATGCAAAGGAAATGGAAGGAAACAAAACAACAAGACCAATCGAGCCCACAACCTATCTTAGAAATGCCCCCCGACCCTCCACGCCACACACCGAGGCCACCTAGGAGTCCACCCACGCCAGTAGAAATGGTGGACCTCGATCACTTGACCGCCTGTGTCAACCACGATGCGAAGGCAAAGGAAGGAAGTAAATGCAAATCAATTTGTCGCTACACAATACAAGGACACATATCCAAACAGGAGAAGGGATCGGGCAGCTCCGCAGCCCACGCACCCTACGTACAAGCAACCTAGGAGATTTCCCACAGCTTTATGGACCGGACGATGAATAATTTTCCGCTACGACCACCTCCACGCAAAGGAGGGAGGTCGAAGCGTTCCACCTCGAAATCCTTCTTCCAAATAGCCCCCACCATCGATGACTATAGTAGCAAGCCTCCTCCCCATTGGACCACAAGCGCATACACAATTGAAACAAAAAATGCCCATAAACGTTGTGATTTAACATTTCCAACCGCAAAAGCCTGCCACACACGAAAGATGCAAGGGAAAATTTGACCCCTCGATCAAACATATGGGCCAACACATCTATCAAAACCTCAAAGCCAACGCAACGATGAACAATGTGCACTTTAAAAGGAATGCCAACCCTTGACTTTACAACAAGGAGAACAGTGCCTCACATCGCCCGATGGAAAAGGCAAGCAAGAGGGAGGGTAGGTGGTTTACAACCAAAACCCTTCCACGTCCATCTTAAATGTATGCATCTCAACCGACAATGCCAACACGGAAAGAGTACAAGCACAAGACACCGGCACCATAAACAGTCGAACAATGAAGAGGCTAGCCATCACAAGGAGCCACACCACAACAACCCATACAACTCCTGAAACTTGGAGCAGAAGGGGAATTGTTCACATATGCCTCCAAGGACAAGCATGGCCAACATTACCGCTCATGCGCTACCGAGTGGGTATGGAGAGAAGATGAAAATCGGACACCCTACAAACGACCCAAGGCCATTCTTGAGGCAAACCCAAAAAACCAACTCAATTACCAACCCACCTTTCACACGAAAAGCAAAACCCTCCACACCAAATAGGGAGGAGGTGAACAATATAACGAGGAGCCAATTTCAATGGAGCCACAAATGGCTGCCCAGCCCAATCAAAATTCTCTATTCGCAACAACCGAGGGGCACGATAGCGACATAGGCAATGACGGAGTTTTGGGGCTTCCATCTGGGACCACAACAACGAAGGCTCAAAGGAGCGCCGAGAAAACTTTAAACATTCTTATCGTTGGGATAGGAAAGAGGGACGGGGATGAGCATGGCCCACATTTCCGCTCATGTGCTACCGAGCGGGGATGGAGAGAAGACAAAAATCAGCCGCCTTACAAATGGCCCAAGGCCATCGTTCGGGCAAACCGGACAAAGCAACTCGATTACCAACCCACCTTTCACACGGAAAGAAAACCTGTCACCGGCATCTTCTGGAGGGGCACGAGGGGGACCAAGACGAACCAAGGAGCCACACCACAACAACCCATACAGCGCCAAGAACTTGGAGTGCAGAAGGGGAATTGTTCACATATGCCTACCGGGACGAGCATGGCCAACATTACCGCTCATGCGCTACCGAGTGGGGATGGAGAGATGATGAAAATCGGACACCCTACAAACGACCCAGGGCCATCATTCAGGAAAACCCAAAAACACAACTCGATTACCAACCCACCTTTCACACGGAAAGAAAGCATGTCGATGGTATCATCTAGAGGGGCACAAGGGGACCAAGACGAGCCAGGGAGCCAAACCACAACAGCCCCTACAGCTCCAAAAACTTGGAGAGCGGAAGGGGATATGTTCATAGACGAGCATGGCCAACATTACCGCTCATGCGCTACAGAGTGGGGATGGAGAGAAGATGAAAATTAGCCACCCTACAAACTACCCAAGGCCATTGTTCAGGCAAACGCGAAAACACAACTCGATTACCAACCCACCTTTCACACGGAAAGAAAACCTGTCGTTGGTATCATCGGGAGGGGCACGAGGGGACCAAGACAAGCCAGGGAGCCACACCACAACAGCCCCTACATCTCCAAGAACTTGGAGAGTGGAAGGGGAATTGTTCACATATGCCTTCGAGGCCGAGCCTGGCCAACATTACCGCTCATGCACTACCAAGTGGGGATGGAGAGAAGATGAAAAGTGGCCGCCCTACAAACAACCCAAGGACATCGTTCAGGCAAACTTGAAAACACAATTCGATTACCAACCCACCTTCCACATGGAAAGAAAACCTCTTGGTGGTATCATCTGGAGGGGCACGCGGGGACCAGGGTGACAACTCGATTACCAACCCACCTTTCACACGGAAAGAAAACCTGCCGCTGTTATCATCTGGAGGGGGATGAGGGGACCAAGACGAGCCAGGGAGCCACACCACAACAGCCCCTACAACTCCAAGAACTTGGAGAGCGGAAGGGGAATTGTTCACATATGCCACCCAGGATGAGCATGGCCAACATTACTGCTCATGCGCTACCGAGTGGGGATGGAGAGAAGATGAAAATTGGAAGCCCTACAAACGACCGAAGGCCATCATTCAGGCAAACCCGAAAACACAACTCGATTACCAGCCCACCTTTCACATGGAAAGAAAACCTCTTGCTGGTATCATCTGGAGGGGCACACGGGGACCAAGACGACAACTCGATTACAAACCCACCCTTTCACACGGAAATAAAACATGTCGCTAGTATCATTTGGAGGGGGACGAGGGGACCAGGATGAGCCAAGGAGCCACACCACAACAACCCATACAGCTCCAAGAACTTGGAGAGCGGAAGGGGAATTGTTCACATATGCCTCCCAGGACGAGCATGGCCAACATTACCGCTCATGTGCTACCGAGTGGGGATGGAGAGAAGATGAAAATTGGAAGCTCTACAAACGACCCAAGGCCATCGTTCAAGCAAACCCGAAAACATAACTCGATTACCAACCCACCTCTCACACGGAAAGAAAACATGTCGCTGGTATCATCTGGAGGGGCACGTGGGGACCAGGACGAGCCAGGGAGCCACACCACAACAGCCCATATAGCTCCAAGAACTTGGAGAGCAGAAGGGGAATTTTTGACATATGCCTCCCAAGACGAGTGTGGCCAACATTACCACTCATGCGCTACCGAGTGGGGATGGAGAGAAGATGAAAATCGGCAACCCTACAAATGACCCAAGGCCATCGTTCAGGCACACGTGAAAACACAACTCAATTACCAACCCACCTTTCACACGGAAAGAAAACCTGTCGCTGGTATCATCTGGAGGGGCATGAGGGGGACCAGGACGAGCCAGGGAGCCACACCACAACAACCCATACAGCTCCAACAACTTGGAGAGCAGAAGGTGAATTGTTCACATATGCCTCCCAAGACGAGCGTGGCCAACATTACCGCTCATGCGCTACCGAGTGGGGATGGAGAGAAGATGAAAATCGGCCACCCTACAAACGACCCAAGGCCATCGTTTAGGCAAACGCGAAAACACAACTCAATTACCAACCCACCTTTCACACGGAAAGAAAACTTGTCGCTCGGATGATCTGGAATTTGCATGGGCCCCCGCACGACCGAAACGAAGCGAAAAGGGAGAGTCGGGCAAACGAGCAGCACGAACATGCACAAAGCCAACCTCGGGTCACAACTTAGCATTTTTGATACGGGCTCGTTGGCCCGTGTGCGCCCTCGCCCGAACAAATTTGCATGGGCGCCCCGCACAACCGAAACAAAGCGACAAGGGAGAGCCGGGCAAACGAGCTGCACGAACGTGCACAAAGCCGACCTCGGGTCACAACTTAGCATTTTTTGATACGGGCTCGTTCGCCCGGGCGTGCCCTCGCTCAAACAAGTTCACAAGTACGCCCTCACACGACCCGCCCGAACGACCGAAACGAAGCGACAAGGGAGAGCCGGGAAAACGAGCTGCACGAACGTGCCCAAAGCCAACCTTGGGTCACAACTTAGCATATTTGATACGGGCTCATTCACCCGGGCGCACCCTCGCCCGAACGACCCGCCCGAACGAGTTCACAGGGACACCCTCAATGTAATGCCCCACTTAAATCTTATCCTTCAAATTTTGTTAATGTTTACATTATCTAAAAATATTGAGAAATATTGGTCTAGTATAAAATTCATGATTTCCATTATTCAAATTCCCCACTTACCTTCTCAAATTGAATATTAGGTAGGATATGGTCTCCTTCCATTATTTCAAAATATATGTATTAATTTCACATACCCAATGTACCCTCACCTTTACTAAGGAGAAGACATGGTCCTCTCCATGTAATTACATCTAACATTCCCCAATGTACCCTCACATTTACTTGGGAGAAGACATAGTCCTCTCCATCTTATTATCAATATATATATTCATTTCACATTCCCCAATGTACCCTCACATTTACTAAGGAGAAGACATGGTCCCCTCCATGTAATTACATTTCAAATTCCCCAATGTACCCTCACATTTACTTGGGAGAAGACACAGTCCTCTCCATTTAATTATCAATATATATATATATATATATATATATATATATATATATTCACCTCACATTCCCAAATGTACTTTTCAGATTTACTTGGGAGAAGACATGATCCTTTCCCATTAAATTCTCAATTTTATATTCATGTCACATTTCCAAATGTACCCCTATCTTACTTGGGAGAAGAGAAGTCAATTGTAAGGATGGAAGAGAATTTAATGACATTAATGAGAGGTGGTTGAGATGGAGAAGGGAAGGAGGGTATAAAAAGGGAAGGGGGAAGGAAGAAAAGGGGGGGGGGTTGGAGTCTTGCTTAGGATTGTGGGGGTTGGTTGTGATTGTTTGGCCTTGTCATGATTTTGGGAGACCTTGGAAACCTGTGGAGGTTTCTTGGGTTTGAGAGGAGGAAAGTATCATTATCTAGTTTTGCACATTCTTCTTGAGGACACACTATATCTGGTTGGACTTGAGCACGGAGGGCTAGGGAACCTGTGGATGTTTCCTGGGCTAGGAATTTATTTCCTAGTTGGCTGGGAGGTAAATCTGGTTGGGTTGGTGAGAAGGAGCGTTCAGCAAGAGCTATAAGACAAAGGTATCATCATCAACCGCCGGAACAGGTATTTTGCCATGGACTACTTTTATTAAGTTGATGGAATACTCACCTTAATTTATGTTGCTTATCATAAAATGATAAGATGTTAAATGTTTAAAGCTATGTGAAAAGGTCAGCAAACTCCTTTTATTACTTTAATCAGCAAAAAAAAAATAGATCTGTTAATGTGTAATAGATTGAAGCTCTAATAATTGGAATTAGGCCTTTACACATGGTATCAGAGCTTTGGTTCAAAATCTGGACCCAAAACCCACTAAACCCGCAATTCATACCCAAAGTGTCCTTGTCATTTGATGTGAATCCCCACCCACAGCTACTAGCCTTCACTTATGATAGGACTCTGTATTCCATTCGCATTTGGTTTGACTCTGCTATTTCTTCCACTAGCAAAAGCTTGATTGGTTTGACCATATTTTCAAAGGCGCAGTGCGAGTACATCTCAAGATCGAGTCATTCATCGATGCAAGTCATAGTACTGACCAACATCTCCGATCACACAAACGATTTTGGTTTGGAGCCCTTGAAGATGTGCCCAGATCCAGAAATTCAATAAAATTGAAGAGAAACCATGGTTGGTGGCATCCAGCAGGGCATATTGGCAGCCTGCATTGTTCTGTTCCTCCAATGGGGATGGTGGGGTGACACCTCAGCCAAAACAAAGTGTTCTTCTTTAGCACATGCTCTCTTCATAACCTTAGTGGTAGGGGTTCATCTCATACCCTATTTTCCAAGTATTTCCGATATTTGTTCTTCGTTTACGTCATCTCCTAGCTTAGATAAGTCAAATTCCCCAATGCCCTGTGAGTTAGTCCTCCATGAAGTAGATTGGGAGGAGAACAAGGGTTTTGATGATAATAATAGTTCATCATTCAATGGATCCAGAACATGGCATTGGAATGCTCAGGCTATTGAATCTGGATGTGGGTTTCAAAGATTGAACAAGACCGATACTCTGGATCTCCTCAATGGCTCATTGATTGCCGTTGCCGGGGATTCAGAGGCTCGGTGCCTGGCTCTCTCACTGTTAGAACTGATACTGGAATCCACTGAATCCATCTCAAAGAATATTTTCAAACAACATAGTGATTATGAATTTGTGTTGGAGGAAAGAGGGCTAAAGGTAGATTTTATTTGGGCACCTTTTGCAGTGAATTTAACCATATTTTTGGGGAATGTTCACCATGGCGGTAGGTATCCTGATGTTCTGGTCATGGGAACAGGACTTTGGCATATGCTTCACGTCACCAATGCTAGTCATTATGGTAAAGCACTGTGGAGACTGCAGAATTCTGTTGTCTCTATCCTGCCTCTGTCTCCACATTTTGGCACCGAAGGGTTTGATGCTGATCGTGTTGTGGTTCAAGCATCCCATATGTTCTGGCTTGGCATTTCGATTCTAATTAATGGTATGTTGAACACAGAGGTAAATAGGCAGAATATGACCAAAGATATGTGTGATGCTTATGCCAAAGAACTCCATAATAGCAAGCTTTTGCTGTCCACGAGAGGGCCACTCATACTGCTTAACATCGAGAGCTTAAGCAGAGGTTGTGGACCCGATTGCATAGATGATGGGATGCATTACAAGGGTGCTGTGTATGAAGCTGTTGTGCAGATAATGTTGAATGCTCTTCTGGTCAAGTCCCAACAAGTGAAATTTTGACCTTGTGTGGATGGGGAGTGTGCTTGCCAAATCAGTTTGTGCAAATTCAATGACATTGGATGGCCAAAGTAAATTACTAATTGTCTAACATTCCTTCCGGTCCAGAGATAACCGATTCCTTCTGATTCTTGAAAGAAGGCTTACCCTCTTCACTAGAATAATGTTACCCGCCCTTCACTTTGTTGAACCATTCAATTTTGTTTTATTGATCTCCTCTTAATCAAATCATCGATCATTGTTATCTTTAACATTCAACTCGATACGTTTTGATTCCATTTTTATCAGAGCTGAATGGATTCTTTGACCCCTCCATCGACTACACCTGTGATGTATCATGTGACAACACCCTCCTTCACAATGGAAAATTACCACATCATTGAAGATGAATTTAGAAGGATTTTCATCCATGTTATACCTGCTCTTGTACCCACACCTGCACATAGCAACACATGAAGAACTTATTTTTATTATTTTCTGCTATGTTGATAGTTTATTTCTATGACCATTCAATTCGATGTATTTCACCTCTATTTTATTAAGTGCTAATCTTCCTCGAACAGGTTTTGGAAAGCTACACTAGCAACCTTTTCATAATTGTTGGGCCTCCACTGTTACCTAGGTTGATAGTTACATCAACCTATATAGCCATAAGATGAGAAGCCCCATACACATATTGTGTCAGTTCTACCCTTGAGACAACTCCCCTAGTCACAGAGATATAGTCACCACGGCTTGGAGGTTGCCCCTTATCAATTTTGATTTTGGCCAGAAACAAGTTTGAATGCCAAGTGCATGGGATTAAATTTATATATCCACACAGTTAGTTGTTTTTTTCAGATTTAGAACCAACGTCTGTACAACAAATAAGTGTCAATGTAATCAACCGCTAGTCTAGTTATGCTAGAACATGAAAAAGAACTATAGCATGTGGTTTATGCTACACTCTAAAAAACTGAAGATATTGCAACACCAGATAATATTTTGGGGTTTTATCATCCCAAATTCCATTAGTAATCCAAAATGAAAAAAAGTAAAGCAGTAAGCATAAAGATTGAACATGGCTTTCAGTGTTTTTATATACCTGGTGAGCCTCAAGATTTGACACAGCCTTTGCTCCAACATAAGGAAGCCCCTCAATTACATCATCTTCCAAATCTGAAACAAAGGTAGGTTCACATCCCAATGCTGGCACACACTCCCAGTTCACAATACTAGATTGAAGGGCCAATTCTTTGTATTCCATGTCAATTTCCTCTAGTGTTTCAATGTGCTCACTGACAAAGCTGCATTTGATCAAGACCATAAAATCCAATATAGAATTATATAATTACACTAATTTTAGTAGAGCTTCAAATATGAAGTATCCTTAATGGAACACATGAATTTACTTCTTTATACAACTAAGAATAAAATTATTTTCAATAGTTTTGGGATTTCATGTTATTGAAATTGCAGATCTCATATTCATCTTACGACCAAGGTATGCTAACTTGATCCTTTCATGTCAAAATGTGATTTTAATTACATTAACCAAAATAACTACAAGACATCCGAAGTTGTAGAGCCTGTCTTCTTAGAGTAGTACATTTTTCACCCACGTACCCACCATCAACAATTCTACCATCAGTTCAAATTATATAGACTTTTCCACAACACAAGTTCTCAAGTGCACTCTTGGATACAACACTTCATTTTTTTTTTTTCGGAGAAAGCCTTAGTTCACACAAGATGGTTATGCATACTATGATTTGGAAGACACCACTTAGAAATTTACAATCACCACTGAAATGTCAGGGGTGTGGGCTCAAAAGCTTATGCTTACACATTTTTTCGTGGAATCTGCATAGAAACCCAGTGTTGAAACTTAAAATTTGACTGTAGTCATCCATGTCCATTTAAAAATGCAGGAACAGCTCTCTTCTATACCAAGAACTATCATTTCATTTCTTTTTTATATCTTCTTATAGCCCAGGATTGCAGGGCTGGAACATTACTTCATGCTTATATGCACTTGCCTTCTTACCATGCCTTGGAAAATGCCACTTATTATTTTTCAATCATCACCATGGCATGTGAGGAGTGGCTTATAAATTTTCATTCATCACCATGGTTTGGGAGAAGCTTGAGAAATAAAAACAATGATATTTCTCATTAATATGGAAGTCAACATTTTACATATAATGCAAATTTTCAATTCTAATGCATTTCAAAATACATATGATGGTACATACTACAAAACAATATGGATTTTGGACATAATAAGTCAATTTGAGTTAGATTTGTCAAGTCAATCTAACTAATGTTTGACTTGTGAGTTTGAGTCCTCATTACGAATCAAATTGATGAGTTTGACTTAGGATCGAATCATATTTAGAATCAATTCGACTCTGCTTAATTTCCTCATAGAATGGAATTAGGCATAGTCTTTCACTTGTAGTCAAGGAGGATGGTGACACTTCACAAAAAAAAAACAGGATACTTTTTCCATATTGATGACCTGAGCTACAGGTAAATTTGGGTTTCTAGCTAGACTATAAGAGATATTATTTCAAACTTCCAAACCATTTGCCAGGTAACATTTTAATAGTTCTTTGTGTAATCAGCGATGGAAGGAACAATGTACATTGATTAAATGAGCAGAGCCATGACTCCATGGACCACCAATTGGCCTGGCCACCCATTATGTCTTGATCTGAACATGTTATTGGCTCAATGTCAAACAACTTCCCTGAGACTATAAAATTAATCGAAATTGGCATGATCTGTTCACTTCATGGCATCCAAATCGTCATAACTTATGGAATATGAGCAAGAACATAAGTTATTATTGACAGACACCCAAGAATTTTAGTGCCAGATTGGAAATTTTGGAAAGCTCCTCCTTTCTTACTATATACATGCAATTCTTGCTATGACATTAGATACATTGTTCCATTATTATGCTTCACTAATTGAGTGTTTCTGATGAAATTAATTATGTAGTTAATGGATATTTGCATTTTTAATATTTATGCTGGTTTCGCTATATTAGTTATGTCTTTAGTTGCCACTAAAAGCAATAATAAATTGGCAGAATTTTATGGATATATAGTTATAAAGTTATGGTGGTTTGTGATGAGCCTTGACATGGAGTAATGTATACTTGCAAGTATGAAATTCCAGGAGAGTGTAAACATATATTGAATATTCATTTTCTCAAGGGGGTTGCATGTGGAGTGGGTCCAACCCTTAATTACCCTGAATTAGCAAGTTGTTTTTGTGTTTACAGTAATTGTCCCACTGTGAAGCAATCAGTGCACGCACAATCAATTTACAGCACTAATCGTTTTACACTGCTACCACAACCAATGATGGATGATAGCCACTTGTTTGAGATTCTTTGTGGCTGAGACGCAAACACTCTGTTTCCATAGTTTAACTGCATATTATGGCACATATGCATTATAATAAAGGTTAGAATTTGTATGATTATCTCAGTGGTTGTTCAACACAGATATGTTTCATATATTTAATATATGAGCTTTCATGGGCCAAGGCTCATCTGTTTTCCTTTGTTGGCTGCAACACACATATACAGCAGCAATGAAAGTGCCCTAAGGTATGATTGTAAAACTCTTCTAGTTTGTCAGGATTGTCTTTATATTATATTTGGCCAGATTGCGGATAAGATAAGATAAGTACATTAATGTTCACAAAAGTAGGTCAATGGGACTAAATGATACATCCAGTGTGAATACAATGTGGGCGCGCAAAAGGAATTCCTAGGTAACACTAAAAGCAAGATAAAGAAAGCTAAAGAAAAATACAACATAGATAAGTATTTAAGTATGCTAATCACTTGGTCTAACCAACACACACACACACATATATATATATATATATATATATATATATATATATATATATATATATATATATATATATATATATATATATATATATATATATATATATATATATATATCACAGTATCATAGGTGTGGTGATACAAAGTGAAAATTCAAGATTGGAAAACTGGATATTTCAATACAGAGATATATGAGTTCCACACATAATCCAATCAGTCCCAATCCTCCTTCATTCCATCCTAACTTACATTAATACATCCTTGATGTGTACACTGAATTTGGAAAGACAGTGGAGTCAAAATGCAAAGTCCGACCTTGCTATAAGTTGCCCACCTCACTTAGACCTTTTCCAAAGAATGGTGTAGGTGACCTTGATGGGTGGAGAAAGGTCCCAACACTTGATCAACTTGGATTGTCGGCCAAAGATCAGGTAGGAAATTTTTATTATCATGTTATTTATGTATAAAATAAAATTTCACTTACAAGGCTCAATAAATGGAAATAGTTATATATATATATATATATATATATATATATATATATATATATATATATATATATATATATATATATATATATTATTCTCTAATCAGATAAAATAAATTTATGGCCGAAAAGAAAATGAAGAGTTGCTGAATTTAAAAGTTACCTTAGTTTCAAACAAAATGGCTGCATTTTGCCATCCTTTTCATGACGTCAATAAATTGCCATTTCTTTGTTCCACTGCCAATCCTTTGGATTGAGGCTAGTGAGATCCTTAATTGTTTTTTTTTTTAAATATAAACTTTATTAGAAATTGGAAGAAAGGAAACAATGAGTAGTACAAACCTTAGAGGAAAGCATGCAAAGGGATATAGGATATTTATTCCATGGCCATTTCTTGAAAATGTTAAATTTTCAAATAGAATTTGATTCTTTCAAAAGAAAGTCTATGTTGTATATGTTTTCCCCTCATCTTTTCTTTTACTGGAATGATTTCAACTTTCATAAATATTTGCATATGCTTGCATTTATTTCCTTTTGATACTATTAGTGATCAAGATCAAAAGAACCAACCTTGCAAAAGACAATTGTATTGTCATTCAGTGCAAGTGGCCGCATAAATCTATATGTTATCAATCCTATAACAACTGCCACGAGGATCCAAGAAAGACAAATGAAAAACATAAAGATAAAGTTCTAGTTTAAGAGAGCTGACACCATTATGTAATGCATAGCTTTGATCAGATAAATCAACCTAAATTTGGGTTAGTAGGCATAGATGACAATGTTATGGAAATGGCAACATTGCATTGGACCAGAGCGTTAGCGTTATTCAACATGGCAGTAGAAATGTTATTCCACCAGCACTGGCCAATACTATATTGGCATGAATCGTTACACAATCTGGCATCTACATTTGTATTGGCAGAGTTGTTACCTGTGTAGAGAAGGCCCAAGCAGTTACTATTCAAAGGAAATCCTATGTTAGTCTTCAGACCTGTGTGGAATGCTACATAGATACCAATGAGTACTTACAAAATGCCATTAATAATCCTGAGGCAGAGGAATACATAGTTATGAGTTACGATGAGCTACATAATCTTCCAAATAAGCGAATCTAGAGTGGTTGCAAGAGTCAGACTGCAACATGTGTTACTTAATTGCACACTAAGAATGGGGTAGTGACAAGAATAACGAATTCAAAGTGTACAAACCTAGGCATATTGCTAGGGAATCAACAACACAAGTCAAAAGATACCAGAGCTATGCATTATTGTTCAAATTAGACCTTCTTTCCAAGAACAGTATGCATTAAGATTATGCCTTGGAATGCCAGAGTAGAGAATTTGAAATATATCAATTCAATTCAAGAATAATAGCATTCATGAACATATAAATACTATCCATATAATTGATTAAGAGTCTAAGGGTTAAGTGAATATGTCAAAGAAACCATGCAATATTAAGAAAAGTGAAGTTAACAATAACGAGAGTTGTTCCAGGCAGTACAATGATAGAAACGGAATATCATGGATCTAGTAGTGAAGATCCATCAAGGTGACACCTGAGAGCACACAGATATGTATATATCACTTGAGAATAAAAATCCATGATAGTATTGATAATGAGTAGTACAGACGTATCTACTCAAAAGTAGAGTACACCAAATCAAAACCCTAGGTTGGGACAATAAGATACACAATGTTGACTTGAGAGATGTGATCCGAGAGCAAGGAAATCACCTGTATACAAAGCAACTCAATGAGAATCAAGACCTAGGTAGAAAAATCATGTGAGACCTAGAAAATTGGTACATTAAGGTGGTCATGGAGATTTGTAATATCCACTGAGTGATCTTACTTGAATAGAATAACAATGGATGGAAGGAAAATGCCTAGGAACAAGAAAATGAATCAACGATGGTCTTTCAAATATCAGAAATTATGAACATGCCTTGTATTAGACATGTGGAAATTGAAGCTCAGGTGTTAAAGAAAGTGTTTTCCAGGCAAAAATTAATGGGGCAACATGAGAGTTGGTGGAGACAATCCTGGAAGATGTCACTCTGTTGAGCGCAGGACTAAGCTTAAGAAGACCCGTCCTAAATCTCAACCTGGCAGAGATTCATAACCCGATTGATGTATGGTTGAGTTGATAAATGCTAAATATTTTTATCAATAGTTGTTTGATGTTGGTTGTAGAGATAGGGAAATAACTGAATCAAACTCTTTCAAGGAATATTTTATGTTAATTCTTATTTCTCTCCTGCATTGTATTCTTTTCTTGTCAATGTTTGAAAGGATTGCTCATGTGGATAAGACACCATTGTTGGCCATGAAAAGATAAAACACTAAACCAAGAATGCCAAAGACCGCTTCATTATGCTACTATTTGTGAGGGGGAGGACAATGGTCCTTCTTTAAAGGAAAACAATGCTTATGCCTCATAGTTTATGCCCCTCACAGTGATATGACAGAAGAGAAAACGTATTGGTGCATGCAAAGCAAGCTTTCCTCAGCTTGCAAATGATTAAAACTCTTTCAAAGACCCATCCAATTGTGCCATATTGTTGGGAAATCACAGTTTTATGATAGTTGGAAACAAATGTTGATTTGAGGAACCGTCTAAAGATTTGGGATTTTAAAATGAAAGCTTATTTAGTTAATAAAAGACCAGTGAAAATATTAGAATACACTCTTACCCTAAAAAAAAAAAGGGCCGTGAAAAATAATGTGTCTCTAGTTTTGGATAAAAGGACCCTCAAATTTCTTCACAACTTTTGTGGTCACTGGCCACTTATGAAAGGAGTAGTCATTTTTAGAAATGTGGTGTCATTTAGAGGGGAAATACCTATAGCAGCAGGGCAAAGGCAATTATTCCATTCGTTTAATTATTTCTCATTTCTCTAGTCATATTGTGAGCTGCAATATATATCGTGAAATTATTTTGGTACTAGTAAACAATGATTAAATATATAATAAATTTTAACCTTTTGACATTTAGAGGACATTCTCTCAATTTACGAAAAAAATAAAGTATGAAAATCATGTTGGAAACAATTTTGAAGTTTTGAGTCTTTTATTTTCAAGATTAACTAAATGGGTTTGGAAGATGAAAAACCATCAAATTGGAAGAGTGGGACTTTCATATTCACTAAGGTTTTAAAGAAATTATATGCATAAAACTTATACTAACACCTTCTAGTGGAATTGATAGTGCACTAATCCGTTTCTTGCCATTATTTTGGTTTGGTACCACCTTATAGGATATCCAGGTTCAAATGCTATTTTCCATGACGGATAGTTGAATCTATTTCAACTCTAATTGTTATTGAAGGGTTCCATAAGGATGTCACATGAGCATTTATGATGCCCCCTTTTAACGTAGATAGCCACCTATGTTAAGGTTCTATTTTGCAGTTCCATGTTGTTATTTATGAACATTATACACATTTGGTTGGACACGTGAAAATAAATTGATGGATTTGATATTGATGATGGAAATGTTGGATGTATGACCAAATGTGTGACTTACTTGGTTACAATTTATCAAGTGCATGACTTGTCAGAGTTATTGTTGCATCGTATAGGCTTATATAGATATGATTTATCTAATCAATGACCTAGTGAAATTATGATTTATCTGATGTAAGATTTATTTCCAGTATGAACAACAAAAATTGACACGTGGACACTGGGCTTAATAAACATGATGTTTAAGATCATGTATCTATATCTATTTTGTGGTTGTATATATGCATGGATGAGAAATAAACTACAGGTTGGAAAGAACCGTATGATAACCAAGATCTACTATTCCATTGGGGACGGTTGAGACGACCAATGAGGAAAGGTACGATGTACATTGTTCTATTACATTTGGTATCTACTTGATATGCACTCTTATGACATGAGAAAAATGCAAATGACAGGTGGCAAGATGACCTGACTGGATTATTCGATGACAAGTCCAACCAGCTCTGTAGTGTGTTTTGTGCTCTGAAGGAGGGTTGGAGGTGTTTCCCACTGTGTATCCTCCAAAACCTGGAATCGTGGGGAGGACAGCTGAACGCTCCCCCTAGATGTGTGATGACGATTGACAGTTGCCTGCTGGGGAAGTTAGGTCAATGTATTTGACGCTTCCACCATGTCGGTTTTATTAGTGGTTAGTATGCCCGTTGCCACTGATAAAGCAGCAGAGGACAGATAGGGTGGGAATGGAAGTAGGCCAAGGTGGATAGGAGGATATAGACCAGTTGGAGACTCTTGATGGGAAGAAATTCCATTGTCGGACTTATCCGATTTGATCACTATAACTCTCTCTGGTTGCTATGCTTTCAAACTCCTTGCATCATTCATTCTAACTTCGGGACGAAATTCTCTGAAGGAGGGGTGTATGTAATTCCCCACTTAAATCTTATCCTACAAATTTTGTTAATGTTTACATTATCTAAAAATATTGAGAAATATTGGTCTAATATAAAATTCATGATTTCCATTATTCAAATTCCTCACTTACCTTCTCAAATTGAATATTAGGTAGGATATGGTCTCCTTCCATTATTTCAAAATATATGTATTAATTTCACATTACCCAATGTACCCTCACCTTTACTAAGGAGAAGACATGGTCCTCTCCATGTAATTACATCTCACATTCCCCAATGTACCCTCACATTTACCTGGGAGAAGACATATTCCTCTCCATCTTATTATCAATATATATATTCATTTCACATTCCCCAATGTACCCTCACCTTTACTAAGGAGAAGACATGGTCCTCTCCATGTAATTACATCTCACATTCCCCAATGTACCCCCACATTTACTTGGTAGAATACATAGTGCTCTCCATCTTATTATCAATATATATATTCATTTCACATTCCCCAATGTACCCTCACATTTACTAAGGAGAAGACATGGTCCCCTCCATGTAATTACATTTCACATTCCCCAATGTACCCTCACATTTACTTGGGAGAAGACACAGTCCTCTCCATTTAATTATCAATATATATATATATATATATATTCACCTCACATTCCCAAATGTACTTTTCAGATTTACTTGGGAGAAGACATGATCCTTTCCCATTAAATTCTCAATTTTATATTCATGTCACATTTCCAAATGTACCCCTAGCTTACTTGGGAGAAGAGAAGTCAATTGTAAGGATGGAAGAGAATTTAATGACATTAATGAGAGGTGGTTGAGATGGAGAAGGGAAGGAGGGTATAAAAAGGGAAGCGGGAAGGAAGAAAAGGGGGGGGGGGGGTTGGCGTCTTGCTTAGGATTGTGGGGGTTGGTTGTGATTGTTTGGCCTTGTCATGATTTTGGGAGACCTTGGAAACCTGTGGAGGTTTCTTGGATTTGAGAGGAGGAAAGTATCATTATCTAGTTTTTCTAGTTTTTCACATTCTTCTTGAGGACACACTATATCTGGTTGGACTTGGGCACGGAGGGATAGGGAACCTGTGGAGGTTTCCTGGGCTAGGAATTTATTTCCTAGTTGGCTGGGAGGTAAATCCAGTTGGGTCGGTGAGAAGGAGTGTTCAGCAGGAGCTATAAGACAATGGTATCATCATCAACCGCCGGAATAGGTATTTTGCCATGGACTACTTTTATTAAGTTGATGGAATACTCACCTTAATTTATGTTGCTTATGATAAAATGATAAGATGTTAAATGTTTAAAGCTATGTGAAAAGGTCAGCAAACTCCTTTTATTACTTTAATCAGCAAAAAAAAAATAGATCTGTTAATGTGTAATAGATTGAAGCTCTAATAATTGGAATTAGACCTTTACACTCAACCGACCCACACGAACGATCTTGCATGGGCGCCCGAACGACCGAAACGAAGCGACAAGGGAGAGCCGGGCAAATGAGCTGCACGAACGTGCACAAAGCCAACCTCGGGTCAAAACTTAGCATTTTTGATACGGGCTCGTTCACCCGGGCGTGCCCTCGCCCGAACGAGTTCACATGGGCGCCCTCAAATGACCCGCCCGAACGATCTTGCATGGGCGCCCGAACGATCGAAACGAAGCGACAAGGGAGAGCCGGGCAAACAAGATGCACGAACGTGCAAAAAGCCAACCTCAGGTCACAACTTAGCTTTTTTGATACGGGCTCATTCGCCCGAGTGCACCCTCGCCCGAAGGACCCGCCCGAACGAGTTCACACGGGTGCCCTCAAACGATCCACCCGAACGATTTTTCATGGGTGCCCGAACGACCAAAACAAAGCGGCAAGGGAGAGGCGGGCAAACAAACGAAGCGACAAGGGAGAGCCGGGCAAACAAGATGCATGAACATGCACAAAGCCAACCTCGGGTCACAACTTAGCATTTTTGATACGGGTTCGTTCACCCGGGCATGCCCTCGCCGAACGAGTTCACACGGGCGCCCTCAAATGACCCGCCCGAACAATTTTGCATGGGCGCCCGAACGACCGAAACGAAGCGACAAGGGAGAGCCAGGTAAACGAGCTGCACGAACTTGCACAAAGCCAACCTCGGGTCACAACTTAGCATTTTTGATACGGGCTCGTTTTCCCGGGCGTGCCCTCGCCCGAATGAGTTCACACGGGCACCCTCAAACGACCCGCCCGAACGACTGTAACGAAGCGACAAGGGAGAGCCGGGAAAATGAGTTGCACGAACATGCACAAAGCCAACCTCAGGTCACAACTTAGCATTTTTGATAGGAGCTCATTCACTCGGGCGCGCCCTCGCCCGAACGACCCACCCGAACGAGTTCACACGGGCGCCCTCAAACGAAACGAAGCGACAAGGGAGAGCTGGGAAAACGAGCTGCACGAACGTGCACAAAGCCAACCTCGGGTCACAACTTAGCTTTTTTGATATGGGCTAGTTTGTCCTGGCACGCCCTCGCCCGAACGACCCTCCTGAATGAGTTCACACGGGCGCCCTCAAACGACCCGCCCGAACAATTTTTCATGGGTGCCCGAAACACCGAAACGAAGCGACAAGGGAGAGTCGGGAAAACGAGCTGCACGAACGAGCACAAAGCCAACCTCGGGTCACAACTTAGCATTTTTGATATGGGCGCGTTCACCCGAGCACGCCCTTGCCCAAACGACTCGCCCGAACGAGTACACACAGGCGCCCTTAAACGACCCGCCCGAACGATTTTGCATGGGCGCCCGAATGACCGAAACGAAGCGACAAGGGAGAGCCGGGCAAACGAGCTGCACGAACATGCACAAAGCCAACCTCGGGTCACAACTTAGCATTTTTGATACGGGTTCGTTCACTCAGGCGTGCCCTCGCCCGAATGAGTTCACATGGGCGCCCTCAAACGACCCGCCCGAACGATTTTGCATGGGCGCCCGAACGACCGAAACGAAGCGACAAGGGAGAGCCGGGCAAACGAGCTGCAAAAACGTGCACAAAGCCAACCTCGGGTCACAAATTAGCATTTTTGATATGGGCTCATTCACTCGGGCGTGCCCTCGCCCGAACGACCCACCCGAACGAGTTCACACGGACGCCCTCAAACGACCCGCCCGAACGACTGAAACGAAGCGACAAGGGAGAGCCGGGAAACCGAGCTGCACGAACGCGCACAAAGACAACCTCGAGTCACAACTTAGCATTTTTGATACGGGCTCGTTCACCCGGGCGCGCCCTTGCCCGAACGACCCGCCCGAATGAGTTCACATGGGTGCCCTCAAATGACCTGCCCGAACAATTTTGCATGGGTGCCCAAACGACCGAAACGAATCGACAAGCGAGAACCGGGCAAACGAGCTGCACGAAAGTGCACAAAGCCAACCTCGGGTCACAACTTAGCATTTTTTATACGGGCTCGTTCGCCAGGGCGCGCCCTCGCTCGAACGACCCACCCGAACGACCCTGCCAAACGAGTTCACACGGGCGACCTCAAACGACCCGCCCGAACGAGTTCACACGAGCGTCCTCAAATGACCCGCCCGAATGACCCGCCCGAACGAGTTCACACGGGCGCCCTCAAATGACCCGCACGAACGATTTTGCATGGGCGCCCAAACGATCGAAACGAAGCGACAAGGGAGAGTCGGGCAAACGAGCTGTACGAACGTGCACAAAGCCAACCTCGGGTCACAACTTAGCATTTTTGATACGGGCTCATTCGCCCGGGCGCGCCCTCGCCCGAGCGACCCGCCCGAACGAGTTCACATGGGCGCCCTGAAACGACCCGCCTGAACGAGTTCAAACGGGCGCCCTGAAATGACCCGCATGAACGAGTTCACACGGGTGCCCTCAAACGACTCGCCCGAACGAGTTTACACAGGCACCCTCAAACGACCCGCCTGAACGAGTTCACACGAACGGCCTCAAACGACCCGCCCGAACGCGTTGACACGGATGCCCTCACCCGACCCGCCCGAACGAGTTTGCACGGACGCCCTCGCCCGAACGACCCGCCCAAATGGGTTTGCATGGACGCCCTCGCCCGACCCACCCGAACGAGTTTGCACGGACGCCCTCGCCCGACCCACCCGAACGGGTTTGCACGGACGCCCTCGCCCAACCCGTCCAAACGAATTTACATGGCAAACGACCCGCCCGAATGAGTGTTTACACGGCAAATGACCCGCTCGAACGAGTTTACATGGGCTCCGACACACGACCAAAACGAAGTCACAAGGGAGATTCAGGCAAACGGGCAGCACGATCATGCACAAAGCCCACCCCTGATCATAACTTAGAATTTTTTGTACGGCCACGTGTGCTTTGGGCACCGTCACACGACACGACATGACATGACATGACCTTACCTGACCCGACCCATTTGCACGGGCACCCACACATGACACGTCTCGACCCGCCCGAACGAAATTTTGGGGTTTCCGTGGTTGCACACCCGAACAAAATTTTGGGGTTTCCGTGGGCGCACGACCCGAACGAAATTTTGGGGTTTCCATGGGCGCACGACCCGAACGAAGGCACAGGGGAGCATCAGGCAAACGGGCCACACGAACGTGCAGAAGACACATGGGCGGTCACGACTTAGCATTTTTGGCACGGCCACATGTGACTAGGCACCCACACACGACACGACATGGCTCGACCGGCCTTGTGCGAGCCGAGCCAACCCGCCCGAACGTGTTTGCACGGGCACCCACACATGACACGACACGACCCGACTCGAACAAAATTTGGGGTTTCCTTGTATGCACAACCCGAACGAAATTTCGGGTTTCCATGGGTGCGCGACCCGAACGAAGGCACAAGGCAGCGTCGGGCAAACGGGCCGCACAAACATGTAGAAGCCACACGGGGGGTCATGACTTAGCATTTTTGGCACTGCCATGTGTGCCCGAGCACCCACGCATGGCACGACTCGACCCGCCCGAACGAAGGCACGACGGAGCGTCGGGAAAACGGGTTGCGCGAACGTACAGGAGGCACACGGGTGGTCACTCCCTAACATTTTTTGCACGGCCACATGTTCCCGAGCACCCACGCACGGCATGACACGACCTGACCTGACTCGAATCGCCTAAACGCGTTTGCATGGGTACCCACACACGACACGACCCGACCCACCCGAACGTAATTTGGGGTTTCAATGTGTGCACGACCCGAAAGAAATTTGGGGTTTCCATGGGTGCACGACCCGAACGAAGGCCCGAGGAAGCGTCGGGAAAACAGGCCACACGAATGTGCAGAAGACACACGGGCGATGACGACTTGGAATTTTTGGCACGGCCACATGTGCCGGGCACCCACACATGGCACGGCACGACCCGACCCGCCCTGGGCGAGCCGACCCGAGTCGCCCGAACGAAATTTGGGGTTTCCATAGGTGCACGACCCGAACAAAGAAGGCACACGGGCGGTCATGACTTAGCATTTTTGGCACGCCCACGTGTGCCCGTGCACCCCCACACACGGCATAGCACGGGATGACCCGGCTCACCCGAAGGAAATTTGGGGTTTGAACGGGCGCACGACCCGAACGAAGGCACAAGGGTAGGAATATCTTTGACTCTAATACATAAATATACCTGGGGTAACATGCCCTTAAGGTCTTCCACATTTTCTTTTGACTCTTTATAACACTTTAACATGTGATAGGCCTATTTCAATGAGCCAGAAACTCAATGACAAATATAATATATATATATATATATATATATCTATATATATATATATATATATATTTTCTTGAATAAATACAAATATCAAAAGTACATTTATGAAGACCGAACCTAGTTACACTTTCTTCAACACCCCCTCTTAACTAGGGAGGTATTCATAAATCATTACAAGGTGTTTGGCTATTTTTCAATCTTGAATAATTCACATAAGGGAAACCGGATTGGCAACCCATCTGTCATAGCATGATATTAGCCAACATTGTTCATAGCAAGGCCTTGACTAACAACTTTATCTCTCATAAGACCAGAGCACAATGTTGGCGAGGCCAATGGCTTATAAACACCTTGGTCATTGTCTCTAAAGTACATGCCCACCCAGGTGTTCCCTAAGTATGACCTTCCAGGACAATTCTTGTCTTGGGTTCCCAACCCTCAAAGAATATCGCTCCTCTTTCCTACTCTTGTCTTGGGTGCCCTACACATCCTCAAAGAGCATCAGATGCCAAATTATTGCCCAATCCTCCCGTTATTTCTTTCCAAGGGAAGACAAGAATGTCGTTTCTATCTCTTCCCCTTGATTGGGGAAGACATGCCAAAGTTTCCTCTGACAAGGAACTTCACCAAGCTCCTTTGTAGTTGGGAACTTGTTAGAACTCCCTCTTAGCTAGGGACTTGTCCATTCATCAACAACGTCTTCTTCATGGGTCCTTCAGCCGCTTGATCTCCTTCTTTCCTTCGATGTCATGAAGACTTTGTTTGAACTTCTTCTTGGCAGGGTACCGGCCATCGATCACTTTCCCCCCTAGTTTTTCATGTCATTGCTCCCTTCGTGGAAAGTGGCCTTCTTGATATATATCAGGTCCTTTTTTTCATCTAGCTACTCCTTTGTCACCTTGTCTATCCTTCATAACACTTATCACATGGATGCTTAGTTGTACTTGCTTGTTCCCGTACTTTGATTTAGTGGCCCTTCATGACTTCATCGTGATATTTCTCTTCATCATGACATATTTGTAGACTTGAATTGGTTATCTGCACCTTACTATCTCCAAGGCCTTCGTAGGTGTCAAGGGTCCTTTATCTTTTTCTTCCTTTGTCAGAGTTGTCGTGCCTTCTTTCGAGAGATGTTGAGGAATCTGGTCAAATAGTTATTCTTTGTGACCGCGATGTTCTTCATTTGCTTCTTATTGGATTGATTGACCTTTACTCCACTGTAGCACATGCCTCTGAGCATGTCGTTGGCGAAAGAGATCCTTTTATTCTAGAACTTTTCCCAGGACCCAATCAATATATATGATGACATGACTTAAACTTTGATGCATATGTACCTCATCTTGATTATGCTTTTATCATCGTGGCTTTATTTGATAGTTCTCCTCGATTGGTGTAGCCTTTCTTGCTTCATCTGCTCTAGCATGTATATCATCCTCTCTTGAATCCCATAAATGGGACCCCCAATGAGACCTCTACCCCCTTTGAAAGAAGACTTTAATCAAAGAGGTTGACTTAATCATAGGAGGATCTTCCTTCTTTTGCTTCTTGTCGTCTTCTTTCACTTCTTGAGTTACATGAGATTCTTCCCTTTTTCTCTTGTTGTTGTTGTCCTTCTTAAGTTTAGGACAATCCCTTTTGTAGCGTCCATACTCTTGGCATCCAAACCGTTGGACGTTTGGCATGTGGTGGTCCCAACCAATTTGTTACATTCCTTACAAAAAGACACTGAGGTATACTCAGAAGGGGACATATACTTACTTGATAGAGTTTGAGATGACTTGATGGCTTGCCTTCCTTAGATCTTGATGTTTTTCAAGTTGCTTTCTTCAAATGGACTTGCTTGATGACTTGACTCGTAGTGCCTTTCATTCTTCAAGATGGTGTAGCTTGATGTAGGTCCTTCTTTGATTTGTTCTTCTTGTAGGTGCCTTTATACAAGGCGTTTCTTCTTGCTTTGTAGTCTTCCATGATGAATGATAGATGGTAGACCTTCTTGTCCTTGATGTGATTGAGACTTCTTGGCTTGACGCTTCAACCTTGCAGATGTTCTTGAGATTCCCTTTCCTTGATGTGTCACCTTAGCTTCGATACCACGATGAACAATCTGGGCAATGGGGTATAGCAGGATTCTTCTAGACTTGATAACAATTTGTGAAGCTCTTTTGCAATTTATCGTGTTATCTTAATCTTCTTCTCTTCTTATTAATTCATGTGCATTTACTTTCATCAAACTGGTGCCAAAAACATAAGAACAAGAACACAGGATGTTGGCTATTTGGCAGGGAAAAACCTCTCTCTCTCAGAGAGGAAAACCCTTTCATAAGCATTGCGAAGCCTTAGACCCTTGACAATAATATCCCCCAAGCACAAGTCGAGTCCTTCCTCCTCTCTACACTTTGTATCTTCGGCGCTTCGTTCCCCGACACTCTGTACTTCTTTCAACTTTTGATAGTCCATGGTGGACTAGCTCTAGAAGAGACTCCAACCTTTGATCCTTAACGAGATCCTTTACCAATAAAGAAACCTTCATTCTCTTGACCAACTGAGCCTTTTTCTTGATGTGAGGTTGCAGGCTCGATGTACACCAAGTTTACTACAGCTGGGGTGATTTCCATCGCGACGAGACGTGGAAACCCCAAATTTCCCGCACTTGGGATGCTTTCGACAAGGCGGGACATGGAATCCCCGGGTTCCCCGCAATTTGGCGACCTTTGTTGAGGAGGGACTGGGAGACCCCATGTCACACTCCTATCCTAGTGGTAGTATTTCAACCACGCATAAGCGGGTGCGGCACCGCCGTACTTTTTCCTTTTACCAATACTTGAGTACACGGTCTGCGCCTACCTCAAAACTCGGTCAATTTTCCAATAAGTGTTCTTAACAATGCAGTGAAAATAACTTACCATAAATTTATCTTCTTCAATTATTATTTCAACCTGTCGTGTTGTGTGGTCTTGCTGCACTGGCCCGCGGCCTGCACGACACAACAACTGTGAACCTGTCCGCCCGACCTTCCCTTCCGCGGCGTCCAAACTCTGCCCGTCGGTGCGGTCCATAGTGAGGGCGCATGGCCTGCATGTAGTGCGGCCTGCCTGCCCGGTCGGTAACCTGCCCCACTCTGCTTGTCCGCTCTACCAAGCCTGACCCGCCCTCTGTAATCCGCCCGCCGGTGCAGCCCTCTTACCTGCGTCCTTCTCTTCCTTCCATTTTCGCCCAACTCCTTCCTTCGCACTTGTTTAGCGATGCGGAAGTCTGAGTTCAATGTCCCTTCATCGAACACCATCCTCCTTACTTATATGCATCCTTTCGCTCAATGGCCGTGTCTCTCGAGGATAACAAGGGTTGGCTCCATCAACATGCATGCCCGGCTGACCTGCCACATAACCTCTCGCCTCATTCCAACGAACCGCCATGTCCCTTCGTGTGCACCGTCGCACCCATGGGTCGGCTCCAACACCTCGCCAATTACACCCGTCGCCGCACGTCACACACCTGCCCACATCCTGACTCGTCCACACATGGTCACCTCTTTCATCCGGGCACGCAACAAGGGTCGCTCACACGACTTCCGTCGGTGGCTCGCCCATCGTGCAGGTATCAAGGGGTGTGCGCCATCCCCAACACAGCGCGAGTGACATGGGAACCCCACGTGTCACGCCCCCAGGCCTACAATACTCTTTCAGCCATACTTGGTGAGGTGCGGCGCCTCCGATCACTTTCTTTTCACCAATACTTATGTTCATGGA
>CM062809.1:802772230-802774730 GCA_031772625.1 Pinus tabuliformis
GGCTTCGCCCTGCTCAGGCATAGTTCACCATCTTTCGGGTCCCAACAGGTGTGCTTGCAGTCGAACCCTTCACATAAGCTCAAGGTCGGTCGATGATGCACCCCCAGAGAGGGGATCTCGCCCGTCAGCTTCCTTGTGCCTCAAAGGTTTTCAAACCCGCTGACTCGCACACATGTTAGACTCCTTCGTCCGTGTTTCAAGACGGGTCGAATGGAAAGCTAGCCAACCAACACCACGAGTGCGCAGGTGCACACAGCCCACCACAAGGGCGCACGCTTCGTTCCTCGACCACTGTAGCGGCAAACCGATAGGCAGTAATCCAAACCGCGCTTGTGACGATGCAGCAGCCCGTGTTGGTTTGCACCTCAAGTCGAGCGGTGGACCAGCCTGAGTCGTTCCACATCCGACCGAGATGCATCGACAGCCTCCATCCGCTTCCCTCCCGACAATTTCAAGCACTCTTTAACTCTCTTTTCAAAGTCCTTTTCATCTTTCCCTCGCGGTACTTGTTCGCTATCGGTATCTCGCCTGTATTTAGCCTTGGACGGAATTTACCACCCAATTATGGCTGCATTCCCAAACAACCCGACTCGCCGACAATGCCTCGTGATGCGGCAGGGTCCCGGGCCGACGGGGCTGTCATCCTCTAAGGCGCCCCCTTCCAAGGGACTTGGCCCAGGTCCGCCGCTGAGGACGCTTCTACAGACTACAATTCAGGCAGCGCCGCCGCCCAATTTTCATGCTGGGCTCTTCGAGGTTTGCTCGCCGCTACTAGGGGAATCCTTGTAAGTTTCTTTTCCTCTGCTTAATTATATGCTTAAACTCAACGGGTGTTCTCGCCTGAGCTAAGGTCACAAAGTTGGAGCTAAATCCGCCCTACCCCATGGGAGGACAAGAGA
Organism: Pinus tabuliformis; assembly: GCA_031772625.1. NCBI lineage: Eukaryota > Viridiplantae > Streptophyta > Pinopsida > Pinales > Pinaceae > Pinus > Pinus tabuliformis. The sequence goes on from CM062809.1 coordinate 802,773,130, forward strand.
GAGCAAAGCAAGTTCGAGCGATGCCACACAAAGCCTGCATCGGCTAACGCCGACTGCCCATCCAAGGGGACAAGGTCACCGCTCGCTGACGCACACCACGAAACATCGCTTGAGGTATTTCAGTTGACAGCACCACATGGGGCACGAAAGACCAGCTCCGCTACTCCCTAGCATATTGCAGGGAGCGCGTTTGAATGGGATGCGACGCCAAGACAGATGTGCCCTCGACTGAGGCCTCGGGTGCAAATTGTGTTCAAAAACTCGATGATTCATGGGATTCTGCAATTCACACTAAGTATCACATTTCACTACGTTCTTCATCGTAACAAGAGCCAACATATCTGTTGCCGAGAGTCGTTTCCACGTATTACCGAAAAATCGGCCACAAAACTGGATAGGGGCACCCCCCACAACAAATGTAAGGCCAAGGGGAAAAAGGAGGAAAAACACATGAGAGAAAGAGAAACAAAGGTGTCTAACCCCCTCACGGGGGGAGGCTCGAACATAGGACAATCTCCCCCCAGCCCCACGCCCTCGCAAAAAGGGTGGAAATGCTTGGGACAACAATCGAGAAGGACTAGGGTGGCCACCCAGGGAGCTCGCACTACTTTTAGCCCTTCCTCGACACCAGCCCACAACAATTCCCCCTTTTCTTCGTAGAGCTAGGGAACAAAAGGAAGAGAACGGGGTAGAAAACAAAGCACAAACAAAGCACAAGCACCCCAAGCCCCGTGCCTTCGACAAAAGGGGGGAATTGAAGGGGACGACAATCGAGAAGGACGAGGGTGGCCACCCCGGGAGCTTGCATTGCGTTTCGTCCTTCCGGAACACCAATCCACAACAATCCCACCTTTTCTTCGTAAAGCTAGGGGCCACAAGGAAGAAGGGAAGAGAAAAACAAGAGAGAAAGGGATATATCAACCGCAGCTACCGGCTCACAAGGGGAGGAGGCTTCAAACAGAGAACAAGCTTCCCCAACCTCGTGCCTTCGCCGAAAAGGGGGGAACTGCAGGGGACTACGATCGAGAAGGACTAGGGTGGCCACCCTGGGAACTCTCACTGCTTTTCATCCTTCCCGAACACCAATCCACAACAATCCCACCTTTTCTCCGTAAAGCTAGGGGCCGAAAGAAGGGAAGAAAACAACATGAAAGAAAGAGAGATATCAAACGCGTCCACCGGCTCACAGGGGGAGGCTCAAATAGGGAACAAGCTTCCCCACCCCCGTGCCTTCGCAAAAAGGGGGGGAACTGCAGGGGATAGCGATCGAGAAGGACTAGGGTGGCCACCCTCAGAACTCGCACTGCTTTTCGTCCTTCCTGAACACACCAATCCACAACAATCCCACCTTTTCTCCGTAAAGCTAAGGGGCCAAAAGCAAGAAGGGAAGAAAACAACAGGAAAGCAAGAGATATCAAACGTGGCCACTAGCTCAAAAGGGGAGGCTCAAATAGAGAACAAGCTTCCCAAACCCCGCGCCTTCGGAAAAAGGGGGGAACTGCAGAGGACGGCGATCGAGAAGGACTAGGGTGGCCACCCTTGGAACTCGCACTGCTTTTCATCCTTCCTGAACACCATTCCACAACAATCACACCTCTCCT
>CM062809.1:802779730-802842230 GCA_031772625.1 Pinus tabuliformis
CACAGCTTTACCGACCGGACGATGAATAATTTTCCCCTACGGCCACCTCCACGCAAAGGAGGGAGGTCGAAGCGTTCCACCTCGAAATCCTTCTTCCAAATAGCCCCCACCATCGATGTCTATAGTAGCAAGCCTCCTCCCCATTGGACCACGAGCACATACACAATTGAAACAACAAGTGCCCCCCAACCCTCCCTGCAAAGAGGCCACCTAGGAGTCCACCCGGACAGCAGCAACGATGGACCTCAATTGCATGATCGCCTGCGGTAGCCTCAATGAAAAGGAAACGGGAGGAAACAAAACAACAAGACCAACCGAGCCCACAACCTCTCTTAGAAATTCCCCTCGACCCTCCACGCCACGCACTGAGGCCACCTACGAGTCCACCCGCGCCAGCAGAAATGGTGGACCTCGATCACTTGACCACCTATGGCAACCACGATGCGAAGGCAAAGGAAGGAAGTAAATGCAAATCAAGAGGGTCGCTACACAATACAAGGACACATATCCGAACAGGAGGAGGGATCGGGTAGCTCCGCACCCCACGCACCCTATGTCGAAGCAACCTAGGAGATTTCCCACAGCTTTATCGGCCGGACGATGAATAATTTTCCCCTACGGCCACCTCCATGCAAAGGAGGGAGGTCGAAGCATTCCACCTCGAAATCCTTCTTCCAAATAGCCCCCACCATCGATGACTATAATAGCAAGCCTCCTCCCCATTGGACCACAAGCGCATACACAATTGAAACAACAAGTGCCCCCCAAGCCTGCCCGCAGAGAGGCCACCTAGGAGTCCACCCGGACAGCAGCAACGATGGACCTCGATCACATGATCGCCTGCGGCAGCCTCAAATCAAAGGAAACGAAAGGAAACAAAACAACAAGACCAACCGAGCCGACAACCTCTCTTAGAAATGCCCCCTGACCCTCCACACCACGCACCGAGGTCACCTAGGAGTCCACCCGCGCCAGTAGAAATGGTGGACCTCGATCACTTGACCGCCTGTGGCAACCACGATGCGAAGGCAAAGGAAGGAAGTAAATGCAAATCAAGAGGGTCGCTACACAATACAAGGACACATACCTAAATAGGAGGATGGATCGGGCAGCTCCGCACTCCACGCACCCTACGTACATGCAACCTAGGAGATTTCCCACAGCTTTACCGATCGAACGATGAATAATTTTCTGTTACGGCCACCTCCACACAAAGGAGGGAGGTCGAAGCGTTCCACCTCGAAATCCTTCTTCCAAATTTCCCCCACCATCGATGACTATAGTAGCAAGCCTCCTCCCCATTGGACCACAAGTGCATACACAATTGAAACAACAAATGCCCATAAACGTTGTGACTTAACATTTCCAACCGTAAAAGCCTGCCACGCATGCAAGATGCAAGGGGAAAGCTGACCCCTCGATCAAACATATGGGCCAACACATCTATCAAAACCGCAAAGCCAATGCAACCACGAATGATGTGCACTTTGAAAGGCATGCCAACCCTTGACTTTACAACAAGGAGAACAACGCCTCACATCGCTCGATGGAAAAAGCAAGCAAGAGGGAGGGTAGGTGGTTTACAACAAAAACCCTTCCACGTCCCTCTTAAATGTATGCATTTCAATCGAAAATGCCAACACGGAAAGAGTACAAGCACAAGACACCGGCACCATAAACAGTTGAACAATGAAGAGGCTAGCCATCACAAGGAGCCACACCACAACAACCCATACAACTCCCAAAACTTTGAGCAGAAGGGGAATTGTTCACATATGCCTCCAAGGACAAGCATGGCCAACATTACTGCTCATGCGCTACCGAGTGGTTATGGAGAGAAGATGAAAATCAGACACCCTACAAATGACCCAAGGTCATTCTTGAGGCAGACCTGAAAAACCAACTCAATTACCAACCCACCTTTCACACGAAAAGCAAAACCCTCCACACCAAATAGGGAGGAGGTGAACAATATAACAAGGAGCCAATTTCAATGGAGCCAAAAATGGCTGCCCAGCCCAATCAAAATTCTCTATTTGCAACAACCGAGGGGAACGATAGTGACATAGGCAACGACGGAGTTTTGGGGCTTCCATCTGGGACCGCAACAACGAAGGCTCAAAGTAGCGCCGAGAAAACTTTCAACATTCTTATCGTTGGGATGGGAAAGAGGGACGGGGATGAGCATGGCCCACATTGCCGCTCATGTGCTACTGAGCGGGGATGGAGAGAAGACAAAAATCGGCCACCTTACAAATGACCCAAGGCCATCGTTCAGGCAAACCGGACAAAGCAACTTGATTACCAACCCACCTTTCACACGGAAAGAAAACCTGTCATCGGTATCTTCTGGAGGGGCACAAGGGGGACCAAGATGAGCCAAGGATCCACACCACAACAACCCATACAGCGCCAAGAACTTGGAGCACAGAAGGGGAATTGTTCACGTATGCCTCCTGGGACGAGCATGGCCAACATTACTGCTCATGCGCTACCGAGTGGGGATGGAGAGATGATGAAAATCGGACACCCTACAAACGACCCAGAGCCATCGTTTAGGAAAACTCGAAAACAAAACTCGATTACCAAGCCACCTTTCACACGGAAAGAAAACCTGTCGATGGTATCATCTAGAGGGGCACAAGGGGACCAAGATGAGCCAGGGAGCCAAACCACAACAACCCCTACAGCTCCAAGAACTTGGAGAGTAGAAGGGGAATTGTTCACATATGCCTCCCAGGACGAGCATGGCCAACATTACCGCTCATGTGCTACAGAGTGGGGATGGAGAGAATATGAAAATCATCCACCCTACAAACGACCCAAGGCCACTGTTAAGGTAAACGCGAAAACACAACTCAATTACCAACCCACCTTTCACACGGAAAGAAAACCTGTCACTGGTATCATCAGGAGGGGCACAAGGGGACCAAGACGAGCTAGGGAGCCACACCACAACAGCCCCTACAACTCCAAGAACTTGGAGAGCGGAAGGGGAATTGTTCACATATGCCTCCCAGGCTGAGCCTGGCCAGCATTACCACTCATCCGCTACCAAGTGGGGATGGAGAGAAGATGAAAAGCAGCCGGCCTACAAACGACCCAAGGCCATCGTTGAGGCAAACCCGAAAACACAACTCGATTACCAACCCACCTTTCACACGAAAAGAAAACCTCTTGCTGGTATCATCTGGAGGGGAACGCGGGGATGAAGATGACAACTTGATTACCAACCCACCTTTCACACGGAAAGGAAACCTGTCGCTGGTATCATCTGGAGGGGGATGAGGGGACTAGGATGAGCCAGGCAGCCACACCACAACAACCCATACAACTCCAAGAATTTGGAGAGCGGAAGGGGAATTCTTCACATATGCCTCCCAGGACGAGCATGGCCAACATTACCGCTCATGCGCTACCGAGTGGGGATGGAGAGAAGATGAAAATCAGAAGCCCCACAAACGACCCAAGGCCATCATTCAGGCAAACCTGAAAACACAACTCGATTACCAACCCACCTTTCACACGGAAAGAAAGCCTCTTGCTGGTAACATCTGGAGGGGCATGCGGGGATCAAGACGACAACTCGATTACAAACCCACCCTTCCACACGGAAAGAAAACATGTCGCTAGTATCATCTGGAGGGGGACGAGGGGACCAGGACGAGCCAGGGAGCCACACCACAACAACCCATACAGCTCCAAGAACTTGGAGAGCGGAAGGGGAATTGTTCACATATGCCTCCCAGGACGAGCATGGCCAACATTACCGCTCATGCGCTACCGAGTGGGGATGGAGAGAAGATTAAAATCGGAAGCCCTACAAACGACCCAAGGCCATCGTTCAAGCAAACCCGAAAACACAACTCGATTACCAAGCCACCTTTCACACAGAAAGAAAACTTGTCACTGGTATCATCTGGAGGGGCAGGCGGGGACAAGGACGAGCCAGGGAGCCACACCACAACAACCCATACAGCTCTAAGAACTTGGAGAGCAGAAGGAGAATTGTTCACATATGCCTCCCAAGACGAGCGTGGCCAACATTACCAATCATGCGCTACCAAGTGGGGATGGAGAGAAGATGAAAATCGGCAACCCTACAAATGACCCAAGGCCATCGTTCAGGCACACGTGAAAACACAACTCAATTACCAACCCACCTTTCACACGGAAATAAAACCTGTCGCTGGTGTCATCTGGAGGGGCACGAGCGGGACCAGGACGAGTGGGGGAGCCACACCACAACAACCCATACAGCTGCAAGAACTTGGAGAGCAGAAGGGGAATTGTTCACATATGCCTCCCAAGACGAGCGTTGCCAACATTACCGTTCATGCGCTATCGAGTGGGGATGGAGAGAAGATGAAAATCAGCCACCCTACAAACGACCCAAGGCCATTGTTCAGACAAACGTGAAAACAAAACTCAATTACCAACCCACCTTTCACACGGAAAGAAAACTTGTCACTCGGATGATCTGGAATTTGCATGGGCCCCAGCACGACCGAAACGAAGCGACAAGGGAGATCCGGGCAAACGAGCAGCACGAACATGCACAAAGCCAACCTCGTGTCACAACTTAGCATTTTTGATACGGGCTCGTTGGCCCGTGTGCACCCTCGCCCGAACAAATTTGCATGGGTGCCCCACACAACCGAAACAAAGCAACAAGGGAGAGCCGGGAAAATGAGCTACATGAACGTGCCCAAAGCCAACCTCGGGTCACAACTTAGCATATTTGATACGGGCTCGTTCGCCCGAGCGCGCCCTCGCTCGAACGACCCGCTCGAACGAGTTCACAGGGACACCCTCAACCGACCCACATGAACGATCTTGCATGGGCTCCCGAATTACCGAAACGAAGCGACAAGGGAGAGCCAAGCAAACAAGCTGCACGAACATGCACAAAGCCAACCTCGGGTCACAACTTAGCATTTTTTATACGGGCTTGTTCGCCCGAGCGTGCCCTCACCTGAACAAGTTCGCACGGGTGCCCTCAAACGACATGCCTGAACGATCTTGCATGGGCGCCCGAACGACCGAAACAAAGTGACAAGGGAGAGTCGGGAAAATGAGTTGCACGAACGTGCAAAAAGCCAACCTCGGGTCACAACTTAGCATTTTTGATACGGGCTCGTTTTCCCGGGTGCGCCCTTGCTCGAACGACCCGCCCGAACGAGTTCACACGGGCGCCCTCAAACGACCCGCCCGAACGATTTTGCATGGGCGCCCGAACGACCAAAACGAAGCGACAAGGGAGAGCCGGGCAAACAAACAAAGCGACAAGGGAGAGCCGGGAAAACGAGCTGAACGAACGTGCACAAAGCCAACCTTGGGTCACAACTTAGAATTTTTGATACGGGCTTGTTCGCCCGGGCGCGCCCTCGCCGAACGAGTTCACACGGGCGCGCCCTCAAACGACCCGCCCGAACGATTTTTCATGGAAGCCCGAACGACCGAAACGAAGCGACAAGGGAGAGTCGAGCAAACGAGTTGCACGAGCGTGCACAAAGCCAACCTCGGGTCACAACTTAGCATTTTTTATACGGGCTCGTTTGCCCGGGCGTGCCCTCGCCCGAACGAGTTCACACGGGCCCCCTCAAACAACCCGCCCGAACGACCGAAACGAAGCGACAAAGGAGAGCCAGGCAAATGAGTTGCACGAACGTGCACAAAGCCAACCTCGGGTCACAACTTAGCATTTTTGATACGGGCTCATTCACCCAGGCGTGCCCACACCCGAACGACCCGCCCGAGTGAGTTCACACGGGCGCCCTCAAATGAAATGAAGTGATAAGGGAGAGCTGGGCAAACAAGCTGAACGAACATGCACAAAGCCAACCTCGGGTCACAACTTAGCATTTCTGATATGGGATTGTTAGCCCTGGCATGCCCTTGCCTGAACGACCCGCCCGAACGAGGTCACACGGGTGCCCTCAAATGACCCGCCCGAACGATTTTGCATGGGCGCCCGAAACACCGAAACGAAGCGACAAGGGAGAGCTGGGAAAACGAGCTACACGAATGAGCACAAAGCCAACCTCGGGTCACAACTTAGCATTTTTGATATGGGCTCGTTCACCCGGGTGCGCCCTCACCCAAATGACCTGCCCGAACGAGTACACACGGGTGCCCTCAAACGACCCGCCCAAACGATTTTGCATGGGCGTCCGAATGACTGAAACGAAGCGACAAGGGGGAGCCGAGAAAACGAGCTGCACGAATGTGCACAAAGCCAACCTCAGGTCACAACTTCGCATTTTTGATATGGGCTCGTTCGCCCGCGTGCTCCCTCGCCCGAACGAGTTCACACGGGTACCCTCAAACGACCCGCCCGAACGATTTTGCATGGGCGCCCGAACGACCGAAATGAAGCGACAAGGGAGAGCCGGGCAAACGAGCTGCACGAACGTGCATAAAGCCAACCTCAGGTCACAACTTAGGATTTTTGATACGGGCTGGTTCGCCCGGGCACGCCCTTGCCCGAATGACCCGCCCGAACGAATTCACACGGGCGCCCTCAAACGACCCGCCCGAACGAGTTCACACGGGTGCCCTCAAACGACCTGCCCGAACGATTTTACATGGGCGCCCGAACGACCGAAACGAAGCGACAAGGGAGAGCCAGGCAAACGAGCTGCACGAACATGCACAAAGCCAACCTCGGGTCACAACTTAGCATTTTTGATACGGGCTCGTTCGCCCGGGCGCGCCCTCGCCCGAACGACCCGCCCGAACGAGTTCACACGGGTGCCCTCAAACAACCCGCCTGAACGAGTTCACACGGGCACCCTCAAACGACCCGCCCGAACGATTTTGCATGGGCGCCGGAACGACCGAAACGAAGTGACAAGGGAGAGTCGGGCAAACGAGCTGCACGAACGTGCACAAAGCCAACCTCAGGTCACAACTTAGCATTTTTGATACGGGCTCGTTCACTCGGGTGTGCTCTTGATCGAACGACCTGCCCAAACGAGTTAACACGGGCGCCCTCAAATGACCCGCCTAAACGACCTGCTCGAACGAGTTCACACGGGCGCCCTCAAACGACCCGCCCGAACGGTTTTGCATAGGCGGTCGAACGACCGAAACGAAGCGACAAGGGAGAGCCGGGAAAACGAGCTGCATGAACGTGCACAAAGCCAACCTCGGGTCACAACTTAGCATTTTTTATATGGGCTCGTTCGCCCGGGCGCGCCGTTGCCCGAACGACCCGCCCGAACGCGTTCACACGGGCGCCCTCAAACGACCCGCCCGAACGAGTTCACACAGGCGCCCTCAAACAACCCGCCCGAACGACCCTCCCGAACGAGTTCACACGGGCACCCTCAAACGACCCACCAAATGAGTTCACACGGGTGCCCTCAAACAACCTGCCCGAATGACCCGCCCGAACGAGTTCACACGGGCACCCTCAAACGACCCGCCCGAACGATTTTGCATGGGCACCCGAACAATTGAAACGAAGCAGCAAGGGAGAGCCGGGCAAACGAGCTACACAAACGTGCATAAAGCCAACCTCGGGTCACAACTTAGCATTTTTGATACAGGCTCGTTCTCCCAGGTGCGCCCTCGCTCGAACAAGCCCCCCAAACTACCCGCCCGAACGAGTTCACACGGGCACCCTCAAACAACCCGCCCGAACGACCGAAATGAAGTGACAAGGGAGAGACAGGAAAACAAGCTGCACGAATGTGCACAAAGCCAACCTTGGGTCACAACAAAGCATTTTTGATACGGGCTCGTTCGCCCGGGCGCGCCCTCGCCTGAACGACCTACCCGAACGACCGACCCGAACGAGTTCACATGAGCGCCCTAAAACAACCCGCCCAAACGAGTTCACACGGGCGCCCTCAAACGACCCGCCCGAACGATTTTGCATGGGCGCCCGAACGATCGAAACAAAGCGACAAGGGAGAGCCGGGCAAACGAGCTGCACGAACGTGCACAAGCCAACCTCAGGTCACAACTTAGCATTTTTGATACGGGGTCGTTCGCCCGGGTGCGCCCTCGCCCGAACCACCCGCCTGAACGAGTTCACATGGGCACCCTCAAATGACCCGCCCGAACGACCCGCCTGAACGAGTTCACACGGGCGCCCTCAAACGACCCGCTTGAATGATTTTGCATAGGCGGCCGAACGACCAAAACGAAGAAACAAGGGAGAGCCAGGCAAACGAGTTGCACGAACGTGCATAAAGCCAACCTCGGGTCACAACTTAGCATTTTTGATACGGGCTCGTTCGCTCGGGCGCGCCCTCGTCTGAACGACTCGCCTGAACGAGTTCAAACGGGCGCCCTCGAACGACCCGCCTGAACGACCCACCTGAACGACCCGCCCAAACGAGTTCACACGGGCGCCCTCAAAGGACCCGCCCGAATGAGTTCACACGGGCACCCTCAAACAACCCACCCGAACAAGTTCACACGGGCACCCTCAAATGACCTACCCGAATGATTTTGCATGGGCGCCTGAATGACTGAAACGAAGTGACAAGGGAGATTCAGGAAAACGAGCTGCACGAACGTGCACAAAGCCAACCTCGGGTCACAACTTAGCATTTTTGAAATGGGCTCATTCGCCCAGGCGCGCCCTTGCCCGAACGAGTTCACACGGGCGCCCTCAAACGACCCACCTGAACGAGTTCACACAGACGCCCTCAAACGACCCGCCCGAACGACTTGACACGGACGCCCTCGCCCGACCCGCCCGAACGAGTTTGCACGGACGCCCTCGCTCGACCCCGGCCAAACGAGTTTGCACGGACGCCCTCGCCCGACCCGCCCGAACGAGTTTGCACGGACGCCCTCGCTCGACCCCGACCAAACAAGTTTGCACGGACGCCCTTGCCCGAACGACCCACCCGAACGGGTTTGCACGGACGCCCTCGCCCGACCCGCCCGAACGAGTTTGCACGAACGCCCTCGCCCGACCCGCCCGAACAAGTCTACACGGATGCCCTCGCCCGACCCGCCCGAACGAATTTACATGGCAAACGACCCGCCCGAACAAATTTACATGGAAAACGACCCGCCCGAATGAGTATTTACATGGCAAATGACCCGCTCGAACGAGTTTACATGGGCTCCGACACATGACCAAAACGAAGTCACAAGGGAGATTCGGGCAAACGGGTAGCATGATCGTGCACAATTCCCACCCCCGATCACAACTTAGCATTTTTTGTACGGCCACATGTGCTCTGGGCACCGTCACACGACACGACACGACACGACCCGACCCGACCCGACCCGACCCGACCCATTTGCACGGGCACCCACACACGACACGTCCCGACCCGCCCGAACGAAATTTTGGGGTTTCCATGGGCGCACGACCCGAATGAAATTTTGGAGTTTCCGTAGGCACACGACCCGAACGAAATTTTGGGGTTTCCGTGGACGCACGACCCGAATGAAATTTTGGTGTTTCTATGGGCGCGCGACCCGAATGAAGGCACGGGGGAGCATCAGGCAAACGGGCCACACGAACGTGCAGAAGACACACGGGCGGTCACGACTTAGCATTTTTGGCACGGCCACGTGTGCCTAGGCACCCATACACGGCACGACATGGCCCGACCGGCCTTGTGCGAGCCGACCCGACCCGCTCGAACGCATTTTCACGGGCACCCACACACGACACGACATGACCCGACCCGAACAAAATTTGGGGTTTCCTTGTATGCACAACCTGAACGAAATTTCGGGTTTCCATGGGTGCGCGACCCGAACGAAGGCACAAGGCAGCGTCGGGCAAACGGGCCTCACGAACGTGTAGAAGGCATACGGGGGGTCATGACTTAGCATTTTTGGCACTACCACGTGTGCCCGAGAACCCATGCACGGTACGACCCGACCCACCCGAACGAAGGCACGACGGAGCGTCGGGAAAACGGGTCGCACAAACATGCAGGAGGCACACGGGTGGTCACGCCCTAACATTTTTTGCACGGCCACATGTTCCCGAGCACCCACGCATGGCACGGCACGACCCGACCTGACTCGACTCGCCCGAACGCGTTTGCACAGGCACCCATACACGACACGACCCGACCCGCCCGAACGGAATTTGGGGTTTCCATGTGTGCATGACCTGAACGAAATTTGGGGTTTCCATGGGTGCACGACCCGAACAAAGGCCCAAGGGAGCGTCAGGAAAACGGGCCGCACGAATGTGCAGAAGACACACGGGCGGTGATGACTTGGAATTTTTGGCATGGCCACGTGTGCTGGGCACCCACACACGGCACGGCACGACCCGACCTGCCCTGGGCGAGCCGACCCGAATCGCCCGAACGAAATTTGGGGTTTCCATGGGTGCACGACCCGAACAAAGAAGGCACACGGGCGGTCATGACTTAGCATTTTCGGCATGCCCACGTGTGCCCACGCACCCCCACACATGGCACGGCATGGGATGACCCGGCCCGCCCGAAGGAAATTTGGAGTTTGAACGGGCGCACGACTCGAACGAAGGCACGAGGGTAGGAATATATTTGACTCTAATACATAAATATACCTGGGGTAACATGCCCTTAAGGTCTTCAACATTTTCTTTTAACTCTTTATAACACTTTAACATGTGATAGGCCTATTTAAATGAACAAGAAACTCAATGACAAATATAATATATATATATATATATATATATATATTTTCTTGAATAAATACAAATATCAAAAGTACATTTATGAAGACCGAACCCAGTTACACTTTCTTCAACACCCCCTCTTAACTAGGGAGGTATTCATAAATCATTACAAGGTGTTTGGCTATTTTTCAATCTTGAATAATTCACATAAGGGAAACCGGATTGGCAACCATCTGTCATAGCATCATATTAGCCAAAATTGTTCATAGCAAGGCCTTGACTAACAGATTTATCTCTCATAAGACCAGAGCACAATGTTGGTGAGGCCAATGGCTTATAAACACCTTGGTCATTGTCTCTAAAGGTACATGCCCACCCAGGTGTTCCCTGAGTATGACCTTCCAGGACAATTCTTGTCTTGGGTTCCCATCCCTCAAAGAATATCGCTCCTCTTGCCTACTCTTGTCTTGGGTGCCCTACACATCCTCAAAGAGCATTAGATGCCAAATGATTGCCTAATCCTCCCGTTATTTCTTTCCAAGTGAAGACAAGAATGTTGTGTCTATCTCTTCCCCTTGATTGGGGAATACATGCCCAAGTTTCCTCTGACAAGGAACTTGACCAAGCTCCTTTGTAGTTGGGAACTTGTTAGAACTCCCTCTTAGCTAGGGACTTGTCCATTCATCAACAACGTCTTCTTCGTGGGTCCTTCAGCTGCTTGATCTCCTTCCTTCCTTCGATGTCATTAAGTCTTTGTTTGAACTTCTTCTTGGCAGGGTACCGGCCATCGATCGCTTTCCCCCCTGGTTTGTCATGTCATTGCTCCCTTCGTGGAAAGTGGCCTTCTTGATATATATCAGGTCCTTTTTGTCATCTAGCTACTCCTTTGTCACCTTGTCTATCCTTCATAACACTTATCACATGGATGCTTAGTTGTACTCGCTTGTTCCCGTACTTTGATTTAGTGGCCCTTCATGACTTCATCGTGATATTGCTCTTCATCATGACATATTTGTAGACTTGAATCGGTTATCAGCACCTTACTATCTCCAAGGCCTTCGTAGGTATCAAGGGTCCTTTATCTTTTTCTTCCTTTGTCAGAGTTGTCGTGCCTTCTTTCGAGAGATGTTGAGGAATCTTATCAAATAGTTATTCTTTGTGACCGCGATGTTCTTCATTTGCTTCTTATTGGATTGATTGACCTTTACTCCACTATATCACATGCCTCTGAGCATGTCGTTGGTGAAAGAGATCCTTTTATTCTAGAACTTTTCCCATGAACCAATCAATATATATGATGACATGACTTTAAATTTGATGCATACGTACCTCATCTTGATTATGCTTTTATCATCGTGGCTTTATTTGATAGTTCTCCTCAATTGGTGTAGCCTTTCTTGCTTCATCTGCTCTAGCCTGTATATCATCCTCTCTTGAATCCCATAAATGGGACCCCCAATGAGACCTCTACCCCCTTTGAAAGAAGACTTTAAGCAAAGAGGTTGACTTAGTCATAGGAGGATCTTCCTTCTTTTGCTTCTTGTCGTCTTCTTTCACTTCTTGAGTTACATGAGCTTCTTCCCTTTTTCTCTTGTTGTTGTTGTCCTTCTTAAGTTTAGGACAATCCCTTTTGTAGCATCCATACTCTTGGCATCCAAACCGTTGGACTTTGGGCATGTAGTGGTCCCAACCAATTTGTTACTTTCCTTGCAAAAAGACACTGAGGTATACTCAAAAGGGGACATATACTTACTTGATAGAGTTTGAGATGACTTGATGGCTTGCCTTCCTTAGATCTTGATGTTGTTGAAGTTGCTTTCTTCAAATGGACTTGCTTGATGACTTGACTCGTAGTGCCTTTCATTCTTCAAGATGGTGTAGCTTGATGTAGGTCCCTCTTTGATTTGTTCTTCTTGTAGGTGCGTTTATACAAGGCGTTTCTTCTTGCTTTGTAGTCTTCCATGATGATTGATAGATGATAGACCTTCTTGTCCTTGATGTGATTGAGACTTCTTGGCTTGATGCTTCAACCTTGCGGATGTTCTTGAGATTCCCTTTCCTTGATGTGTCACCTTAGCTCCGATACCGCGATGAACAATCTAGGGCAATGGGGTATAGTGGGATTCTTCTAGACTTGATAACAATTTGTGAAGCTCTTTTGAAATTTATCATGTTATCTTAATCTTCTTCTCTTCTTATTAATGCATGTTTACTTTCATCAAACTGGTGCCAAAAACATAAGAACAAGAACACAGGATGTTGGCTATCTTCCAGGGAAAAACCTCTCTCTCTCTCAGAGAGGAAAACCCTTTCATAAGCTTCTTGTTGGTCATTGCGAAGCCCTATACCCTTGAATATAATATCCCCCAAGCACAAGTCGAGTCCTTCCTCCTCTCTGCACTTTGTATCTTCGGCGCTTCGTTCCCCGGCACTCTGTCCTTCTTTCAACTTTTGATAGTCCATGGTGGACTAGCTCTAGAAGAGACTCCAACCTTTGATCCTTAGCGAGATCCTTTACCAATGAAGAAACCTTCATTCTCTTGACCAACCGAGCCTTTTTCTTGATGTGAGGTTGCAGGCTTGATGTACACCAAGATTACTGCAGCTGGGGCGATTTCCATCGCGACGAGACGTGGAAACTCCAAATTTCCCGCACTTGGGATGCTTTCGATAAGGCGGGACATGGAATCCCTGGGTTCCCCGCAATTCGGTGACCTTTGTCGAGGAGGGACTGGGATACCCCATGTCACGCTCCTATCATAGTGGTAGTATTTCAACCACGCATAAGCGGGTGCGGCACCACCATACTTTTTCCTTTTACCAATACTTGAGTACACGGCCTGTGCCTACTTCAACACTTGGTCAATTTTCCAATAAGTGTTCTTAACAATGCAACAAAAATAACTTACCATAAATTTATCTTCTTCAATTATTCTTTCAACCTATCGTGTCGTGTGGTTGTGCTGCACTGGCCCGCGGCCTGCACGACACAACTCCACACATGAACTGCGAACCTGTCCGCCCGACTTTCCCTTCCGCGGCGCCAAAACTCTGCCCGTCGGCGCGGTCCATAGTGAGGGCGCATGGCCCGCATGCAGTGTGGCCTACCTGCCCGGACAGCAACCCGCCCCTCTCTACTTGTCCGCACTACCAAGCCCGACTCGCCCTCTGTAATCCGCCCGCTGGTGCAGCCCTCTTACCCGCGTCCTTCTCTTCCTTTTGTTTTCACCCAACTCCTTCCTTCGCACTTGTTCTGCGATGTGGAAGTCTGAGTTCAATGTCCCTTCATCGAATGCCATCCTCCTTACTTATACGCATCCTTTCGCCCAAGGGTCGTGTCTCTCGAGGATAACAAGGGTCAGCTCCATCAACATGCATGCCCGGTTGACCTGCCACATAACCTCGACACGCCCCATTCCAATGAATCGCCGCGTCCCTTCGTGTGCACTGTCACACCCATGGGTCGGCTCCAACACCTCGCCGATTACACCCATCGCTGCATGTCGCACACCTGCCCGCATCTTGACTCGTCCGCACATGGTCACCTCTTTCATCTGGGCACGCAACAAGGGTCACCCGCGTGCCTTCCGTTGGTAGCTCACCCATTGTGCATGTATCAAGGGGCGTGCGCCATCCCCAACACGACACGAGTGACATGGGAACCCCGCGTGTCACGCCCCCAAGCCTACAGTACTCTTTCAGCCGTACTTGGCGAGGTGCGGTGCCTCCGAACACTTTCTTTTCACCAATACTTATGTTCATGGACTACGCCTAATCATTAGTCTACTTAGTTTGTTTTTCGCAACCAAGTATTATTATGTTTCCTTTATGCCAATGAACACCCATACACATTCATTATCATCAGCAATTATACATGAAGAACACAATTAAACAATGTAAAGGGAGGGGCAACTCCCTGAACAATGAGTCTGCCCGAATACAATATATTATTCAACTCTACAATGTTTACGAGGCTTTACAAGTATACTTGGGAAACACCAAGTTTCATACTTAGCCAATTTTACAAATAGGCAACACCTCTGTGTGCCAACCGAGTTCCTTGCCCGAGCTAGGCGGGCACGCCCTCACGTGAGCTGCCAACCGTACTCGTCGATAAGACCTCATTTACCACTGCATGACGGGCGGGCAACCTCACCCGAGTCACCCAGCGTTTCCTGTTGCACGACGGGCAGGTGACTTACCCGAGTCACCCGAGACACCTCCGCGTTTCTTCTTCCATGATGGGCGGGCGACCTACCCGAGACACCCCGTGTCACACCGAACGGCGGGTGCCTTCCTTACCCGCGCCCTCACCCGATAACTGAACCCTGTGCGTATCATGTGTGCTTGCCCAAGAGTGGGTGCATATATGCCCGCGCCTCTTTTGCGACCTGCTCCACTACTTCGCACTTTTTTCTTGATCACCGAATGCTCATGTTCGAATGTCCATCATCGAATGAATGCCACATGCTCCAACGCCTTGCCATATTTATACGAGCGTTTGGGTGAGTCGCTGCCCAGGCCGACTCGATCACTGCGTGCCAAAACGCCCTTACAAGTTGCAAACTTGCCATCCGATTGCTTGTCGGCAAACAATCCTTCGTTCAAGTCGCCCCAACATGTGAGTTGGCCCGTGGGTTATGCCAAACGCTCCCATGCTATAAACCAACCATCGCTCCACCTCTAATGCGCATTATATTTATGTCTGTTCCCACATTTCGGTCGTAGAGTTCGCACTTCGCACCGAGGGGGAGAAACCGAACCGAAGGTCCTTACACCGTGTTTCCCAGACTTGGGTAGCAATTTTTGTTGTGACGCGAAATGGAAACCCATTGTGTGTTCGCTGACTTGGGTAGCAGTTTTCATCGCGCTGCGAAATGGACACCCCGAGTTCCCCAGACTTTGGTGGCTCTTCATGGCCCCATGACATGGAAATCCGAAGTTCCACAGACTCTCGGGCGATTCAGGGTGTGCCGCGACATGGAAATAGTGAGTTCCCCAGACTTGGGCAGCGGTTTTGAAACACACCAAGTTACCGAGACTTGCGAGCTGGTTTGCATCGTCATGGAAACCCCAATTTCCCCGCGTTTCCCTCGTGTCGTAAAATGCGGAAACCCGTGGTTCCATCAAGTGCGCATGACATGGAAACCCCAAGCTTCCCAGGCTTGGGCGCCAGGGCACGACATGGAAAACCCCGAGTCCCCGCAGGCTTGGGCGTCGCCGGCTTAGGTCGTGGCACGACATGGAAACCCCAATTTTCCCCAGGCCTGGGCGCCAGGGCGTGACTTGGAAACCCCCAGTTTTCCCAGGCTTGGGCGCCACCGATTTCGGTCGTGGCGTGACTCGGAAACCCAAAGTTTCCCCAGGCTTTGGCGCCGCTGGTTTCGGTCAGGGCGCGACATGGAAACCCCTAGTTTCCCCTGGCTTGGGTGCCGGGGCGCGACATAGAAACCCCAAGTTTCCCCAGGCTTGGGCAAGATGTGTAAACCCCAAAAAATTTTGCGCCGGGAGGAAACCCCAAATCTTGGGCACCGCACGGAAACCCCACATTTTGGGCGCCGCACGGAAACCCCAAATTTTGGGCATCGCACGAAAACCCCAAATCTTGGGCACCGCATGGAAAACCCACATTTTGGGCGCCGCATGGAAACCCCACATTTTGGGCACCGCATGGAAACCCAAAATTTTGGGCGCCGCACGGAAACCCCACATTTTGGGCGCCGCACGGAAACCCCAAATTTTGGGCGCCGCACGGAAACCCCACGTTTTGGGCGCTGCACGGAAACCCCAAATTTTGGGCGCCGCAGGGAAACCCCACATATTGGGCGCCGCACGGAAACCCCAAAATTTGGGCGCCGCACGGAAACCCCACGTTTTTGGTGCTGCACGGAAACCCCAAATCCTGGGCGCCGCACGGAAACCCCACATTTTGGGTGCCGCACGGAAACCCCACATTTTGGGCGCCACACGGAAACCCCACGTTTTGGGCGCTGCACGGAAACCCCAAATTTTGGGCACCGCACGGAAACCCCACATTTTGGGCGCCACAAGGAAACCCAAAATTTTGGGTGCTGCACGGAAACCCCAAATTTTGGGCGCCACACGGAAACCCCGCGTTTTGGGTGCCGCACGGAAACCCCAAATCCTGGGCGCCGCACGGAAACCCCACATCTTGGGCGCCGCATAGAAACCCCAAATTTTGGGCGCCGCACACAAACCCCAAATCCTGGGCGCCGCACGGAAACCCCACCTCTTGGGCGCCGCAGGGAAACCCCAAATTTTGGGCGCCGCATGGAAACCCCACATCTAGGGCGTCGCATGGAAACCCCACGTTTTGGGTGCCGCATGGAAACCGCACATTTTGGGTGCCACACGGAAACCCCAAATCCTGGGCGCCGCACGGAAATCCCACATCTTGGGCGCCACATGGAAACCCCAAATTTTGGGCGCCGCATGGAAACCCCACATCTAGGGCGCCGCACGGAAACCCCACGTTTTGGGCGCCGCATGGAAACCCCAAATTTTGGGCGCCGGGGCGCGACATGGAAACCCCAGTTTTCCCGGGCTTCGGCGCCTTTTCCGTCGCGGTGTGGAAACCCCAAATTTCCTGCCCCCAAGCAATGAAAAATTGTCGTCTGGAGGAAAGAGGCAGAGGCGCGAGAGGGTTGCCCGGATTTTGCTTGGTTGAATTTCTTCACTTTGACATTCAGAGCACTGGGCAGAAATCACATTGCGTCAGCATCCGCAGGGACCATCGCAATGCTTTTTTTTAATTAAACAGTCGGATTCCCCTTGTCCGTACCAGTTCTGAGTCGACTGTTCGACGCCTAGGGAAAAGCCCCCGGCAGGGGGCATTCTATGCCCATAGCCCAATCGGCACGTGACTGCCCGCCCTTGCCGCAAGAGCAGCTCGGGCAGACTGCCGACAGCCCACGAGTTGAGGGCGCAGACCCCTAGGCCTAGCCCTCAGAGCCAATCCTTTTCCCGAAGTTACGGATCCGTTTTGCCGACTTCCCTTACCTACATTGTTCTATTGACCAGAGGTTGTTCACCTTGGAGACCTGATGCGGTTATGAGTACGACCAGGCATGAATGGTACTCGGTCCTCCAGATTTTCAAGGGCTACCGAGGGCACACCGGACACCGCAAGACGTGCGGTGCTCTTCCAGTTGCTGGACCCTATCTCCGGGTGAACCGATTCCAGGGTGGGCAAGCTATTAAAAAGAAAAGATAACTCTTCCCGGGGCCCCCGATGACGTCTCCAGATTTCCTAATGTTGCCGCCCGCCGCCATGTCCCGGTTCGAGAATATTAACCCGATTCCCTTTCGATGCTCGTGCAGAGTGCACCCTTGATACAAGGCTTCCCCATCTCTTAGGATCGACTAACCGATGTCCAAGTGCTGTTCACATGGAACCTTTCTCCACTTCAGTCTTCAAAGTTATCATTTGAATATTTGCTAATACCACCAAGATCTGCACCGGGGACCGATCCACCCAAGCTCACGCCCGAGGTTTCTCAGCGACCCCCGCGTCCTCCTTCTCATCGGAGCCAGGCAATTGCTCCGACGGTGGAGTATAGGTTGCGCGCTTCAGCGCCATCCATTTTTGGGGCTAGTTGATTCGGCAGGTGAGTTGTTACACACTCCTTAGCGGATTTTGACTTCCATGACCACCGTCCTGCTGTCTTAATCAACCAACACCCTTTGTGGGATCTAGGTTAGTGAGAAATTCGGCACCGTAACTCGACTTTTGGTTCATCCCACATCGCCAGTTCTGCCTACCAAAAATGGCCCACTTGGAGCTCTCGATTCCACAGCGTGGCTCAATGGAGCAGCCGCACCCTCTTACCTATTTAAAGTTTGAGAATAGGTCGAGGGCGTTACGCCCCCGATGCCTCTAATCATTTTCTTTACCCGATAAAACTCACACATGAGCTCTAGTTATCCTGAGGGAAACTTCGAAGGAAACCAGCTACTAGATGGTTCGATTAGTCTTTCGCCCCTATACCCAAGTCAGACGAACGATTTGCACGTCAGTATCGCTACGAGCCTCCACCAGAGTTTCCTCTGGCTTCGCCCTGCTCAGGCATGGTTCACCATCTTTCGGGTCCCAATAGGTGTGCTCACACTCGAACCCTTCGCATAAGCTCAAGGTCGGTCGACGATGCACCCCCCCCAGACAGGGGAGCTCACCCATCAGCTTCCTTGCGCCTCACAGGTTTTCAAACCCACCGACTCGCACACATGTTAGACTCCTTGGTCTGTGTTTCAAGAC
This sequence comes from Pinus tabuliformis, assembly GCA_031772625.1. Classification (NCBI taxonomy): domain Eukaryota; kingdom Viridiplantae; phylum Streptophyta; class Pinopsida; order Pinales; family Pinaceae; genus Pinus; species Pinus tabuliformis. The sequence continues at coordinate 802,798,603 of CM062809.1, forward strand.
GGGTCGAATGGAAAGCCCGCCAACCAACACCAGAAGCGCAGGTGCACACGGCTCGCCACCAGGGCACACGCTTCGTTCCTTGACCACCGCAGCGGCAAACTGACAGGCACTAATCTGCCCGCGCTTGTGACGATGCAGCAGCCCGTGTTGGTTTTCACCTCAAGTCGAGCGGCGGACCAGCCTGAGCCGTTCCACATCTGACCAAGACGCATCGACAACCTCCATCCGCCTCCCTCCCGGCAATTTCAAGCACTCTTTAACTCTCTTTTCAAAGTCCTTTTCATCTTTCCCTCACGGTACTTGTTCGCTATCGATCTCTCGCCCGTATTTAGACTTGGACGGAATTTACCACCCAATTAGTGTTGCATTCCCAAACAACCCGACTCGCCGACAATGCCTCGTGATGTGGCAGGGTCCCAGGCCGACGGGGCTGTCACCCTCTCAGGCACCCCCTTCCAAGGGACTTGGCCCAGGTCCGCCGCTGAGGACGCTTCTACAGACTATAATTCAGGTGGCGGCGCCGCCTGATTTTCATGTTGGGCTTTTCCCGGTTCGCTCGCCGCTACTAGGGGAATCCTTGTAAGTTTCTTTTCCTCCGCTTAATTATATGCTTAAACTCAGCGGGTGTTCTCGCCTGAGCTGAGGTCGCAAAGTTGGAGATAAATCCACCCTACCCCATGGGAGGACAAGAGAGAGCAAAGCAAGTTCGAGCGATGCCACACAAAGCCCTCATCGGCTAACGGCGACTGTCCATCCAAGGGGACAAGATCACCACTCGCTGACGCACGCCACGAAACATTGCTTGAGGTATTTCAGCCGACCACACCGCATGGGGCACGGACGACCAGCTCCACTGCTCCCTAGCATATTGTAGGGAGCGCGTTTGAATGGGATGCAATGCCTAGACAGACGTGCCCTCGACCGAGACCTCGGGTGCAAATTGTGTTCAAAAACTTGATGATTCACGGGATTCTGCAATTCACACTAAGTATCGCATTTCGCTACATTCTTCATCGTAACAAGAGCCGAGATATCTATTGCCAAGATTCGTTTCCAAGTATTACCAAAAAATCGGCCACAAAACTGGATAGGGGCACCCCCCACAACAAATGTAAGGCCAAGGGGCAAAAGGAGGAAAAACACATGAGAGAAAGAGAAACAAAGGTGTCTAACCCCCTCAAGGGGGGAGGCTCGAATAGAGGACAATCTCCCCCCAGCCCCACACCCTCGCAAAAAGGGGGGAAATGCGTGGGACAGCGATCGAGAAGGACTAGGGTGGCCACCCAGGGAGCTCGCACTGCTTTTAGCCCTTCCCCGACACCAGCCCACAACAATTCCCCCTTTTCTCCGTAGAGTTAGGGACAGAAAGGAAGAGAACAGGGTAGAAAACAAAGCACAAACAAAGCACAAGCCTCCCAAGCCGTGTGCCTTCGGCAAAAGGGGGGAATTGAAGGGGACAACGATCGAGAAGGACGAGGGTGGCCACCCCAGGAGCTCACACTACGTTTTGTCCTTCCAGAATACCAATCCACAACAATCCCACCTTTTCTTCGTAAAGCTAGGGGCCACGAGGAAGAAGGGAAGAGAACAACAAGAGAGAAATGGATATATCAACCGCGCTACCGGTTCACAAGGGGAGGAGGCTTCAAATAGAGAACAAGCTTCCCCAACCCCGTGCCTTCATCGAAAATGAGGGAACTACAGGGGACGATGATCGAGAAGGACTAGGGTGGCCACCCTGGGAACTCTCACTGCTTGTCGTCCTTCTCGAACACCAATCCACAACAATCCCACCTTTTCTTCGTAAAGCTAGGGGCCGAAAGAAGGGAAGAAAACAACGTGAAAGAAAGAGAGATATCAAATGCGTCCACCGGCTCATAGGGGGAGGCTCAAACAGGGAACAAGCTTCCCCACCCTCGTGCCTTCGCAAAAAGGGGGGGAACTACAGGGGACGGTGATCGAGAAGGACTAGGGTGGCCACCCTCGGAACTCGCACTGCTTTTCGTCCTTCCTGAACACACCAATCCACAACAATCCCACCTTTTCTCCATAAAGCTAAGGGGCCAAAAGCAAGAAGGGAAGAAAACAACAGGAAAGCAAGAGATATCAAACATGGCTACTGGCTCACAAGGGGAGGCTCAAATAGAGAACAAGCTTCCCAAACCCCGCGCCTTCGGAAAAAGGGTGGAACTGTAGGGGACGACGATCGAGAAGGACTAGGGTGGCCACCCTTGGAACTCGCACTTCTTTTCGTCCTTCCCGAACACCAATCCACAACAATCTCACCTCTCCTCTGTAAGGCTAGGGGCAAAAGGAAGAAGGGAAGAAAACAACACCAAAGAAACAAAGATCCCAAGAAAAGAGAGAAGCTCAACAGCACGCCGAGCAAGATGTCCGCTAACCAAAAAGAAATCAAACAAGGCACCCAATCAAAAAAGCGTCCCACCTCTTCACACCCTCCCACATGCATTCAGCACAACACCCTTTCCATCTTTACAACATAGCAAAAACAACCAAGCAAATAAATCACAACCCAAAATTGACCAACAGAAAAGACGAGGGCCACGATGAGACCAGTGTCTGTAGCACGTCACTGAGAGGAAAACAAACCCCCAACCCAGCGGCACAAGGCTTTAAACGAAAAATAGATTGCTGCCCATAACACAAACCCACCCCGCTATTGCACCCCTCCATGTACAAAACACCCAACAACCTTTCTAGCGAGAGAGTCAACGGGGGTCAAAGAATCAAACTCCAAAGAGGAGTTGTCATGGGCCGACACTCAACACTGGAGAAATCTGCGGGCCACAAATACATCGATGGTGCAAGGCCACTAGAGAGAGGGACGTTCGCAAAGCGCACACCATGAAACGAAGAAATGACGCAAGTCCCACAAAAAACCCACAATCCAAAGGGAGGAACAAAGACACAACCCGCTACTTTTTTTTCCCTCAGAAGGGGAGTGGCTCACGAGAGGATGAGGAATTCCCTCGACGAAAAAGGCACGAGATAAGATTGCCACCCTCATGCCCGTCGACAGGGAAAATTGCGATCTCGATGGAGCTCAGACCGAGGGATGGGTTTTTCATTACCTGGACACCCAACCCTTCCGCGAGGGCATGTCGAGGAACGGTCGGGAGGGACTAGGGTGGCCAGCCCAACGGGTTGAACCGCTCTTCATCCATCCCATACTTGACCGCACCCCGACAATATTGCCTCACGGAAGGTTTGAGCTACCAGGCACGCGCGCAACCACTCCCTCGACCCAACCACCAGCGAAAAAGCTCACCCAAGCAACGCATCAACCGCCGCCGCCTTTTCAAGAGAACCAACTATGGAAGCCTGCACCCTTGGCCCATGCCTTCCAACGAACAAAAGACTGAGCACCGCCGTTACGAATGAGTCTGAATTTATCCATCGTTTTTACCAAGCACCTCAACTCTGCAGCAACCATGCCCGGCTGACCAGATCGTCAGAAGGGCTCCCAAGAAACAAGCTTCCGAACCCCCTGCAGAAACACATTGGGGGGAAGAAAAACAAAGGATGGGTGGGACAAGCACAAGCATGGCTTGCAAGCACACATAAAAAAAGAAGCATTACCTCGAGACAAGCAACCAACGATGTTCCCGCCAAACACCAAACCCGCTCCCCTAGAGACGCACCACAATGTCCCACATTGCAATCGACACCCAACCAACCCGAACCAAAAAAGAAAACCCCTGCTATCAATGATCCTACTACAGGTTCACCTACGGTAACCTTGTTATGACTTCTCCTTCCTCTAAATGATAAGGTTCAATGAACTTCTCACGACGTCGACAGCGACGAACTGCCATTGTCGACGCATTCCGAACACTTCACCGGATCATTTAATCGGTAGGAGAGATGGGCCGTGTGTACAAAGGTCAAGGATGAAATCAACACGAGTTGATGACATGCGCTTACTAGGAATTCCTCGTTGAAGACCAATAATTGCAATGGTCTATCCCCATCACGATGTAATTTGAGAAGATTTCCCGATCCTCTCGAACCAGGAATAAAAACTCGTTGGCTGCATCAGTGTAGTGCGCGTGCGGCCCAAAACATCTAAGGGCATCACAGACTTGTTATTGCCTCAAACTTCCATGGCCTAAACGTCCATAGTCCCTCTAAGAAGTTGGCTGCAAAGGGGAACCTCCGTGTAGCTAGTTAGCAGGTTGAGGTCTCGTTCATTATCGGAATTAACCAGACAAATCGCTCCACCAACTAAGAATGGCCATGCACCACAAACCATAGAATCAAGAAAGAGCTCTCAATCTATCAATCCTTACTATGTCTGGACCTGGTAAGTTTCCCTGTGTTGAGTCAAATTAAGCTGCAGGCTCCACTCCTGGTGGTGCCCTTCTGTCAATTCCTTTAAGTTTCAGCCTTACAACCATACTCCCCCTGGAACCCAAACACTCTGATTTCTCAGAAGGTGCTAGCGGAGTCCTTAGAGAAACATCTGTTGATCCCTGGTCGGTATCGTTTATGGTTGAGACTAGGACGGTATCTGATCGTCTTCGAGACCCCAAATTTTGTTCTTGATTAATGAAAACATCCTTGGCAAATGCTTTCACAGTGGTTCGTCTTTCATAAATCCAAGAATTTCACCTCTGACAATGAAATACGAATGCCCCCGACAGTCCCTATTAATCATTACTACGGTCCCGAAGGCCAACACAATAGGACTAGACTCCTATCACGTTATTCCATGCTAATGTATTCAGAGCATAAGCTTGCTTTGATAACTCTAATTTTTTCAAAGTAACAGTGCGGGAACCGTGACCCAGCCAATTAAGGCCAGGAGCACACCGCCGACAAAAGGGACGGAAGGGCAGGTGCACACCGAGTAGGCGGACCGACCTTTACGACCCAAGATCCAACTACGAGCTTTTTAACTGCAACAACTTAAATATACGCTATTGGAGCTGGAATTACTACGGCTACTGGCACCAGACTTGCCCTCCAATGGATCCTCGTTAAGGGATTTAGATTGTACTCATTCCAATTACCAGACTCGATGATCCCAGTATTGTTATTTATTATCACTACCTCCCCATGTCAGGATTGGGTAATTTGCGTGCGTGCTGCCTTCCTTGGATGTGGTAGCCGTTGCTCAGGCTCCCTCTCGAGAATCAAACACTAATTCTCCGTCACCCGTCACCACCATGGTATGCCTCTATCCTACCATCGAAAGTTGATAGGGCAGAAATTTGAATGAAGCATCGCCAGCACAAGGGCTGTGCGATCCGTCGAGTTATCATGATTCACCGGAGAAGCGGGCAAGCCCGCGCCGGCCTTTTATCTAAAAAATGCATCCCTTCCAAAGAGTCAGGACTTGGTGCACATATTAGCTCTAGAATTACTACAGTTATCTGAGTAGTATGGTACCATCAAAAAAACTATAACTGATTTAATGAGACATCCGCAGTTTCACAATCTAAATTAGTTCATACTTAGACATGCATGGCTTAATATTTGAGACAAGCATATGACTACTGGCAGGATCAACCAGGTAGCACCCTCCCACTTCAAAGGGCATTCTGGGTGCTCTCTTACCAAGAGCCAACCTGAACACCCATCAAGTCAAAGAGACGTCAAAATATCATGTAAAACTTTTATGCCTTGCACCTCTTGCATCCCAAGAAGGAAGCACACGCAACATGCCAAGGACATGGCAAACAAATGGGCAGACCTGCCGAGCCACAACGCACCAAGGCCACTCCCCGCCCCGCACCGATGCCACCTAGGAGTCCACCTGGACAACAGCAACAGTGGACCTCGATCGGATGATCACCTGCGGCAGCCTCGACACAAAGGCAAGGGAAGGAAATCATACAAGACAAACCGAGCCCGCAACCTCCCTTAGAAATGCCCCCCAACCCACCCATCCCCTCCCCACACAGGGGCCACCTAGGAGTCCACCCGGACAGTAGCAACGATGGACCTCGATCGCATGATCGCCTGCGGCAGCCTCAATGCAAAGAGGAAATGGAAGGAAATAAAACAAGACCAACCGAGCCCACAACCTCTCTTAGAAATGCCCCCCGACCCTCCACACCACGCACCGAGGCCACCTAGGAGTCCACCCGTGCCAGCAGAATTGGTGGACCTCGATCACTTGACCGCCTATGGCAACCATGATGCAAAGGCAAAGGAAGGAAGCAAATGCAAATCAAGAGGGTCACTACATAATACAAGGACACATATCCAAGCAGGAGGAGGGATCGGGCAGCTCCGCACCCCACGCACCCTACGTATAGGCAACCTAGGAGATTTCCCATAGTTTTACCGACCGGACGATGAATAACTTTCCCCTACGGCCACCTCCACGCAAAGGAGGGAGGTCGAAGCATTCCACCTCAAAATCCTTCTTCCAGATAGCCCCCACCATCGATGACTATAGTAGCAAGCCTCCTCCCCATTGGACCACGAGTGCATACATAATTGAAACAACAAGTGCCCCACAACCCTCCCCGCAGAGAGGCCACCTAGGAGTCCACTCGGAAAGCAGCAACGATGGACCTCGATCGCATGATCACCTGCGACAGCCTCAATGCAAAGGAAACGGAAGGAAACAAAACAACAAGACCAACCGAGCCCACAACCTCTCTTAGAAATGCCCCCCGACCCTCCACGCCACGCACCAAGGCCACCTATGAGTCCACCCACGCTAGCAGAAATGGTGGACCTCGATCACTTGACCGCTTGTGGCAACCATGATGTGAAGGCAAAGGAAGGAAGCAAATGCAAATCGAGAGGGTCGCTACACAATACAAGGACACATATCCAAACAGGAGGAGGGATCAGGCAGCTCCGCACCCCACGCACCCTACGTACAGGAAACCTAGGAGATTTCCCACAGCTTTACTGACCGGACGATGAATAATTTTCCCCTACGGCCACCTCCACGCAAAGGAGGGAGGTCGAAGCGTTCCACCTCGAAATCCTTCTTCCAAATATCCCCCACCTTCAATGACTATAGTAGCAAGCCTCCTCCCCATTGGACCATGAGCGCATACACAATTGAAACAACAATTGCCCCCCAACCCTCCCTACAGAGAGGCCACCTAGGAGTCCACTCGGACAGCAACAACGATGGACCTGGACACATATCCAAACAGGATGAGGGATCGGGCAGCTCCGCACCCCACGCACCCTACGTACAGGAAACCTAGGAGATTTCCCACAGCTTTACCGACCGGATGATGAATAATTTTCCCCTACCACCACCTCTCCGTAAAGGAGGGAGGTTGAAGCATTCCACCTCGAAATCCTTCTTCCAAATAGCCCCCACCTTCGATGACTATAGTAGCAAGCCTCCTCCCCATTGGACCACGAGCGCATACACAATTGAAACAACAAGCGTGTTGTGGGGAAAAATGCCTATGCAGGACGATCCTATCCACCTAAGGTGTGATAGTGCCTTAGCAACAAACAGAGACAGCTATTTTAGTATTCTTCCTTTATGAATTAAGAATGAAGAGAGATGGATGGACTAACCGGTGTCTTCCGTTTGTCCCTCGATCCAGTTCCTCTTCTCTTTGGGAGTTCCCAGCTACTTGCCTTCTCGCTCGCCCAGCTTCAAGAGGTTTCTGCAAGATCACAAGAAGAGAACTCTACACAAAGACATGGATTCATATTCATAACTAGTTCAGGATCAGAAATAAACTAAACATACTAATGCAATCATACATCAAAATACACCAGTATATAGGAGAAACCAAGATAACTTTATTGATGAATAACAAGGTTCAGGAAGAGATACAACCCAGAGGGCTCCAATCCAGCATCTCCTTCCCAGCGAATGGAATTCCTATCTTCACCCCCTTCAAAGCATTAAGCACCCAATGATTCCAATCTCAAACCAACAACAATTCTTTGCAATAAAAAAATTCCCGCCTCTAGATCTCATGGAGGAGAGATCCATATATAGATGTTTGGAGAGAGGATGAGTTAGCTTGTGATCTGACTAGTGTCTTCTCCCTCTGTCAGTTCTTGATTCCACTTGGAGGTTTTTGCTTCCACTTGGAGATTGGGAACCTCTTACTCATCACCAGTCGAATTCACTGAGGCAAGTGTCATTGAGTAAGATTCTGGAAGCTTCCTGGGTCTTGACACCTCTTGGAATGAACTTGCCATTTCTCAACTCTCACTCAACGCACCCTGGTAGTGCTTCTACCTGCGTTGCAGTGCAGGTAGCCAGTGTTGACTTTGACATTCAGCGCAGACAGCTAGTGGAGCCACTGAATTGATCCTGAATTGACTTGTTTTTTAGCAGTTTCTGGTGGAGAACTTCTGTGAATTGCTGTGGTTTGTTAGCCTTGTTCCTCTAGGGGTAGGAACAACATGTTTAGGGACTTTGGATCCCTTAGATTATGGACATTTCATGCTCAATGTTGTAAGGCACAAAAATTTCTATAACAGTTGCCCCCTAAAGTATGAGGTCGTTTATCAGGTGAAATGCTTTATCAGGAGGATCCGAAGTTCATCCAATGCTGGGAGGAGACCTGTAATAAGATACAATACAATACATTATTTTTCATACTGCTTTCATGATCTAGCTGAGGCGGGCATTCCCATGCTCAGCTTTATAAATTCATTTTCTTGTACATAGAACAGACAATCGTCTGATGGTAGACTGATAATTTTGATGAAATTATCATCCTTTGGGTAGGATGATTATCTGCTGCAATGATGTACATGTCAATGTCTTTATTTTTCCTGAATATATATCGCAGCCCGGATGGATGAAACTAGATCCGGGGTCTTCAAACTCGTTCGATCTTCACTCTAAGTACAAGTCGATCCATGTGAGAAATGTTCTGAAGTCGAACATGGAAAGACATCGCTTGATTACCGGTCAATGAGGTAAACCATTAACAAGTGCGAGAGGAATCACCGATAATGATAATGACCCTCAAGGTACTGCAGTACAATTCACGTGGTGTGAATAAAGGACTTGGCGTCGAACACCACGCAAAATCTTTCGATCGAAGGTCATTGATGTATACCTGTCGCCGAAAGTGAGAAACTTGCCATTGAGGCATGCAAGCTTCAAAGTACTGAAGGGGTTGTTCCTAGATCAACTTCTTGGATAATGAGCTGATGTCGAAAAGAAGCGATCTGTCAAAGGAGGGCCTTAATGAATCCCACATCAATGACACGGAACGGAGCTAATGATTTTGATGGAGGTGAAAATGATCTGTGACATATGATTCAGGGTGGCGGTCATGAAAGGATGAAGGATAATGTACGGCAGTGGATGGGACACGATTGACTTTTCTGAATGACTTCTCTTGAACATATGGCGACACTGATGCGATGGATTGGTAGCATTACCCCAAATATGGATGGTATGGTGAGACCATGGTGATGTGACTGGTGAATGAAATAACCTAGCCCGATTGTGGTACGGAGGAAAAGTGTCATGTTCAAGAGCGACTTGCTACCATCAAAGTTTTCTTGAGTTTCTCCCAATTTTTCCCCAGTCATTGCTGACCAGTACCTCTTTATTTTTTTCAAGCTTGAGGAGGATAACATATTCTTGTTCTATAACTTGCCCTTCGGGCAAGCCCATCGCTATGTTTTAACGATCCTAGCGATAGTGAAACTCGTTCTCGTCTAAAGACAAGTTTGTCGCTATTTAATGATTTTAACGAGTCTAACGACAAAGATAACTCGGTCCTTTTTATTTTTAGAGAGTCTGAAAAGGTACATAAAGTTAACTCCAAAAGTCCTTTTTTGTCATCTAATCCCTTAGGTCCGAAAAAGTATAAAACAATACAGAAGGGATGAGTTTTCGATAGTTTTAATGAGCCGAATAAAACAAGCGCTCGATCTTTTTGTGCAATAATCCCTCAGGTCCAAAAAGATTAAAATCTAGAGGAGGGATAGCACTTCCTGTCCCTTTAACGAGCTGGAAGGCCAAGGACTCGGCAATCTTTTCATATTTTATGAGTCAGATGAAAAGAGCTTAAAGAAGACTCGTCTTTTGAGGAACAAGTGATGAAACAGGTTAGCAGCTGATTCCAGGTACAGGTTGGAATTTTCCAATCACGGCAGTGTCACAAGGATGGCTAGTGAAATCACTCTTCGCAGCTGTTCCTCAATATGGGTAAACAAACATATGGAGGTGAACAATCGGCCAATGGAAAAGTGGAGGTGACGGTGCAAACATGACCAAGGCTTTAATGGCTGATGATATTACATTCACAGTGGTTATTTACCGGGATAGTTCATTTTTTAACGAGCTTAAACGCGTGTGGAAACATTTGCTCGGTCTTATGTTTATTTTTTAACGAGCATGAACTATGTGCTAAAACGGCTCGGATCTTACGTTTATTTTTTAACGAGCATGAACTATGTGCTAAAATTGCTCGAATATATGGTCAAATTTTGATTTTTTACCATGACTAGCTTTGCTCTTTTCAAAGATAGTACTGTATCCTCAATTGCTGCATCAAACTAGTTAGAAATGAATAACATTTGCTTGAAAATGAGATTAAACCCTAATATTTTGCTTTGAACTACGTAAAAAGCAATTAAAATGTGTTTTTACCTCTCATTTTACCATTTCATTTGAACTTGGTTTGTTGGAGCTTTGGAGGTGCCTCTTTCTCCTTGATTTTCATCAGCTGATTCCGAGAGATTCTGTGGACGATTTGCGGCGCCGTCTGGACCAGGTAGGAGCTAAACACTAGCTCTTTCTTTTCAGGTCTCCTTTTTCCATTCTGTGCTTGTTTTCCTATTTCCCTGAGCCCCTGGGGTTTTGTTACGGCGCTCTGCCATCAACGCAGCTGGTTCATTCGAAACCTGCGTTGAATGTCAAGTTGCATGAAGGCAGTTTGACCTTCAACGTAGGTGGAACACTGGCTAGTTGCGCTGGGCATAGAAAAATAGTTTTGTTGCACAGTTTTTGATGAAACTTTTGCCAATTTCTCATCAAATCCAGGATCTAACTCCTCTCATGTTTGTTTTTCAGAGATTATTGGAGCAAAATGACCCTTACATGGCGAGAACGAGAACACGAAGAACAGGACATGATTGCCCTCCATGATCCTGTCACGGTGAACGCGCTGCGGAACTGTGGTCTGCTGAAGTTCTTCCGTATCTCTAGTATGAGAGCACAAATCTCCTTACTGCAGTATATGCTTGATGCTTGGGATCCCATCAACCAAGTATTCCAGATTAGGGGCAAATCTATCCCCTTGACCTTGGTAGACATTTACTTCTTGATTGGCTTGTCAAGGCGGGGTGCCCCCATTTCTTTTTCAGGTTCGGCCCGAGGGAATGACTCTGTGAGAGATTATGTCTGCCAGTATTGTAGGGAAGGATCTCAGCCGAGTAGAGACGGCAAGGTTGTTATCCATGAGATTACTGACAGGTCTCTCAGGTCTATTTTGTATACTATTGGTAGGATGGCTGGTAGTGCATCTCTTCATGTTGCCAACAGATCCTATGTGCAGCACGCCTTGGAGTGCCTCCAACTGAAAATATTCAACTGGTGTGATGCAGTACTTCTTCAGATGAAAAGTTAGTTGACCAAGGTAAAGGACGGGAAGCTGAAGAACTTTGGATTTGGTTCTATTTTGACTGCCTTTGCCTTGGAGAAGATACCACTGATGCAACCTCAGTATATCGCACTCGACTTGCCTTCTCCTACCGAGCCACACATGCAAAGATGGGTTGATCACATGTCTAGGCATGCTGGTCAATCTCAGATGTCTTTCACTGATACCTTCTTCAGGTGGTTCGAGCGTCAGGAGATGGTCTATTCCGAGTATCCATATGTTGGCATGGATTTCCGAGGTGATCCGGACTTGGTACTGCCGGATCGCGAACAGTGGGGCGCTATTGGTAAAATTTTCGATCATATCATTGTTTACTGTTTTTATTTATAATGTCATTGTGCTTTATTCTATCAATACTTTAATCAAACTCACGTGTGCATACAGATGTTGGTCTTGTTCGTCCAGCAGTTCGCCTGAGAGCGCCAGTTGTGCCCCAGCAGGGGAGACTGCTGGGAGGGTTATTCTTCATGACCTTGATGTGGCCGAGACCCTCATAGCTATGCAGGAGTAGGTTGAGAGCCTTACTCTTGGCATTCCGGATGTGAGGATCGACAAGTTACCTTTACAGTTGCAGCGGCATACTACTGGTGTGCCTAGATGATGGACTCGTCTCTTACGCATGATTGCACAGGCCATGACGTGCTATCATGAGCATCACTAGGCTAGGGTGCCCCTAGCATTTTGAGCTTTTGGGTCATGCGACCAATTTTGTCTTGGTTACAGAACATTATATGTAAATGATAAACAGCTTATATATATATATATATATATATATATATATTTTGATTTTCAGGTTTTATTCTGGTTGAGTTATATGATCCATATGTACAACATTGATGATGTGTCTCTTTTTTATAAATGTCGCAAATGTCTATCCAACACATAGTTTGCTAATGAGTCGGTTAATGTGTTTAAGTTCCTAGAAATATGTTGATATTGAATCAAATCAAATTGCCTTTCCAAAATCTTAACCCTTAGGAACATGCGATAAATAGCTGGGTTGCAGACGGAATATATACCATTGAGTTGTTGTATTACGAGTTGTGAGTCTAGCCTGACGATTAGTCGGCCTATACCATGGGTGATGGCATCAGAGAGTAGTTCTATCAACGCGCTATACTCAGCGATGTTATTCGTTGATTGCCCGATACATACACCTCTGAAACTTACTAACTCGCCGCTTGGATAAAAAATGGCCCAGGCTGCGGAGGATAGGTTCCGCGAACTACGACTCGCTCCGTCGGCATATCCAACACATGTCTCCAGAAGGTTTGACATCTGAAATAAATGTAAAAAGGTGGATTACTCGACCAGAACAAACACTTTAGCGAAAACAAAGTACAACAAAAGCATACAGGTTACTATTTAAGTATAGCAACGCTTGAGGTACAACACATTACGAGGTTGCACCAGTGGAATTCTGTCATAATCCATTAACTCGTAGGCTCCTTTTGCTAACACACGTTTAACAATATAGGGGCCCATCCATAAAGAATTAAATTTACCTGCTCCCAATTTATCGGATTCTTGGTCATAAAGCAAGACCAAGTCACCTTCTGAGAAGACACGGGGTTTGACATTTTTGTCGAACTGCGCCTTGACTCATTTCTTATGGGCTTCGTTAGCCAAAGCGGCATCACGACGGGTTTCATCCAATTGGATTAACTCCAAGAAACAGGCCTCTTCTTCTGAAGTTTCGGGGAGGAGATCAATTGCGAGTTTAAGAGACGAGATTTCACACTGGATTGGCAAGACTGCTTCCAGGCCATACACCAGTTGGAAAGGTGTGAACCCGATCGCATTCCTTACCGATGTTTGGTAAGCCCACAAGGCTGAGTACAGGATTAGGTGCCACCTTCTTTTGTGAACTCTGATCATCCTTTGCAACATACGCTTCAGGACCTTGTTGATCGCTTCAACTTGTTCGTTGGCTTGTGGATAATACGAGGTAGAGCTGTCGTGAGATAGCCCTAGCTTGGCAGCTAATTCAACCATCATGTGATTGCGAAAATGTGATCCATGATCCGTAACTATAGCCTGTGGTACGCCGAATCTGGCGACTACATGATTGAAAAAGAATAGGGCAGCTGTTTCACCAGTATTATCTAATGTAGGCATCGCCTCGGCCCATTTGGTAAAATAGTCAACAACGACTATAATATACCCATGCCCCCCGGTCGAGGTGGGGTTACATGTCATGAAATCAATGCCCCATTTGGCAAAAGGCCCAACAACAACTATTGGCTGTAAAGGTGCGGGTGGTCTTCTGGTTTTGCTATCAAAAATTTGACAAGCATGGCAACTTCTGACTGCGGTTATGCAATCTTTGAACATGGTTGGCCAGAAGTATCCTGCTCATAAGATTTTCTGTGCTGTAGCATATCCAGATTGATGCCCCCCACACACGCCTGAATGACACTCATTCAGGGCTTTTTCGGCCTCCTCATGGGTGAGGCACCTCCTCAGAACTGTATCGATACCACGACGGTAAAGCATATCACCGACGATCATGTAGTCTTTTTCTTGGTATCGTATACGTTTCTGTTCTGAGTGAGAGGTGTTAGGCCTGAATTTTTGGGTTTGGAGAATTATTATATCTCCATACCACTCATTGCTTGTAGATATCAGAAACAAACTTTCGTCCACGATTGATTCTTTGGATGTTTCATCGTTGGACGACGATGGGAGATCGCATAATAATTCTGCGAAAACTAAAGCTTTCTTTGATTTGGATTTTACAAATTCCAGATCAAACTCTTGAAGGATTGCTATCCATTTTGAATATTTGCCCCCCAGCAACTGTCGCGACAATATATAAGTCATGGGGTTGCAATCTGATAAAATGGTAGTTTTCCGAAAGAGGACATAATTTTGAAATCTTTGTATCACTTGAACAGCAGCGAGTGCTAGCTTTTCAACATAAGAATATTTTATTTTCGTATCATTCAAGTTTTTACTTAAATAATATATAGGATGTTCAATTCCATTGACTTCTTGAACTAAAACCATTGCAATGGTCGTATCTGCTGCAGCCAGATACAGGTTAAAATCTCTTTGATAGTCCGGGGCATACATTAATGATGCTTTTACTAGAGAATCTTTCAGAGCGTCAAAAGAAGCTTGCGCCACCTGATCCCAGACAAAAGGTCCATCCTTTTTCAAAAGACGAGTATAACCTTTAGCAAGTTCTGCATAATTTGGAATGAACCTCCTCAGAAAGTTTTCTTTCCCTTGGAGTTTCTGAATCTGAAGCAAATTTGAAGGTGGAGGCAAATTAATGATTGCCTGAACCTTGCAAGGGTCGAGACGAATCCCATCCTTAGAGACTACAAAGCCAAGTAAACGACCAGAACTGATGCAAAATACACACTTGTGCGGATTGAGTCTTATCTTGTAGTGTCGGCAACGTAGAAATATCGCTCTTAAATGCTGCGGATGATCAGTCCGCTTTCGCGAATGAGCCAGAAGGTCGTCGAGGTATGGTTGAACGATGTTCTTGATGTCATGGAAGGCATAATTCATTGCCCTCTGAAACGTCGCCCCTGCGTTCTTTGAACCAAAGGGTAATTTTCGATAAGCGAATGTGCCCCACGGACAAATGAATGCAGTCTTTGACTGGTCCTGTGGGCGGATATTTATTTGATTATACCCGGAAAATCCATCCATGAATGAAAAGATTTCACATCCGGCGCATTCATCATTTATCTGGTCGATGAAGGGTGTAGGGTAGTTGTCTTTCGGACAAGCTTGGTTTACATCCCTATAATCGACACACACTCTAATTGTCCCTTGTTTCTTCATAACAGGGACAATATTCGATACCTAGTCGGTTAGAGGAACCGGGTAGATAAAACCAGCATGGAGAAGATTTTCAACTTCTTCTTTAATGGCAGCGGCTTTCTTGGGGTGCACCTGTCGAAGCCATTGTCTTACTAGTTTGACATCAGGATACATCTTAATTTCATGTTCAATGATACTCGAGTCAATGCCTGGCATTTCATCATATGACCAAGCAAATACATCTCTGAACTCGCGAAAAAGAGCGTTATATATTTCCAGTTCTGAAGGAGAACATCCTTTGCCAACATAAATATTCTCTACAACATTTGTTTTAGTCGAGATATTTATGGCTATAGTCTCTTCAATATTGGATAAGTTTCGCTCGGAATCCACCGTATTTACAGTGTTTGATAGGAATTCAAAAACTGAAGGGTGGTAAAGGTCATGTTGAGTATCTTCTTCATAATCCTGAAGAAGGGAACGATGGTGGCAATCATTCCATGGTGCCCCCTCAATCAACATTGATTGTAGGATTCCTTCGTCGGTTCCATGCACTCTCAACCAAGGATCCAATGGGGTACCATATTCTCTAGACCTATCTACCCAAACGCTTGATGAGCATTGATTTGGGTTCACCTCCCATGCCCGAAATATTGATTGCTACAATATTTCATAGGGCTTGGGGGTAAAACCGTTTCATGATCCATGTTGATATCGTCTTCTGAGATCTTCGTGGAAGATATCATGTTGCAGGCTCTTACCAACGCTACTTCTCCTATATAGATTGGAGGTGGAAGTGCGAAAGTTCCCATTAATGTGGGGTCTTTCAGTAGGCCTACTCCAATATCTTGAAGCGAATGGTTGCTCCCATGGATCATGGGAATGCTTCCTATAACTTGTGAACCATTAGGGAGGAAGTTTTGTTGGTCGACGATCGTAATCCCTCCTTGAAAGGGGAATGCGATCTTTCTAAAATAGGTCGACACAACAGCTACCATGGCATAGATCCACGGTCTTCCTAGTAGGATGTTGTAATCAAGATTCCCATCAATGACTTCAACATCTATTTCTACCGTTTTTCCCCCTAGTTCAACCTTCAAGTTATTTAGGATACCGCACGGGGTATATGTCCTTCCGTCGAATGCTTTTAATGTTGTCGAAGATCATGACATGGTTGGAGATCCTAAGGTTTTCCAGCAACTCATCGACATAATACATGTAGATGCCCCCTCATCAATGATTGTTCGGTGAACAGTTTTGTTGAGGGCTTTCACTTGAATAAGGAAAGCTAGTTGAGCTGGTAACTGAGGATCGTATCCTTTGTGGTCGAAGGATACAAGATTGGAATCCTTAGGGTCAACCCTGCCAATGGCCGATAACAGAGCCTGCCTTTGGGGTGGACAATTTTGTAGTACTTAAAGAGTCGACATAGCGGATGGCGATTGGGCCAAATCTTCCACTATGTTATAATGATGCGCCGCTCTGGCGCGAGGATTAAATGTCGACTTGTGTACTACTCCCTTTGGCGGTTTTATTGTTAATTCAGGAATGATGGGTGGTACAACTTCTGTTGAAGTTGTTGTCGAACTACTTGGTTGATCTTTACCTTTTTCGTTTGACAGCTGCGGATTCCCGTAATCTTTGTTCCTTGTCGAAATCAAAGCATCATTTTGTTTCTTGGAGACCGACAACATAAGCACTTGCGACGGGGAAGCATTTCCACTACCAACCAGATTTTGACCTGGATTTGGAAACGGATCAGTTAACACAACTGAGGTTTGCGAACTTTTGAAGAACCTTTTAAGCTCAGCTTTGTATGGACAATTGGCTGTCCAATGATCCTCGTCACATATAAGACATGGACTTTTTGGTTTCCCTTTCCCAGGAGGGTTTGAAGAAGTTTTTCCGGGAGATGACTCACCTTGTTTCTTCTTCTTCCCTTTGTTTTGCTTCTTCTTGCTTCCTGGTTGATTGGTTTCTTTTCCTTTATCTGCTGATACGGAATTTACTTCTGAAGCAAGAATTCCATCTTTTGCATTTTGATCTGAAGTCTTACGGGCCTTCTTGGAGTTTGCCTTTGTCGATTTCGCGTTTGTCGTGCCAATCACGCCATCGCCGGCATGAGAGCCATTATTTGATTTAGGAGGAGGAGGAATTGAGAATTCCGGTCTAGGGGCGTCAGGTATCTTGTCATAGAGTGTGCCAGACTCAGTATAGACTAAGTCTAGATACTGCGCACGAGCGATAACTTGCTCTTCCGTTACGACCCCCCCTTTTGCCACATCTTCCGTTATAGCAGGAAGTAATGACTTGATAAACCATTCAGCTAATAACTGATCGGGAACGTACATTTTTACCATGCTACGACGACGACGCCACTCATGTATATGATCAGATATATGAGTGGCCGTTGTCTGCTTGAAGTTGGTTAAGATTTCCATTCCCATTTCATACCTTATCGGTAATTGAAAATGGGTTAAGAAAGTCATGGCTAGGGAGCTGAAATTGTCGAACGAAGCTCTAGGAAATTCGATATACCATTTTGCCGCTGGACCCGTTAACGTCCTCTGGAAAAGGCGAAGCCTTATCGAATCATCGTTTAAGGTGTTTGATGAACACCATAGATGAAAGGTCATCACGTGATTCGATGGATCTTCACCTGGATTTCCATTAAATTTAGGAATGTCCGATGGAAGTTTGTGAGGAATCGCTGGCCACCAAGGGGCGTAAGCAATTGGATCATTTGTTAACCGGTGTAAATCGGGTAACTCTAAAGTTGCCACGAATGGTAACTGTTGATTCAGGTTAGGTGAAGCATACCCAGGGTATGATGGAATTTCCTGAGCAGTTGGCCTTTGCATACCAGCATAATGTAATTGATGTTGGTATGACTGATATGGTTGGTGGACTTGACCACTGTAAAGCGGTTGGTTTTGACTGTTTTGAATATACGGTTGTCCACTGTTTGCAAAGATCTGCTGCTCAGAACCTTGGTACACTTGCTGGAATTGTGGTTGTTGGTATTGCACCAGCCACTGTTGTGAAGCCATGCTCTGTTGTGCTATACTAACCGTCGGACCAAGATGCGGGGTAATTGTACCCGTTTGGACCTGTGTCGCCCCACCAGTAGGTGATTGTGGTTGAGTCACAAGGTGAAGGGGCTGTTGCATCACAACCTGAGAAATCTGAGGTTGACATACAACAGGCAATGTTTGAACTTGCGACACTGTCACAATAGCCGGTGTGGTCGGGATGTTCGACATAGGTACACATTGTTGCATAGAATACACAACCCTTGGTTGTTGAGGTAACATAGGTACCCAACCACTTGATGTAACTCCAGTATAACCTAAATACTGTTGTGAACTCCCGTATGGATATCCTCCTGGAGGGGGTAATGAAAGGGCATACTGCCCCCCATACGGTGGCAATCCGGAACTCAAGGGGATTGTTTGTCCTTGGGGACTGGATTGCCCAAATTGACCTCCAAATGGATCAATCTGGCGAGTTTCAACATAAGAGTTGCCAGATATTATTCTGGAGGAACAAAATGGAATGGACCACACTATCCAAATAGTCCCTGGGTGGACTCCTTCTAGTGGTTGTGAGCTAGTCGAGACAGATGGTATGCCGACAAACATTGTCGGAGTGACGGCAGGGAGTTCTGCTGTTGCTGTGTCATTCGACACAGTCCTAGATGTTGACAGTTGTTCAAACATTTTGAGTCTATCCAAGAGATTACCTAGCGATTCTACAGGAACTTCCACTGGTGGTAGACTAACTTCTGATGTTGAAGGAAATAGAGTGACCCCTACTCCAAAATGTGTTGGAGTACTTGCTTGAGGATCCTCTACAATTTCCTCTATCGCAATCAAACCAGGTGGAAGAGGAAGACCGTCATGTCCGTAAAATATTTCTGGTGCCGAAGAAGGGGTTGATTCGACAGCGACAGTTGTTTGAGGAGCAAGACTCTCTGAACCGGTCGCAGATGGAACTGGTTCAGTAACGCAAGTATTTGCTCTCAGACTAGGATCAGTGTTACTGTCCCTCTGTGGTTGTTGAACTTCTTCTATAGAGTCAGGGTTTCCAGAAATGTTTGGAGTAACCGGAATCTCAGATGTCGTTGGAACACTTATTCTAACTTTGATAGGAGATTTCGAACCGGTTAAACGAGTTCGCTTTGTCCGTACTGTTTTCGATTTCGGAGACAAAGACGGTTGACTCGTAAGCCTCCGCGAACGACGGGGTTTCAATTGACTTTATTCCACGATTGTGGATTACTCGATCAACCAAAATACAAAAAGGGGAAAGTGTGTTTCTGAATTAAATGAATTTTTAGACGCTTTAGACACAACTTGCTTTTTCACTTTTAAAGAGTCGAGAAAAAGCTAAAGATGACTCTAGTCTCCTTTGATTTTTTAACGAGCCCGAAGTGACAAATGCTCGGATGGACTTTTTCTGTTATAGAGTCTGAAAAAGGCCAAAAGGAACTGCTCTGGAGTTCTAGGTAGAGGGTGTGCCAAACTTTTCGAAAAACTGCAGAATACTTTTTAGGGTACGGGCAGTCGATCTTTCTGAATGCTGTGTTCAGTGCATTGCGATCAGTAGGGCGGCCGACACAGCTTCCTAAGGATAAAGATTTTATGCCTATAGGGGTCTCCCAATATATACGCGACGGTACGTGGGAGCATAATCCGTACTGGCGCTATCGTCCCTCAGGAGGAATCACCCACCATCAACGAGATCGACAGTCACCAGGCTTTACGACGCCGGAACACGTCTCTAGCCTAGACCTCTATGTTGTGCGTTATGTTGCAAAGCGTTGTCAAGTTCATTCAATTTATTTTAGGTTGATCTTTTTAGAAGTTTGCCTTTTGAGGTTCACCACGAGATGTATGGTACAATTCCTAAATGCAGTCTAAAGATGATAAGCAAGCTTTATATCTTTTCAACTTATGAAAATCCTAGCTACAAAGGGAAAAGAAAGACACCATCTTTTCTCAAAGAGCAATCAGCACACTCTAATGCACTTTTCCTAAATCAAACATGCAAACTATCAAGATGCAAATGCACAATGCAGGTGTTTGTTTTCCGCTTTCTTAGTATTGATGCCTACAAAGAAAGATTTTTGTACAACTTTGAATTTGCTTTTAAATGACAAATACAAACAAGTTTACTTTTTTGAAATCAGAGAGGGTAGAAGAGATTACAACACTTAATGATTTTCGAAATGAATACTTGTTTCGACACTTAAAAGAGACAAACTCAAACCAAAAGCAAAAGTAAATGTATAATCAACTGCAAACAGCCAATGAACTCTCTCCTAAGATCACAATCAACAGATCTGAATCAAAGGCTACAGGATGATTATTTCACTCATGCAAAGGAAAACTGTAAATGATGCCACAAACACATAAAAACACTCACAGTATTTTTGTACAAAAGGAGGCAGAATTTAAGCAGAGAAAAGGAGTTATCAGACTGGTACCTATGCTGGTTACAGGCTGCAAAAATCAGAGATCAAAACAAGGCAAAACAGAGCAGAGAACCCCAGCTGCACAAGGCCTAACTGGATCAGCGCAACCTCAACACAGGGGTTTTGAAATTCAGTGCAGGTAGCCTTCACGGGACCTGCGTTGAAATGCAGAACCTCTTCACAGGGTCTGCGCTGAAGGAGAAACGAGAGTTTCTCATTGGGTTCTGGGTCACAGATTGCTATTTAATCTACAGTTTCAGGCCAAATAAAAGCAACAAGCAAGGTACAATCAAAGGGATGCTTTGAGGAAGGGATAAGATCTATCAGAAAGGATCATCAAATCATTTGTGAGTCCATTGTTCAGATCATAGACAAATCCAGTGATTGGATCAAAACAACAGCTGTCTACTTTGCATCTGAGAATAGCAGATGCAGTTCGATTGTTGTTGTTGAGTCTATGAAACAAACAATGATAGAGACACAAATAAAATGACTAAACAGATTTCCCCATTGGAGTCACCAATTTGTTGTGGGGAAAAATGCCTATGCAGGACGATCCTATCCACCTAAGGTGTGACAGTGCCTTAGCAACAAAGAGAAACAGCTATTCTAGTATTCTTCCTTTATGAATTAAGAATGAAGAGAGATGGATGGACTAACCGGTGTCTTCCGTTTGTCCCTTGATCCAGTTCCTCTTCTCTTTGGGAGTTCCCAGCTACTTGCCTTCTCGCTCGCCCAGCTTCAAGAGGTTTCTGCAAGATCACAAGAAGAGAACTCTACACAAAGACATGGATTCATATTCATAACTAGTTCATGATCAGAAATAAACTAAACATACTAATGCAATCATACATCAAAATACACCAGTATATAGGAGAAACCAAGATAGCTTTATTGATGAATAACAAGGTTCAAGAAGAGATACAACCCAGAGGGCTCCAATCCAGCATATCCTTCCCAGCGAATGGAATTCCTATTGTTATCACTGACAAAATTTCAAAGAAAAAGGTAAGGGAAGAGTTAATTGATCCTGGACATATTCATGATGATCTTGGTCGTGTTCATGCAATAGACATTTGACCCAATTCTTAGTTTGAGCAAACAAGCCCATGGTGAGCAGAGATAAGAAATCTTCATCAATTACAGGAGGTACCTCCAAGGGCAGAAGAAACAGGTTGAAGACTTAAGATACAATTGAACCAGCAAAAAGGATCTCCATAAAGAAATCTCACTTCAAGTAAGGATATGCTTCAAAGTTTTGGTAGTTTTGCTTGGTATAATCTTTTCAAACATTTCCATTCAGTTTTGGAGGGTCTTGAAACATTTGAAAGAATGTTTTAATAGAAAAGTTCTAAAATAGCAAAGTTTTGGGTTGAAACTGTGATTTTTGAAACAACTCAGCAGTTTCGTAGCGCGCTACGAAACTGCTGAAGGTGACAGTTTTGTTTTTTGAGGATCTACCTTGAAAGAAAAAGAAGATTATTTTGAAAGGGATGTTGCTGCAGAGGTGTAATAAGATCACTTGAGAAGGTTTGAGCCCTAATCAAAAGGAAAATTCAATAAATGAAGATACATACGCATGCTAAACCTTGCACTACGAAATCAGTGTTTTCGCAGCGCGCTGCGAAACCCCTGTAGCAGCCTGTTTCAGCAGAGAAAACTGTTTTACTAGGTAACTTCCAGAAGCTTTCCAGAGCAGCTGAAAACTTAATTTTGCAAACTGAAAGAGGATTTTCTTCCTAACATGTTTAATTACAAAAACCTCTTTCAGTTTCTTCAATTCCATTCTGAGGTGGGAGAAATGTGTGGTCAAAGTTTCGCTACAAAACTGCTGTAGGTGCAGTTTTTCATCTCCTGTTTTACACCTGTTTTTCAAAGACTTATTTTGGGAAGCTGGAGAAGTGTTTCAAAAAACAAAAAGATTTTTTTGTTCAGCATGGATTGTTTCACAAAAACCTCCTTCATATTTTCCAAATACATTTTTTACGAGAAGTTATGACCTCTGTCCCAAGACCTATTTTTCAGCCAGAACAGAGCAAGGAATAGTTACCTGTTTGACACGTGTTTTTCAAGGACAGATTTTGAACAGCTGGAGGAATGTTTTAAAAAACCAGGAGAGGTTTTTGTTTTAGACATCATGGGCTACAAAAACCTCCTTCAGTTTCATAAAATGTGTCATGTATGAAGAGATAAAGGCTCTGAAATTTTCAAGGATCTAATCCTAAAAACAGGGAAACATGTTCCCTAATTTCTAGGGTTTGTCATCAACAGTTGGGTGACCACGTGGGAGGCTTCATCAAATTCGACTTCATGGAGTGTTAGGTGTCAAAGAATGCTTTAAATGTTTATATAAGGTTGTTGAATCATGATAAGGAGTTACACTCCTAGTTGTATTAGGTCTCTAGGACTGCTAGTTAGGTGTCATTTGCATTTAATAGTTAGTTTTGAGTATCAATAGGTGTCATAGTAGGATGAATTCGAATTTCCCTCATGCTGGAGGAGGAATCTAAGTTGTTTAAAGAGCTCTATATATAGCAGAAGAGCTGATGTACAAAGGGTTGGATATTTTGAAGACTGTTTTGGCTTGTGTGTAAACAGAGTTTTAGTAATACAGAGGACTGTTTTTCTTCTTAGGATTCACAATGGATCTTCTTGTTCAAATGTGTGATGGTATAGTTTCTTTGATGTTCTTTTACAGTTTGGTAAATGCATAATCACTCAGAACTCATGGATCATGCTCTGACTTCCTGTATGCCTTTGCAAACTATGGTTTCATGTAAGTTTTGTTTGAACATTTAGATGTAAAGTGCCCTGACTTCTATGAAAGATAGTGTTGTTGTTTACTGAGATATTAGTGACTCCATAAGCCCAATGGGAAGCAATTCTATCCAGCCAGTACATTTTTCATGTGTCTTGTAAGAGTTAGCCATCTTGTTCAATATCAATAACCTATGAGAGAGCCCTCTCAGACTAAGGAGGGTAAGCCTTAGTTAAAAGCTTGGTTTGAAACAGTTACACAGAGTCTTGCTGATTGGCAGCCTTCAGTGTGTGATTTTGTGATAACATTTTGGTGCGTTTGCAGGGAGACTGAAGATTATTCTTTCCCGAAATTATGAAGCTGAACTTCTGAAGGTAGCGGGAGCTCAGAAGGTTTTTGAGGCTGCAAAACTACCTTGGCGACTCCACACATCGAATAAGAAATTGGAAGGTGACTCCACTGCTAGAAGATCAGTAGCTTGATGAAGTTTCAAGATGAATTCCACTGCAAGAATGAATGCTAGGTATGCTCCTATGAATTGGTCTCATATCCCTGGTTTTCCAAATCCTATGCCAAAGGTTGATTGGTTAGATGATCTTCCAATATTCAAAGATGAAAAGAAGGATAATGCTGCTCTCCATTTGGTTAAATTCCATATGCATGTATGCAGTCTTAAGGTTCATTTCCCTGAAGATTGTCTCATGAAAATGTTTATGACCACTTTAGAAGGAAAAGCATGGTCTTGGTATAAAATTCTGGAAAATGGTTCAATATATTCGCTTGCTAGTTTTCATGATGAATTCTGTGAAATGTATAAAGAAGGTTATCCTTCCTTATTGCTGCTTAAAGATTGCTGTAGGCATTCTTTAAATCTCATTCAGTACTTGGAGGATTGTTATGATGATAATGAATTTATGGATGAAGAAATTTTAGAAGCTCTTCATAACAATGCATTTCAACACCGAGAAGAAAGTATAACATCTCATGAAACGCAGCATGAAGATCAGCAGGGGTTTATTTGTGAAAACCATGTTTCATCCTTTGATGTTGATGTAGAGATGCAGCAGATTTGTCAGGCTTCAGATCATAATGAGGATGAAATTGAGTGCAAACAGCAAGAAGAAGTACTGGAAGATAGCTTCTACGACCCTCAGGCGGAGGAAAAGGTTGGTTTTTTATCTCAAACTTCTCAGCAGCTTACAACAATAAATGATCATAAGAAAGAGGAAAATTACATTGTTTGTAGGCAGCATTCAGAAAAGCAGTTCGATAGCATATCAGAAGAATCTTGTGTGGTTGAGAATCAGTTGTCTAAAGATGTGGAATATTATGATGATCATCAACATAACCATGTATTCTTTGACCCTATAAGTGAATACATAGACAAGCTTTGCACTCCGGTCTTTCATTTTCATTTGCATTATGAAGATCAAATATATTATGAGTTGATGTGGTCATCTCACTACCATGGTTATTTGGAGGTCGGATGCAGTCAAGAGCCTCAAATATCAGATAAGACAATTGATTGGCTTTATTGGAAATATCATGTTGCCTGAGCTACAAGTGGAGCTTGCAACTGATAGGGTAGGTAGGTAGGAAAGTACAAATAAATGACAAGCTGAACAGGAAGCTTAAGCCCGAGGTGAAGGCCCAAGAAGCTTGAAGGGGATGCTTGTCAAGCAAATTTCTGTTTGTCAAATAAATGGATAAGGCACTGGAACTGCAGGTTCTTAGTGTACCACAAGGGCACACTATCCCAAGTGGAGCCACTATTATCACTGACAAAATTTCAAAGAAAAAGGTAAGGGAAGAGTTAATTGATCCTGGACATATTCATGATGATCTTGGTCGTGTTCATGCAATAGACATTTGACCCAATTCTTAGTTTGAGCAAACAAGCCCATGGTGAGCAGAGATAAGAAATCTTCATCAATTACAGGAGGTACCTCCAAGGGCAGAAGAAACAGGTTGAAGACTTAAGATACAATTGAACCAGCAAAAAGGATCTCCATAAAGAAATCTCACTTCAAGTAAGGATATGCTTCAAAGTTTTGGTAGTTTTGCTTGGTATAATCTTTTCAAACATTTCCATTCAGTTTTGGAGGGTCTTGAAACATTTGAAAGAATGTTTTAATAGAAAATTTCTAAAATAGCAAAGTTTTTGGTTGAAACTGTGATTTTTGAAACAACTCAGCAGTTTCGTAGCGCGCTACGAAACTGCTGAAGGTGACAGTTTTGTTTTTTGAGGATCTACCTTGAAAGAAAAAGAAGATTATTTTGAAAGGGATGTTGCTGCAGAGGTGTAATAAGATCACCTGAGAAGGTTTGAGCCCTAATCAAAATGAAAATTCAATAAATGAAGATACATACGCATGCTAAACCTTGCACTACGAAATCAGTGTTTTCGCAGCGCGCTGCGAAACCCCTGTAGCAGCCTGTTTCAGCAGAGAAAACTGTTTTACTAGGTAACTTCCAGAAGCTTTCCAGAGCAGCTGAGAACTAAATTTTTCAAACTGAAAGAGGATTTTCTTCCTAACATGTTTAATTACAAAAACCTCTTTCAGTTTCTTCAATTCCATTCTGAGGTGGGAGAAATGTGTGGTCAAAGTTGCGCTACAAAACTGCTGTAGGTGCAGTTTTTCATCTCCTGTTTTACACCTGTTTTTCAAAGACTTATTCTGGGCAGCTAGAGAAGTTTTTTTTTTAAAAAAAAGAGGTTTTTGTTCAGAATGGAGCTTTTCACAAAAACCTCCTTCAGATTTTCCAAATACATTTTTTACGAGAAGTTATGACCTCTGTCCCAAGACCTATTTTTCAGCCAGAACAGAGCAAGGAATAGTTACCTGTTTGACACGTGTTTTTCAAGGACAGATTCTGAACAGCTGGAGGAATGTTTTAAAAAACCAGGAGAGGTTTTTGTTTTAGACATCATGGGCTACAACAACCTCCTTCAGTTTCATAAAATGTGTCATGGATGAAGAGATAAAGGCTCTGAAATTTTCAAGGATCTAATCCTAAAAACAGGGAAACATGTTCCCTAATTTCTAGGGTTTGTCTAGGGTTTGTCATCAACAGTTGGGTGACCACGTGGGAGGCTTTATAAAATTCGACTTCATGGAGTGTTAGGTGTCAAATAATGCTTTAAATGTTTAGATAAGGTTGTTGAATCATGATAAGGAGTTACACTCCTAGTTGTATTAGGTCTCTAGGACTGCTAGTTAGGTGTCATTTGCATTTAATAGTTAGTTTTGAGTATCAATAGGTGTCATAGTAGGATGAATTCGAATTTCCCTCATGCTGGAGGAGGAATCTAAGTTGTGTAAAGAGATCTATATATAGCATAAGAGCTGATGTACAAAGGGTTGGATATTTTGAAGACTGTTTTGGCTTGTGTGTAAACAGAGTTTTAGTAATACAGAGGACTGTTTTTCTTCTTAGGATTCACAATGGATCTTCTTGTTCAAATGTGTGATGGTATAGTTTCTTTGATGTTCTTTTACAGTTTGGTAAATGCATAATCACTCAGAACTCATGGATCATGCTCTGACTTCCTGTATGCCTTTGCAAATTGTGGTTTCATGTAAGTTTTGTTTGAACATTTAGATGTAAAGTGCCCTGACTTCTATGAAAGATAGTGTTGTTGTTTACTGAGATATTAGTGACTCCATAAGCCCAATGGGAAGCAATTATGTCCAGCCAGTACATTTTTCATGTGTCTTGTAAGAGTTAGCCATCTTGTTCAATATCAATAACCTATGAGAGAGCCCTCTCAGACTAAGGAGGGTAAGCCTTAGTTAAAAGCTTGGTTTGAAACAGTTACACAGAGTCTTGCTGATTGGCAGCCTTCAGTACTTGATTTTGTGATAACACCTATCTTCACCCCCTTCAAAGCATTAAGCACCCAATGATTCCAATCTCAAACCAACAGCAATTCTTTGCAATAACAAAATTCCCGCCTCTAGATCTCATGGAGGAGAGATCCATATATAGATGTTTGGAGAGAGGATGAGTTAGCTTGTGATCTGACTAGTTTCCTCTCCCTCTATCAGTTCTTGATTCCACTTGGAGGTTTTTGCTACCACTTGGATATTGGGAACCTCTTACTCATCACCAGTCGAATTCACTGAGGCAAGTGTCATTGAGGAAGATTCTGGAAGCTTCCTGGTTCTTGACACCTCTTGGAATGAACTTGCCATTTGTCAACTCTCGCTCAACGCACCCTCGTAGTGATTCTACCTGCGTTGCAGTGCAGGTAGCCAGTGTTGACTTTGACATTCAGCGCAGACAGCTAGTGGAGCCACTAAATTGATCCTGAATTGACTTGTTTTTTAGCAGTTTCTGGTGGAGAACTTCTGTGAATTGCTGTGGTTTGTTAGCCTTGTTCCTCTAGGGGTAGGAACAACATGTTTAGGGACTTTGGATCCCTTAGATTATGGACATTTCATTCTCAATGCTGTAAGGCACAAAAATGTCTATAACAAAGCGCCCCCCAACCCTCCCTGCAGAGAGGCCACCTAGGAGTCCACCCGGACAGCAGCAACGATGGACCTCGATCGCATGATCACCTGCAGCAGCCTCAATGCAAAGGAAACGGAAGGAAACAAAAAAACAAGACCAACCGAGCCCACAACCTCTCTTAGAAATGCCCCCCGACCCTCCACGCCACGCACCGAGGTCACCTAGGAGTCCAACTGCGCTAGCAGAAACGGTGGACCACGATCACTTGACCGCCTGTGGCAACCATGATGCGAAGGAAAAGGAAGGAAGTAAATGCAAATCAAGAGGGTAGCTACACAATACAAGGACACATATCTGAACAGGAGGAGGGATCGGGTAGCTCCGCACCCCATGCACCCTACGTACAGGCAACCTAGGAGATTTCCCGCAGCTTTACCGACCGGACGATGAATAATTTTCCCCTACTGCCACCTCCACGCAAAGGATGGAGGTCGAAGCGTTCCACCTCAAAATCATTCTTCCAAATATCCCCCACCATCGATGACTATAGTAGCAAGCCTCCTCCTCATTAGACCACGAGCGCATAAACAATTGAAACAACAAGTGCCCCCCAACCCTCCCTGCAGAGAGGCCACCGAGGAGTCCACCCGGACAGCAGCAACGATGGACCTCGATCGCATGATCGCCTGCTGCAGCCTCAATGCAAAGGAAACGGAAGGAAACAAAACAACAAGACCAACCGAGCCCACAACCTCTCTTAGAAATGCCCCCCGACCCTCCACGCCATGCACCGAGGCCACCTAGGAGTCCACCCACGTCAGCAGAAATGGTGGACCTCGATCACTTGACCGCCTGTGGCAACCACGATGCGAAGGCAAAGGAAGGAAGTAAATGCAAATGAAGAGGGTCGCTACACAATACAAGGACACATATCTGAAAAGGAGGAGGGATCGGGCAGCTCCGCACCCCACGCACCCTATGTACAGGCAACCTAGGAGATTTCCCACAGCTTTACAGACCGGACGATGAATAATTTTACCCGACGGCCACCTCCACGCAAAGGAGGGAGGTCGAAGTGTTCCACCTCGAAATCCTTCTTCCAAATAGCCCCCACCATCGATGACTATAGTAGCAAGCCTCCTCCCCATTGGGCCACAAGCGCATACACAATTGAAACAACAAATGCCCATGAACGTTGTGACTTAACATTTCCAACCGCAAAAGCCTACCACGCACGCAAGATGCAAGGGAAAAGCCGACCCCTCGATCAAACATATGGGCCAACACATCTATCAAAACCTCAAAGCCAATGCAACCATGAACGATGTGCTCTTTGAAAGGAATGCCAACCCTTGACTTTACAACAAGGAGAACAACGCCTCACATCGCCCGATGGAAAAAGCAAGCAAGAGGGAGGGTAGGTGGTTTACAACCAAAACCCTTCCACGTCCCTCTTAAATGTATGCATCTCAACCGACAATTCCAACATGGAAAGAGTACAAGCACAAGACACCGGCACCATAAACAACCGAACAATGAAGAGGCTAGCCATCACAAGGAGCCACACCACAACAACCCATACAACTCCCAAACCTTGGAACAGAAAGGGAATTGTTCACATATGCCTCCAAGGACAAGCATGGCCAACATTACCGCTCATGCGCTACCGAGTGGGTATGGAGAGAAGATGAAAATCAGACACCCTACAAATGACCCAAGGCCATTCTTGAGGCAGACCTGAAAAACCAACTCAATTACCAACCCACCTTTCACACGAAAAGAAAAACCCTCCACACCAAATAGGGAGGAAGTGAACAATATAACGAGGTGCCAATTTCAATGGAGCCACAAATGGCTGCCCAGCCCAATCAAAATTCTCTATTCGCAACAACCGAGGGGCACAATAGTGACATAGGCAACGACAGAGTTTTGGGGCTTCCATCTGGGACCTTAACAACGAAGGCTCAAAGGAGCACCGAGAAAAATTTCAACATTCTTATCGTTGGGATGGGAAAGAGGGACGGGGATGAGCATGGCCCACATTGCCACTCATGTGCTACCGAGTGGGGATGGAGAGAAGACAAAAATCAGCCGCCTTACAAATGACCCAAGGCCATCATTCGGGTAAACCAGACAAAGCAACTTGATTACTAACCCACCTTTCACACGGAAAGAAAACCTGTCACCGGTATCTTCTGGACGGGCACGAGGGGGACCAAGACGAGCCAAGGAGCCACACCACAACAACCCATACAACGCCAAGAACATGGAGTGCAGAGGGGGAATTGTTCACTTATGCCTCCCGGGATGAGCATGGCCAACATTACCGCTCATGCGCTACCGAGTGGGGATAGAGAGATGATGAAAATTGGACACCCTACAAACGACCCAGGGCCATCGTTCAGGCAAACCCAAAAACACAACTCGATTACCAACCCACCTTTCACAAGGAAAGAAAACCTATCGATGGTATCATCTGGAGGGGCACAAGGGGACCAAGACGAGCTAGGGCGCCAAACCACAACAACCCCTACAGCTCCAAGAACTTGGAGAGTGGAAGGGGAATTGTTCACATCTGCCTCCCAGGATGAGCATGACCAACATTACCACTCATGCGCTACAGAGTGGGGATGGAGAGAAGTTGAAAATCAGCCACCCTACAAATGACCCAAGGCCATTGTTCAGGCAAACACGAAAACACAACTCGATTACCAACCCACCTTTCACATGGAAAGAAAACCTATCGCTGGTATCAGTGGGAGGGGCACGAGGGGATCAAGACGAGCCAGGGAGCCACACCACAACAGCCCCTACAGCTCCAAGAACTTGGAGAGCAGAAGGGGAATTGTTCACATATGCCTCCCAGGCTGAGCCTGGCCAACATTACCACTCATGCGCTACCGAGTGGGGATGGAGAGAAGATGAAAAGTGGCCGCCCTACAAATGACCCAAGGCCATCGTTCAGGCAAACCCGAAAACACAACTCGATTACCAACCCACCTTTCACACGAAAAGAAAACCTCTTGCTGGTATCATCTAGAGGGGCATGCGGGGACCAAGACGACAACTCGATTACAAACCCACCCTTTCACATGGAAAGGAAACATGTCACTATTATCATCTAGAGGGGGACGAGGGGACCAGGATGAGCCAGGGAGCCACACCACAACAGCCCATACAGCTCCAAGAACTTGGAGAGCGAAAGGGGAATTGTTCACATATGCCTCCCAGGATGAGCATGGCCAACATTACCGCTCATGCGCTACCGAGTGGGGATGGAGAGAAGATGAAAATCAGAAGCCCTACAAACGACCCAAGGCCATCGTTTAAGGAAACCCGAAAACACAACTCGATTACCAACCCACCTTTCACAAGGAAAGAAAATCTGTCGCTGGTATCATGTGGAGGGGCATGCGGGGACCAGGACGAGCCAGGGAGCCACACCACAATAGCCCATACAGCTCCAAGAACTTGGAGAGCAGAAGGGGAATTGTTCACATATGCCTCCCAAGATGAGCGTGGCCAAAATTACCGCTCATGCGCTACCGAGTGGGGATGGAGAGAAGATGAAAATCAGTAACCCTACAAACGACCCAAGCCCATCGTTCAGGCACACACGAAAACACAACTCAATTACCAACCCACCTTTCACACGCAAAGAAAACCTGTCGCTGGTATCATCTGGAGGGGCACGAGGGGGACCAGGACGAGCCAGGGAGCCACACCACAACAGCCCATACAGCTCCAAGAACTTGGAGAGAAAAAGGGGAATTGTTCACATATGCCTCCCAAGATGAGCGTGGCCAACATTACCGCTCATGCGCTACCGAGTGGGGATGGAGAGAAGATGAAAATCGGCCACCCTACAAACGACCCAAGGCCATCGTTCAGGGAAACACGAAAACAAAACTCAATTACCAACCCACCTTTCACATTGAAAGAAAACTTGTCACTCGGATGATCTGGAATTTGCATGGGCCCCATCACGAACGAAACTAAGCAACAAGGGAGAGTCGGGCAAACGAGCAGCATGAACATGCACAAAGCCAACCTCGGG
Source organism: Pinus tabuliformis (assembly GCA_031772625.1). Lineage (NCBI taxonomy): Eukaryota > Viridiplantae > Streptophyta > Pinopsida > Pinales > Pinaceae > Pinus > Pinus tabuliformis. The sequence goes on from CM062809.1 coordinate 802,830,726, forward strand.
TCACAACTTAGCATTTTTGATACGGGCTCGTTGGCCCGTGCGCGCCCTCGCCCGAACAAATTTTCATGGGCACCCCGCACAACCGAAACAAAGCGACAAGGGAGAGCCGGGCAAACGAGCTGCACGAACGTGCACAAAGCCGACCTCGGGTCACAACTTAGCATTTTTTGATACGGGCTCGTTCACCCGGGTGTGCCCTCGCTCAAACGAGTTCACAAGTACGCCCTCACACGACCCGCCCGAACAACTAAAACGAAGGGACAAGGGACAGCCAGGCAAACGAGCTGCACAAACATGCCCAAAGCCAACCTCAGGTCACAACTTAGCATATTTGATACGGGCTCATTCGCCTGGGCGCGCCCTCGCCCGAACGAGTTCACAAGGACACCCTCAACCGACCGGAACGAACGATCTTGCATGGGCGCCCGAACGACCGAAACGAAGCGACAAGGGATAGCCAGGCAAACGAGCTGCACGAACGTGCACAAAGCCAACCTCGGGTCACAACTTAGCATTTTTGATACGGGCTCGTTCGCCCAGGTGCGCCCTCGCCCGAACGGGTTCACACAAGCACCCTCAAATGACCCGCTCGAACGATCTTGCATGGGCGCCCGAACGACCGAAACGAAGCGACAAGGGAGAGCCGGGAAAACGAGCTGCACGAACGTGCAAAAAGCAAACCTCGGGTCACAACTTAGCATTTTTGATACGAGCTCGTTCGCCTGGGTGCACCCTCACCCGAATGACCCACCCGAACGAGTTCACACGGGCGCCCTCAAATGACCCGCATGAACGATTTTGCATGGGTGCCCGAACGACCAAAACGAAGCGACAAGGGAGAGCCAGGAAAACAAACAAAGCGACAAGGGAGAGCCGGGCAAACGCCCTAAATGAACGTGCACAAAGCCAACCTCGGATCACAACTTAGCATTTTTTATACGGGCTCCTTCGCCCGGGCACGCCCTCGCCGAACGAGTTCACACGGGCGCCCTCAAACGACCCGCCCGAACGATTTTGCATGGGCGCCAGAATGACCGAAACGAAGCAAAAAGGGAGAGCCGGGAAAACGAGCTGCACGAACGTGCACAAAGCCAACCTCGGGTCACAACTGAGCATTTTTGATACGGGCTCATTTTCCAGGGCGTGCCCTCGCCCGAACGAGTTCACACGGGCACCCTCAAACGACCCGCCCGAACGACCGAAACGAAGCGACAAGGGAGAGCTGGGCAAACGAGTTGCATGAACGTGCACAAAGCCAACCTCGGGTCACAACTTAGCATTTTTGATACGGGCTCGTTCGCCCGGGCGCGCCCTCGCCCGAACGACCCGCCCAAACAAGTTCACACGGGTGCCCTCAAACGAAACAAAGCGACAAGGGAGAGCTGGGAAAATGAGCTGCATGAACGAGTTCACACGAGCGCCCTCAAACGACCCGCCCAAATGATTGTGCATGGGCGCCCGAAACACCGAAACGAAGCGATAAGGGAGAGCTGGGTAAACGAGCTGCACGAACGTGTACAAAGCCAACCTCGGGTCACAACTTAGCATTTTTTATACGGGCTCATTCGCCCGGGCGCACCCTCGCTCGAACGACCCGCTCGAACGAGTACACACGGGCGCCCTCAAACGACCCACCCGAACGATTTTGCATGGGCGCCCAAACGACCGAAACGAAGCGACATGGGAGAGCTGGGCAAACAAGCTACACGAACGAGCACAAAGCCAACCTCGGGTCACAACTTAGCATTTTTTATATGGGCTCGTTCGCCCGGGCGCGCCCTCGCCTGAACGACCCGCCCGAAAACGAGTTCACACGGGCACCCTCAAACGACCCGCCCGAACGATTTTGCATGGGCGCCTGAACGACCGAAACGAAGCGACAAGGGAGAGCCGAGCAAACAAGATGCACGAATATGCACAAAGCCAACCTCGGGTCACAACTTAGCATTTTTGATACGGGCTCGTTCGCCCGGGCGTGCCCTTGCCCGAATGACCCGCCCAAACGAGTTAACACGGATGCCCTCAAACGACCCACCCGAACGATCGTAACGAAGTGACAAGAGAGAGCTGGGAAAACGAGCTGCACGAACGAGCACAAAGCCAACCTCGGGTCACAACTTAGCATTTTTTATACGGGCTCGTTCGCCCAGGTGCGCCCTCGCCCGAACGAGTTCACACGGGCGCCCTCAAACGACCCACTCGAACAATTTTGTATGGGTGCCTGAATGACCGAAACGAACCGACAAGTGAGAGACGGGCAAACGAGCTGCACGAACGTGCACAAAGCCAACCTCGGGTCACAACTTAGCATTTTTGATACGGGCTCGTTCGCCCGGGCATGCCCTCACTCGAACGACCCGCCCGAACAACCGTGCCGAACGAGTTCACACAGGCGCCCTCAAACGACTCGCCCAAACGACCCGTCCAAACGAGTTCACATGGGCGCCCTCAAACGACCCACCCGAACGAGTTCACACACCCTCCCGAATGATTTTGCATGGGAGCCAGAACCACCGAAACGAAGCGATAAGGGAGAGTCGAGCAAACGAGCTGCATGAGCGTGCACAAAGCCAACCTCGGGTCACAACTTAGCATTTTTGATACGGGCTCGTTTGCTCGGGCGCAGCCGCGCTTGAACAACCCGCCTGAACGAGTTCACAGGGGCACCCTCGAACGAATCGCCCGAACGAGTTCACACGGGCACCCTCAAACGACCCGCCCGAACGATTTTTCATGGGCGCCCGAACGACCAAAACAAAGCGACAAGAGAGAGTCGGGCAAACGAGCTGCACGAACGTGCACAAAGCAAACCTCGGGTCACAACTTAGCATTTTTGATACGGGCTCGTTCACCCGGGCGCGCCCTCGCCCAAACGACCCGCCCGAACGAGCTCACACGGGCGCCCTCAAACGACCCGCCCGAACAACCCTCCCGAACGAGTTCACACGGGCACCCTCAAATGACCCGCCCAAATGATTTTGCATGGGCGCCCGAACGACCGAAACGAAGTGACAAGGGAAAGCCGGGCAAACAAGTTGCACAAACGTGCACAAAGCCAATCTCAGGTCACAACTTAGCATTTTTGATACGGGCTCGTTCACCCGGGCGCACCCTCGCCCGAACCACCCACCCGAACGACTCGCCCAAACGACCCGGCCGAACGAGTTCACATGGGCACCCTCAAACGACCCTCCCGAATGACCCACCCGAATGAGTTCACACGGGCGCCCTTAAACGACCCGCCCGAACGATTTTGCATCGGCGCCCGAACGACCGAAACGAAGCAACAAGGGAGTGCCGGGCAAACGAGCTGCACGAACGTGCATAAAGCCAACCTCGGGCCACAACTTAGCATTTTTGACATGGGCTCGTTCACCAGGGCGCACCGTCGCTCGAACAAGTTCACATGGGTGCCCTCAAACGACCTGCCCAAACGAGTTTAGAGGGGCGCCCTCAAACAACCCGCCCGAAATATTTTGCATGGGCACCCGAACGACCGAAATGAAGCGACAAGGGAGAGCCGGGCAAACGAGCTGCACGAACATTCACAAAGCCAACCTCAGGTCACAACTTAGCATTTTTGATACGGGCTCGTTCACCCGGGCGCTCCCTCGCCCGAACGACCTGCCTGAACTACCCGCCCGAACGAGTTCACACGGGCGCCCTCAAATGACCCGCCCGAACGAGTTCACATGGGCACCCTCAAATGACCCGCCCGAACGACCGAAATGAAGTGACAAGGGAGAGCCGGGCAAACGAGTTGCACGAACGTGCACAAAGCCAACCTCGGGTCACAACTTAGCATTTTTGATACGGGCTCGTTCGCCCGGGCGCGCCCTCGCCCGAACAACCTGCCCAAACGAGTTCACACAGGCGCCCTCAAACGACCCACCCGAACGACCCACACGAACGAGTTCACACGGGCACCCTCAAACGACCCGCCCGAACGATTTTGCATAGGCGGCCAAACGACCGAAACGAAGCGACAAGGGAGAGGGGCAAACGAGCTGCACGAATGTGCACAAAGCCAACCTCGGGTCACAACTTAGCATTTTTGATACGGGCTCGTTCGCCCGGGCACGCCCTCGCCCAAACGACCCGCCCGAACGAGTTCACACGAGCGCCCTCAAACGACCCACCCGAACAACCCGCCTGAACGAACTGCCCGAACGAGTTCACACGGGCGCCCTCAAATGACCCGCCCGAACAAGTTCACATGGGCACCCTCAAACGACCATCCCGAACGACCCGCCGAACGAGTTCACACAGGCGCCCTCAAACGACCTGCCCGAACGATTTTCCATGGGCGCCCGAACGACCGAAACGAAGCAACAAGGGAGAGCCGGGCAAACAAGCTGCACGAACGTGCACAAAGCCAACCTCGGGTCACAACTTAGCATTTTTGATACGGGCTCGTTCGCCTGGCTGCGCCCTCACCCGAACGAGTTCACACGGGCGCCCTCAAACGACCTGGCCGAACGATTTTGCATGGGTGCCCGAATGACCGAAACGAAGTGACAAGGGAGAGCCAGGCAAACGAGCTGCACGAACGTGCACAAAGCCAACCTCGGGTCAAAACTTAGCATTTTTGATACGGGCTCGTTCGCGCGGGCGCGCCCTCACCTGAACGACCTGCCCGAACGAGTTCACACGGGCGACCTCAAACGACCCGCCCGAAAGACCCGTCCGAACGAGTTCACACGGGCTCCCTCAAACGACCCGCCCAATCAATTTTTCATGGGCGCCCGAACGACCGAAACGGAGTGCCAAGGGAGAGTCGGGCAAACGAGCTACACGAATGTGTAGAAAGCCAACCTCGGGTCACAACTTAGCATTTTTTATATGGGCTCGTTCGCCCGGGCGCGCCCTCGCCCGAACGACCCTCCCGAATGAGTTCACACGGGCGCCCTCAAACGACCCGCCTGAACGAGTTCACACGGGCGCCCTCAAACGACCCGCCCGAACGATTTTGCATAGGCGGCCGAACGACCGAAACGAAGCGACAAGGGAGAGCCGGGAAAACGAGCTGCACGAACGTGCACAAAGCCAACCTCAGGTCACAACTTAGCATTTTTGATACAGGCTCGTTCGCCCGATCACGCCCTCGCCTGAATGAGTTCACACGGGCTCCCTCAAACGACCCGCCCGATTGACCCGCCCAAACGACCCGCCTGAACGAGTTCACACGGGCACCCTCAAACGACCTGCCCGAACGACCCGCCCAAACGAGTTCACACGGGCGCCCTCAAATGACCCACCCTAATGACCCACCTGAACGACCCTCCCTAACGAGTTCACACAGGCGCCATCAAACGACCCTCCCGAACGAGTTCACACGGGCGCCCTCAAACGACCTGCCCGAACGATTTTGCATGGTTGCCCGAACGACCGAAACGAAGCGATAAGGGAGAGCCGAGCAAACGAGCTGCACGAACGTGCACAAAGCCAACCTCGGGTCACAACTTAGCATTTTTGATATGGGCTCGTTCACCCGGGCGCGCCCTCGCCCGAACGACCCGCCCGAAAGAGTTCACATGGGCGCCCTCAAACAACCCCCCCGAACGAGTTCACACGGGCGCCCTCAAATGACCCACCCGAACGAGTTCACATGGGTGTCCTCAAACGACCCACCCGAACGAGTTCACACGGACACCCTCAAACGACCCACCCGAACGAGTTGACACGGACGCTCTCGCCTGACCCGGCCGAACGAGTTTGCACAGACGCCCTCGCCCGACCCGCCCGAACGAGTTTTCACGGATGCCCTCGCCCGAATGGGTTTGCACAGAGGCCCTCGCCTGACCCGCCCAAATGAGTTTGCATGGATGCCCTCGCCCTACCCGCCCGAACGACCCACACGAACGGGTTTGCACGGACGCCCTCGCCCGACTCGCCCGAACGAATTTACATGGAAAACGACCCGCCCGAATGAGTGTTTACACGGCAAACGACCCACTTGAATGAGTTTGCATGGGCTCCAACACACGACCAAAACGAAGTCACAAGGGAGATTCGAGCAAACGGGCAGCACGACCATGCACAAAGCCCACCCCCGATCACAACTTAGCATTTTTTGTATGGCCACGTGTGCTCTGGGCACCGTCACGCGACATGACACGACACGACATGACACGACCCGACCCGACTCGTTTGCATGGGCACCCACACACGACCCGTCCCAACCCGCCCGAACGAAATTTTGGGGTTTCCGTGGGCGCATAACCCGAACAAAATTTTGGGGTTTCCGTGGGCGCACGACTCGAACGAAATTTTGGGGTTTCCGTGGGCACACGACCCAAACTAAATTTTGGGGTTTCCGTGGGCGCACGACCCAAATGAAGGCATGGGGGAGCATAAGGCAAACGGGCCACATGAACGTGCAGAAGACACACGAGCGGTCACGACTTAGCATTTTTGGCACGGCCACGTGTGCCTAGGCACCCACACACGGCACGACATGGCCCGAACGGCCTTGTTCGAGACAACCCGACCCGCCCGAACGCGTTTGCACGGGCACCCACACACGACACGACACGACCCGAACCGAACAAAATTTGTGGTTTCCTTATATGCACAACCTGAACAAAATTTTGGGTTTCCATGGGTGCACGACCCGAACGAAGGCACAAGGTAGCGTCGGGCAAACGGGTCGCACAAATGTGTAGAAGGCACACGGGGGGTCATGACTTAGCATTTTTGGCACTGCCACGTGTGCCCGAGCACCCACGCACGACACGACCCGACCCGCCCGAACGAAGGCACGACGGAGCGTCGCGCAAACGGGTCGCGCGAACGTGCAGGAGGCACACGGGTGGTCACGCCCTAACATTTTTTGCACGGCCACATGTTCCCGAGCACCCACGCACGGAACGACACAACCCAACCCGACTCGACTCGCCCGAACGCGTTTGCATGGGCACCCACACACGACACGACCCGACCCACCCGAACAGAATTTGGGGTTTCCATGTGTGCACGACTCGAACGAAATTTGGGGTTTCCATGGGTGCACGACCCAAATGAAGGCCCGAGGGAGCGTCGGGCAAACGGGCCGCACAAATGTGCAGAAGACACACAGGCAGTGACGACTTGGAATTTTTTGCACGGCCACGTGTGCTGGGCACCCACACACGGCACGGCACGACCCGACCCGCCCTGGGTGAGCCGACCCGAATCGCCCGAACGAAATTTGGGGTTTCCATGGGTGCACGACCCAAACAAAGAAGGCACATGGGCGATCATGACTTAGCATTTTCGGCACGCCCACGTGTGCCTGCGCACCCCCACACACGGCACGACACGGGATGACCCGGCCCGCCCGAAGGAAATTTGGGGTTTGAACGGGCACATGACCCGAACGAAGGCACGAGGGTAGGAATATCTTTGACTCTAATACATAAATATACCTGGGGTGACATGCCCTTAAGGTCTTCAACATTTTCTTTTGACTCTTTATAACACTTTAACATGTGATAGGCCTATTTCAATGAGCAAGAAATTCAATGACAAATATAATATATATATATATATATATATATATATATATATATATATATATATTTATTTATTTATTTATTTTCTTGAATAAATACAAATATCAAAAGTACATTTATGAAGACCAAACCCAGTTACACTTTCTTCAAAACCCCCTCTTAACTAGGGAGGTATTCATAAATCATTACAAGGTGTTTAGCTATTTTTCAATCTTGAATAATTCACATAAGGGAAACCGGATTGGCAACCCATCTGTCATGGCATCATATTAGCCAACATTGTTCATAACAAGGCCTTGACTAACAACTTTATCTCTCATAAGACAGGAGCACAATGTTGGCGAGGCCAATGGCTTATAAACATCTTGGTCATTGTCTCTAAAGGTACATGCCCACCGAGGTGTTCCCTGTATATGACCTTCCAGGACAATTCTTGTCTTGGGTTCCCAGCCCTCAAAGAATATCGCTCCTCTTGCCTACTCTTGTCTTGGGTGCCCTACACATCCTCAAAGAGCATGAGATGCCAAATTATTGCCCAATCCTCCTGTTATTTCTTTCCAAGTGAAGACAAGAATGTTGTGTCTATCTCTTCCCCTTGATTGGGGAAGACATGCCCAAGTTTCCTCTGACAAGGAACTTGACCAAGCTCCTTTGTAGTTGGGAACTTGTTAGAACTCCCTCTTAGCTAGGGACTTGTCCATTCATCAAGAACGTCTTCTTCGTGGGTCCTTCAGCCGCTTGATCTCCTTCTTTCCTTTGATGTCATGTCATTTCTCTCTTCATGGAAAGTGGCCTTCTTGATATATATCAGGTCCTTTTTGTCATCTAGCTACTCCTTTGTCACCTTGTCTATCCTTCATAACACTTATCACATGGATGCTTAGTTGTACTCGCTTGTTCCTGTACTTTGATTTAGTGGCCCTTCATGACTTCATCGTGATATTGCTCTTCATCATGACATATTTGTAGACTTGAATCGGTTATCTGCACCTTACTATCTCCAAGGCCTTCGTAGGTGTCAAGGGTCCTTTATCTTTTTCTTCCTTTGTCAGAGTTGTCGTGCGTTCTTTCGAGAGATGTTGAGGAATCTTGTCAAATAGTTATTCTTTGTGACCACGATGTTCTTCATTTGCTTCTTATTGGATTGATTGACCTTTACTCCACTGTAGCACATGCCTTCGAGCATGTCGTTGGCGAAAGAGATCCTTTTATTCTAGAACTTTTCCCATGACCCACTGAATATATATGATGACATGACTTAAACTTTGATGCATACGTACCTCATCTTGATTATGCTTTTATCATCGTGGCTTTATTTGATAGTTCTCCTCGATTGGTGTAGCCTTTCTTGCTTCATCTGCTCTAGCGTGTATATCATCCTCTCTTGAATCCCATAAATGGGACCCCCAATGAGACCTCTACCCCCTTTGAAAGAAGACTTTAAGCAAAGAGGTTGACTTAGTCATAGGAGGATCTTCCTTCTTTTGCTTCATGTCATCTTCTTTCACTTCTTGAGTTACATGAGCTTCTTCCCTTTTTCTCTTGTTGTTGTTGTCCTTCTTAAGTTTAGGACAATCCCTTTTGTAGCGTCCATACTCTTGGCATCCAAATCGTTGGACTTTGGGCATGTAGTGGTCCCAACCAATTTGTTAATTTCCTTGCAAAAAGACACTGAGGTATACTCAGAAGGGGACATATACTTACTTGATAGAGTTTGAGATGACTTGGTGGCTTGCCTTCCTTATATCTTGATGTTGTTCAAGTTGCTTTCTTAAAATGGACTTGCTTGATGACTTGACTCGTAGTGCCTTTCATTCTTCAAGATGGTGTAGCTTGATGTAGGTCCCTCTTTGATTTGTTCTTCTTGTAGGTGCCTTTATACAAGGCATTTATTCTTGCTTTGTAGTCTTCCATGATGAATGATAGATGGTAGACCTTCTTGTCCTTGATGTGATTGAGACTTCTTGGCTTGACGCTTCAACCTTGCGGATGTTCTTGAGATTCCCTTTCCTTGATGTGTCACCTTAGCTCTGATACCACGATGAACAATCTGGGGCAATGGGTTATAGCGGGATTCTTCTAGACTTGATAACAATTTGTGAAGCTCTTTTGCAATTTATCATGTTATCTTAATCTTCTTCTCTTCTTATTAATGCATGTGCGTTTACTTTCATCAAACTAGTGCCAAAAACATAAGAACAAGAACACAGGGTGTTGGCTATCTGCCAGGGAAAAACCATTCTCTCTCTTAGAGAGGAAAACTCTTTCATAAGCTTCTTGTTGGTCATTGCGAAGCCCTAGACCCTTGACAATAATATCCACCAAGCACAAGTCGAGTCCTTCCTCCTCTCTGCACTTTGTATCTTCGGCACTTCGTTCCCCTGCACTCTGTCCTTTCAACTTTTGATAGTCCATGGTGGACTAGCTCTAGAAGAGACTCCAACCTTTGATCCTTAGCGAGATCCTTTACCAATGAAGAAACCTTCACTCTCTTGACCAACCGAGCCTTTTTCTTGATGTGAGGTTGCAGGCTCGATGTACACCAAGTTTACTGCAGCTGGGGCGATTTCCATCGCGACGAGACGTGGAAACCCCAAATTTCCCGCACTTGGGATGCATTCGACAAGGCGGGACATGGAATCCCCGGGTTCCTCGCAATTTGGCGACCTTTGTCGAGGAGGGACTGGGAGACCCCATGTCACACTCCTATCCTAGTGGTATTATTTCAACCACACATAAGTGGGTGCGGCACCGCCGTACTTTTTCCTTTTACCAATACTTGAGTACACGGTCTGCTCCTACTTCAACACTTGGTCAATTTTCCAATAAGTGTTCTTAACAATGCAGCGAAAATAACTTACCATAAATTTATCTTCTTCAATTATTCTTTCAACCTGTCGTGTCGTTTGGTCGTGCTGCACTGGCCCGTGGCCTGCACGACACAACTCCACACCTGAACTGGGAACCTGTCCACCTGACTTTCCCTTCCATGGCGCCCAAACTCTGCCCGTCGGTGCGGTCCATAGTGAGGGCGCATGGCCTGCATGCAGTGCGGCCTGCCTGCCTGGACGGTAACCCGCCCTACTCTGCCTGTCCGCGCTACCAAGCCCGACCCGCCCTCTGTAATCCACCCGCCGGTGCAGCCCTCTTACCCGCGTCCTTCTCTTTCTTCTGTTTTCGCCCAACTCCTTCCTTCGCACTTGTTCTACGATGTGGAAGTCTGAGTTCGATGTCCCTTCGTCGAACGCCATCCTCCATACTTATACGCATCCTTTCACCCAAGGGTTGTGTCTCTCGAGGATAACAAGGTTCGACTCCATCAACATGCATGCCCTGCTGACCTGCCACATAACCTCGACATGCCCCATTCCAACGAACCGCCGCGTCCCTTCATGTGCACCGTCGCACCCATGGGTCAGCTCCAACACCTCGCCGATTACACCCGTCGCCGCACGTCGCACACCTGCCCGCATCCTGACTCGTCCACACATGGTCACCTCTTTCATCCGGGCACGCAACAAGGGTCACCCGCGTGCCTTCCGTCGGTGGCTCGCACATCGTGCAGGTATCAAGGAGCTTGCGCCATCCCCAACACGGTGCGAGCGACATGGGAACCCCGCGTGTCATGCCCCCAAGCCTACACTACTCTTTCAGCCGTACTTGGCGAGGTGTGGCGCCTCTGAACACTTTATTTTCACCAATACTTATGTTCATGGACTACGCCTAACCATTAGTCTACTTAGTTTGTTTTTCGCAACCAAGTATTATTATGTTTCCTTTATGCCAATGAACACCCATACACATTCATTATCATCAGCAATTATACATGAAGAACACAATTGCACAGTGTAAAGGGGGGGGCAACTCCCTGAACAATGAGTCTGCCCGAATACAATATATTATTCAACTCTACAATGTTTACGAGGCTTTACAAGTATACTTGGGAAACACCAAGTTTCATACTTAGCCAATTTTACAAATAGGAAACACCTCCGTGTGCCAACCGAGTTCC
>CM062809.1:802847230-802877230 GCA_031772625.1 Pinus tabuliformis
CCGCCAACCAACACCACGAGCACGCAGGTGCACACAGCCTGCCACAAGGGCACATGCTTCGTTCCTCGACCACCGTAGCGGCAAACCAACAAGGAGTAATCCGCCCGCACTTGTGACGATGTAGCAGCTCGTGTTGGTTTTCACCTCAAGTCGAGCGACGGACCAGCCTGAGCCGTTCCACATTCGACCGAGACGCATCGACAGCCTCCATCCGCTTCCCTCCCAGCAATTTCAAGCACTCTTTAACTCTCTTTTCAAAGTCCTTTGCATCTTTCCCTCACGGTACTTGTTCACTATTGGTCTCTCGCCTGTATTTAGCCTTGGACAAAATTTACCACCCAATTAGGGCTGCATTTCCAAACAACCTGACTCGCCGATAATGCCTCGTGATGCAGCAGGGTCCTGGGCTAACGGGGCTGTCACCCTCTCAGGTGCCCCCTTCCAAGGGACTTGGCCCAGGTCTGCCGCTGAGGACGCTTCTACATACTACAATTCAGGCGGCGCCGCCACCCGATTTCCATGTTGGGCTCTTCCCGGTTCGCTCGCCTCTACTACAGGAATCCTTGTAAGTTTCTTTTCCTCTGCTTAATTATATGCTTAAACTCAGCGGGTGTTCTCGCCTGAGCTGAGGTCGCAAAGTTGGAGCTAAATCTGCCCTACCCCATGGGAGGACAAGAGAGAGCAAATCAAGTTCGAGCAATGCCACACAAAGCCCGCATCGACTAACGCCTACTGCCCATCCAAGAGGACAAGATCACCGCTCACCGACGCACGCCACGAAACATCGCTTGAGGTATTTCAGCTGACTGCACTGCATGCGGCACGGACGACTAGCTCCACTGCTCCCTAGCATATTACAGGGAGCGCGTTTGAATGGGATGCGACGCCCAGATAGACGTGCCCTCGACTGAGGCCTCGGGCACAAATTGCGTTCAAAAACTCGATGATTCACGGGATTTTGCAATTCACACTAAGTATCGCATTTCGCTACGTTCTTCATCGTAACAAGAGTCGAGATATCCGTTGTTGAGAGTCGTTTCCACATATTACCGAAAAATCGGCAACAAAACTGGATAGGGGCACCCCCCACAACAAATGTAAGGCCAAGGGGCAAAAGGAGGAAAAACGCATGAGAGAAAGAGAAACAAAGGTGTCTAACCCCTCGAGAGTCGTTTCCACATATTACCGAAAAATCGGCAACAAAGCTGGATAGGGGCACCCCCCACAACAAATGTAAGGCCAAGGGGAAAAATGAGGAAAAACGCATGAGAGAAAGAGAAACAAAGGTGTCTAACCCCCTCACGGGGGGAGGCTTGAAAAGAGGACAATCTCCCCCCAGCCCCACACCCTTGAAAAATGGGGGGAAATGCATGGGACAGCGATCGAGAAGGACTAGGGTGGCCACCTAGGGAGATCACACTGCTTTTAGCCCTTCCCCGACACCAGCTCACAATAATTCCCCCTTTTCTCCGTAGAGCTAGGGACCGAAAGGAAGAGAACAAGGTAGAAAACAAAGCAAAAACAAAGCACAAGCCTCCCACGCCCCGTGCCTTCGGCAAAAGGGGGGAATTCAAGGGGACGACGATCGAGAAGGACGAGGGTGGCCACCCCGGGAGCTCGCACTGTGTTTCGTACTTCTGGAACACCAATCCACAACAATCCCACCTTTTCTTCGTAAAGCTAGGGGCCATGAGGAAGAAGGGAAGAGAACAACAAGAGAGAAAGGGATATATCAACCGCGGCTACCGGCTCACAAGGGGAGGAGGCTTCAAACAAAGAACAAGCTCCCCCAACCCCGTGCCTTCACTAAAAATGGGGGAATTGCAGGGGAAGACGATCGAGAAGGACTAGGGCGGCCACCCTGGGAACTCTCACTGCTTTTCGTCCTTCCCGAACACCAATCCACAAAAATCCCACCTTTTCTCCGTAAATCTAGGGGCCGAAAGAAGGGAAGAAAAAACCATGAAAGAAAGAGAGATATCAAACGCGTCCACCGGCTCACAGGGGGAGGCTCAAACAGGGAACAAGATTCCCCACCCCCGTGCCTTTGCAAAAAGGGGGGAACTGCAGGGGACGGCGATCGAGAAGGACTAGGGTGGCCACCCTCGGAACTCGCACTACTTTTCGTCCTTCCTGAACAAACCAATCCACAACAATCCCACCTTTTCTCCTTAAATCTAAGGGGACAAAAGCAAGAAGGGAAGAAAACAACAGGAAAGCAAGAGATATCAAACGTGGCTACTGGCTCACAAGGGGAGGCTCAAACAGAGAACAAGCTTCCCAAACCTCGCACCTTCAGAAAGGGGGGAACTGTAGGGGACGGCGATCGAGAAGGACTAGGGTGGCCACCCTTGGAACTCGCACTGCTTTTTGTCCTTCCCGAACACCAATCCACAACAATCGCACCTCTCCTTCGTAAGACTAGGGGCAAAAGGAAGAAGGGAAGAAAACAACACCAAAGAAACAAAGATCCCAAGAAAAGAGAGAATCTCAACAGCATGCCGAGCAAGGTGTCCACTAACCAAAAAGAAATCAAACAAGGCACCCAATCAAAAAAGTGTCCCACCTCTTCACACCCTCCCACATGCGTTCAGCACAACACCCTTTCCAACTTTACAACATAGCAAAAACAACCAAGCAAATAAATCACAACCCAAAACTGACCAACAGAAAAGACAAGGGCCACGATGATATTAGTGTTTGTAGCACGTCACTGAGAGGCAAACAGCCCGCTAACCCAGTGGCACAAGGCTTCAAACGACAAATAGACTGCTACCCATAACACAAACCCACCTCGCTATTGCACCCCTCCGTGTACAAAACAACCAGCAACCTTTCCACCGAGAGAGTCAACGGGGGTCAAAGAATCAAACTCCAAAGAGGAGTTGTCAGGGGCCAACACTCAACGCTGGAGAAAGCTGCGAGCCACAAATACATCGACGGTGCAAGGCCACTAGAGAGAGGGACGTTCGTAAAGTGCACACCATGAAACGAAGAAATGACACAAGTCCCACAAAAAACCCACAATCCAAAGGGAGGAACAAAGACACAACCCGCTACTTCTTTTTCCCTCAGAAGTGGAGTGGCTCACGAGAGGACGAGGAATTCCCTCGACGGCAAAGGCACGAGATAAGATTGCCACCCTCATGCCCGTTGGCGGGGAAAATTGCGATCTTGATGGAGCTCAGACCGAGGGATGGGTTTTTCATTACCTGGACACCCAACCCTTCCGCGAGGGCATGTCAAGGAACGGTCGAGAGGGACTAAGATGGCCAGCCCAATGGGTTGAACCGCTCTTCATCCATCCCATACTTGACCGCACCCCAACAATCTCACCTCACGGAAGGTTTGAGCTACTAGGCGCGCGCGCAACCACTCCCTCGACCCAACCACCTGCGAAAAAGCTCACCCAAGCAACACATCAACCGCCGCCGCCTTTTCGAGAGAACCAACTATGGAAGCCCGCACCCTTGGCCCATGCCTTCCAACGAACAAAAGACCGAGCACCGCTGCTACGAATGAGTCCGAATTTATCCATCGTTTTTACCAAGCACCTCAACTCTGCAGCAACCATGCCCTGCCGAAGAGATCGTCGGAAGGGCTCCCAAGAAACAAGCTTCCGAACCCCCTGCAGAAACACATTGGGGGGAAGAAAAACAAAGGATGGGTGGGACAAGCACAAGCATGGCTTACAAGCACACATGAAAAAACAAGCGTTACCTCGAGACAAGCAACCAACGATGTTCTCGCCAAACACCAAACCCGATCCCCTAGAGACGCACCACAATGTCCCACATTGCAATTGACACCCAACCAACCCGAACCAAAAAAGAAAACCCCTGCTATCAATGATCCTACCACAGGTTCGCCTACGGTAACCTTGTTATGACTTCTCCTTCCTCTAAATGATAAGGTTCAATGAAATTCTCACAACGTTGACGGTGGCGAACCGCCATCATTGACACAGTCCGAACACTTCACCGGATCATTCAATTAGTAGGAGCGACGGGCGGTGTGTACAAAGGGCAAGGACGTAGTCAACACGAGTTGATGACACACGCTTACTAGAAATTCCTCGTTGAAGACCAATAATTGCAATGGTTTATCCCCATAACGATGCAATTTGAGAAGATTTCCCGATCCTCTCGAACCAGGAATAAAAACTCGTTGGCTACATTAGTGTAACGCACGTGCGGCCCAGAACATCTAAGGGCATCATAGACCTGTTATTGCCTCAAAATTCCATGTCCTAAATGGCCACATTCCCTCTAAGAAGCTTGCCGCGAAGGGTAACCTCTGCGTAGCTAGTTAGCAGGCTGAGGTCTCGTTCGTTATTGGAATTAACCAGACAAATTGCTCCACCAACTAAGAACGGTCATGCACCACCACCCATAGAATCAAGAAAGAGCTCTCAATCTGTTAATCCTTACTATGTCTAGACCTGGTAAGTTTCCCCGTGTTGAGTCAAATTAAGCCCCAAGCTCCACTCCTGGTGGTGCCCTTCCATCAATTCCTTTAAGTTTTAGCCTTGCAACCATACTCCCCCCGGAATCCAAACACTCTAATTTCTCAGAAGGTGCTGGCGGAGTCCTTAGAGCAACATCCGCCGATCCCTGGTTGGCATCGTTTATGGTTGAGACTAGGACGGTATCTGATCGTCTTCGAGCCCCCAACTTTCTTTCTTGATTAATGAAAACATCCTTGGCAAATGCTTTCGCAGTGGTCCGTCTTTCATAAATCCAAGAATTTCACCTCTGACAATGAAATACGAATGCCCCCAACAGTCCCTATTAATCATTACTCCGGTCTCGAAGGCCAACACAATAGGACTAGACTCCTATCACGTTATTCCATGCTAATGTATTCAGAGCATAAGCTTGCTTTAAGCACTCTAATTTTTTCAAAGTAACAGCGCCAGAACCGTGACCCAGCCAATTAAGGCCAGGAGCACGCCGCCAACAAAAGGGACGGAAGGGCAGGTGCACACCGAGTAGGTGGACCGACCTTTACGACCCAAGATCCAACTACGAGCTTTTTAACTGCAAAAACTTAAATATACGCTATTGGAGCTGGAATTACCGCGGCTGCTGGCACCAGAATTTCCCTCCAATGGATCCTCGTTAAGGGATTTAGATTGTACTCATTCCAATTACTAGACTCAATGAGCCCAGTATTGTTATTTATTGTCACTACCTCCCCATGTCAGGATTGGGCAATTTGCGCGCCTGCTCCCTTCCTTGGATGTGGTAGCCGTTTCTCAGGCTCCCTCTCCGGAATCGAACCCTAATTCTCTGTCACCCGTCACCACCATGGTAGGCCTCTATCCTACCATCAAAAGTTGATAGGGAAGAAATTTGAATGAAGCATCGCCAGCAGAAGGGCTGTGTGATCCGTCGAGTTATCATGATTCACCAGAGAAGCGGGCAAGCCCGCACCGGCCTTTTATCTAAAAAATGCATCCCTCCCAAAGAGTCGGGACTTGGTGCACGTATTAGCTCTAGAATTACTACGGTTATCCGAGTAGTACGGTACCATCAAAAAAAATATAACTGATTTAATGAGCCATCCGTAGTTTCACAGTCTGAATTAGTTCATACTTAGACATGCATGGCTTAATCTTTGAGACAAGCATATGACTACTGACAGGATCAACCAGGTAGCACCCTCCCACTTCAAAGGGCATTCCGGGCACTCTCTTACCGAGAGCCAACCTAAACACCCATCAAGTCAAAGAGACGTCAAAATATCATGTAAAACTTTTATGCCTTGCACCTCTTACATCCCAAGAAGGAAGCACATGCAACATGCCAAGGACATGGCAAACAAATGGGTAGACCTGCCGAGCCACAACGCACCAAGGCCACTCCCCGCCCCGCACCAATGCCACCTAGGAGTACACCTGGACAGCAGCAACAGTGGACCTCGATCGGATGATCGCCTGCGGCAGTCTCGACACAAAGGCAAGGCAAGGAAATCATACAAGACAAACCGAGCCCGCAACCTCCCTTAGAAATGCCCCCGAACCCACCCCTCCTCTCCCCGCACAAGGGTCACCTAGGAGTCCACCCGGACAGCAGCAACGATGGACCTCGATCGCATGATCGTCTACGACAGCCTCAATGCAAAGAGGAAATGGAAGGAAATAAAACAAGACCAACCGAGCCCACAACCTCTCTTAGAAATGCCCCCCGACCCTCCACACCATGCACCGAGGCCACCTAGGAGTCCACCCGTGCCAGCAGAAATGGTGGACCTCGATCACTTGACCGCCTGTGGCAACCGTGATGCGAAGGCAAAGGAAGGAAGAAAATGAAAATCAAGAGGGTCGCTACACAATACAAGGACACATATCTGAGGAGGAGGAGGGATCGGGCAGCTCCGCATCCCACGCACCCTGCATACAGGCAACCTAGGAGATTTCCCACAGCTTTACCGACCGGACGATGAATAATTTTCCCCTACGGCCACCTCCACACAAAGGAGGGAGGTCAAAGCGTTCCACCTCGAAATCCTTCTTCCAGATAGCCCCCACCATCGATGACTATAGTAGCAAGCCTCCTCCCCATTGGACCACGAGCGCATACACAATTGAAACAACAAGTGCCCCCCAACCCTCCCCGCAGAGAGGCCACCTAGGATTCCACCCGGATAGTAGCAACGATGGACCTCGATTGCATGATCGCCTGTGGCAGCCTCAATGCAAAGGAAACGGATGGAAACAAAACAACAAGACCAACCGAGCCCACAACCTCTCTTAGAAATTCCCCCTGACCCTCCACACCATGCACCAAGGCCACCTAGGAGTCCACCCGTGCCAGCAGAAACGGTGGACCTCGATCACTTTACCGCCTGTGGCAACCATGATGCGAAGGCAAAGGAAGGAAGCAAATGCAAATCGAGAGGGTCGCAACACAATACAAGGACACATATCCGAACAGGAGGAGGGATCGGGCAGCTCCACACCCCACACACCCTACGTATAGGCAACCTAGGAGATTTCCCACAGCTTTACCGACCAGACGATGAATAATTTTCCCCTACGGCCACCTCCATGAAGAGGAGGGAGGTTGAAGCATTCCACCTCGAAATCCTTCTTCCAAATAGCCCCCACCATCGATGACTATAGTAGCAAGCCTCCTCCCCATTGGACCATGAGCGCATACACAATTGAAACAGCAAGTGCCCCCCAACCCTCCCCGCAGAGAGGCCACCTAGGAATCCACCCGGACAGCAGCAACGATGGACCTCGATCACATGATTTCCTGCGGCAGCCTCAATGAAAAGGAAACGGAAGGAAACAAAACAACAAGACCAACCGAGCCCACAACCTCTCTTAGAAATGCCCCCTGACCCTCCATGCCATGCATCGAGGCCACCTAGGAGTCCATCTGCGCCAGAAGAAACGGTGGACCTCGATCACTTGACTACCTGTGGAAACCACGATGCAAAGGAAAAGGAAGGAAGTAAATGCAAATCGAGAGGGTCGCTACACAATACAAGGACACATATCCGAACAGGAGGAGGGATCGGGCAGCTCCGCACCCCACACACCCTACGTACAGGCAACCTAGGAGATTTCCCACAGCTTTACTGACTGGACGATGAATAATTTTCCCCTACGGCCACATCCATGCAAAGGAGGGAGGTCGAAGCTTTCCACCTCGAAATCCTTCTTCCAAATAGCCCCCACCATCGATGACTATAGTAGCAAGCCTCCTCCCCATTGGACCACGAGCGCATACACGATTGAAACAACAAGTGCCCCCCAACCCTCCCCACAGAGAGGCCACCTAGGAGTCCACCCGGACAACAACAATGATGGACCTCGAACGCATGATCGCCTGCGGTAGCCTCAATGCAAAGGAAACGGAAGGAAACAAAACAACAAGACCAACCGAGCCCACAACCTCTCTTAGAAATGCCCCCCGACCCTCCACGCCACGCACCAAGGCCACCTAGGAGTCCACCCGCGCCAGCAGAAACAGTGGACCTCGATCACTTGACTGCCTGTGGCAACCACGATGCGAAGGCAAAGGAAAGAAGTAAATGCAAATCAAGAGGGTCGCTACACAATACAAGGACACATATCCGAACAGGAGGAGGGATCAGGCAGCTCCGCACCCCACGCACCCTACGTATAGGCAACCTAGGAGATTTACCACAGCTTTACCGACCGGACGATGAATAATTTTCCCCTACGGCCACCTCCACACAAAGGAGGGAGGTTGAAGCATTCCACCTCGAAATCCTTCTTCCAAATAGCCCCCACCATCGATGACTATAGTAGAAAGCCTCCTCCCCATTGTACCATGAGCGCATACACAATTGAAACAACAAGTGCCCCCCAACCCTCCCCATAGAGAGGCCACCTGGGAGTCCACCCGGACAACAGCAACGATGGACCTCGATCGCATGATCGCCTGCGGCAGCCTCAATGCAAAGGAAATGGAAGGAAATAAAACAACAAGACTAATCGAGCCCACAACGTCTCTTAGAAATGCCCCCCTGACCCTCCACGCCATGCACCGAGGCCACCTAGGAGTCCACCCGCGCCAGCAGAAACAGTGGACCTCGATCACTTGATCGCCTATGGCAACCACGATGCGAATGCAAAGGAAGGAAGTAAATGCAAATCAAGAGGGTCGCTACACAATACAAGGACACATATCCGAACAGGAGTAGGGGTCGGGCAGCTCCGCACCCCATGCACCCTACGTAAAGGCAACCTAGGACATTTCCCATAGCTTTACCGACCGGACGATGAATAATTTTCCCCTACGGCCACCTCCACGCAAAGGAGGGAGGTCGAAGTGTTCCACCTCGAAACCTTCTTCCAAATAGCCCCCACCATCGATGACTATAGTAGCAAGCCTCCTCCCCATTGGACCATAAGCGCATACACAATTGAAACAACAAATGCCCATAAACGTTGTGACTTAACATTTCCAACCGCAAAAGCCTACCACACACGCAAGATGCAAGGGAAAAGCCGACCCCTCGATCAAACATATGGGCCAACACATCTATCAAAACCTCAAAGCCAATGCAACCACGAACGATGTGCACTTTGAAAGGAATGCCAACCCTTGACTTTACAACAAGGAGAACAGCGCCTCACATCGCCCGATGGAAAAAGCAAGCAAGAGGGAGGGTAGGTGGTTTACAACCAAAACCCTTCCACATCCCTCTTAAATGTATGCATCTCAACTGACAATGCCAACACGGAAAGAGTACAAGCACAAGACGCTGGCACCATAAACAGCCGAAAAATGAAGAGGCTAGCCAACACAAGGAGCCACACCACAACAACCCATACAACTCCCAAAACTTTGAGCAGAATGGGAATTGTTCACATATGCCTCCAAGGACAAGCATGGCCAACATTACCGCTCTTGCGCTATCGAGTGGGTATGGAGAGAACATGAAAATCAGACACCCTACAAACGACCCAAGGCCATTCTTGAGGGAGACCCGAAAAACCAACTCAATTACCAACCCACCTTTCACACGAAAAGCAAAACCCTCCACACCAAATAGGGAGGACGTGAACAATATAACGAGGAGCCAATTTCAACGAAGCCACAAATGGCTTCCCAGCCCAATCAAAATTCTCTATTCACAACAACCGAGGTGCACAATAGCGACATAGGCAACAACGGAGTTTTGGGGCTTCCATCTGGGACCGCAACAATGAAGGCTCAAAGGAGCGCCGAGAAAACTTTCAACATTCTTATCGTTGGGATGGGAAAGAGGGACGGCGATGAGCATGGCCCACATTGCCGCTCATGTGCTACCTAGCGGGGATGGAGAGAAGACAAAAATCGGCCGCCTTACAAATGACCCAAGGCCATCGTTTGGGAAAACCAGACAAAGCAACTCGATTACCAACACACCTTTCACACGGAAAGAAAACCTGTCACCGGTATCTTCTGGAGGGGCACGAGGGGGACCAAGACGAGCCAAGGAGCGACACCACAAAAACCCATACAGCGCCAAGAACTTGGAGCGCAGAAGGGGAATTGTTCACGTATGCCTCCCAGGACGAGCATGGCCAACATTACCTCTCATGCGCTACCGAGTGGGGATGGAGAGATGATGAAAATCGGACACCCTACAAACGACCCAGGGCCATCATTAAGGCAAACCCGAAAACACAACTCGATTACCAACCCACCTTTCACACGGAAAGAAAACCTGTCGATGGTATCATCTAGAGGGGCACAAGGGGACCAAGACGAGCCAGGGAGCCAAACCACAATAGCCCCTACAGCTCCAAGAACTTGGAGAGCGGAAGGGGAATTGTTCACATATGCCTCCCAGGACGAGCATGGACAACATTACCGCTCATGCGCTACAGAGTGGGGATGGAGAGAAGATGAAAATCAGCCACCCTACAAATGACCCAAGGCCATTGTTCAGGCAAACATGAAAATACAACTCGATTACCAACCCACCTTTCACACGGAAAGAAAACCTATCGCTGGTATCATCGGGAGGGGCACGAGGGGACCAAGATGAGCCAGGGAGCCACACCACAACAGCCCCTACAGCTCTAAGAACTTGGAGAGCGGAAGGGGAATTGTTCACATATGCCTCCCAGGCCGAGCCTGGCCAACATTACCACTCATGCGCTAACGAGTGGGGATGGAGAGAAGATGAAAAGTGACCACCCTACAAATGACCCAAGGCCATCGTTCAGGCAAACCCAAAAACACAACTCGATTACCATCCCACCTTTCACACGGAAAGAAAATCTATTGCTGGTATCATCTAGAGGGGCACGCGAGGACCAGGGTGAAAACTTGATTACCAACCCACCTTTCACACGGAAAGAAAACCTGCCGCTGGTATCATCTGGAGGGGGATGAGGGGACCAGGACGAGCCAGGGAGCCACACCACAACATCCCCTACAGCTCCAAGAACTTGGAGAGCGGAAGGGGAATTGTTCACATATGCCTCCAAGGACGACCATGGCCAACATTACCGCTCATGTGCTACCGAGTGGGGATGGAGAGAAGATGAAAATTGGAAGCCCTACAAATGACCCAAGGCCATCGTTCAGGAAAACCCAAAAACACAACTTGATTACCAACCCACCTTTCACACGGAAAGAAAACCTCTTGCTGGTATCATCTCGAGGGGCACGCGGGGACCAAGACGACAACTCGATTACAAACCCACCCTTTCACACGGAAAGAAAACATGTCGCTAGTATCATCTGGAGGGGGACGAGGGGACCAGGATGAGCCAGGGAGCCACACCACAACAACCCATATAACTCCAAGAACTTGGAGAGCGGAAGGGGAATTGTTCACATATGCCTCCTAGGACGAGCATGGCCAACATTACCGCTCATGCACTACCGAGTGGGGATGGAGAGAAGATGAAAACCGGAAGCTCTACAAATGACCCAAGGCCATTGTTCAAGCAAACCCAAAAACACAACTCGATTACCAACCCACCTTTCACATGGAAATAAAACCAGTCGTTGGTATCATCTGGAGGGGCACGCGGGGACCAGGATGAGCCAGGGAGCCACACCACAATAGCCCATATAGCTCCAAGAACTTGGAGAGCAGAAGGGGAATTGTTCACATATGCCTCCCAAGACGAGCATGGCCAACATTACCGCTCATGCGCTACCGAGTGGGGATGGAGAGAAGATGAAAATTGGCAACCCTACAAACGACCCAAGGCCATCGTTCAGGCACACGCGAAAACACAACTCAATTACCAACCCACATTTCACACAGAAAGAAAACCTGTCGCTGGTATCATATGGAGGGGCACGAGGGGGACCAGGACGAGCCAGGGAGCCACACCACAATAGCCCATACAGCTCCAAGAACTTGGAGAGCAGAAGGGGAATTGTTCACATATGCCTCCCAAGACGAGCGTGGCCAACACTACCGCTCATGCGCTACTGAGTGGGGATGGAGAGAAGATGAAAATTGGCCACCCTACAAACGACCCAAGGCCATCGTTCAGGCAAACTCGAAAACACAACTCAATTACCAACCCACCTTTCACACGGAAAGAAAAATTGTCGCTCAGATGATCTGGAATTTGCATGGGCCCCCGCACGACCGAAACGAAGCGACAAAGGAGAGCCGGGCAAACGAGCAGCACGGACATGCACAAAGCCAACCTTGGGTCACAACTTAGCATTTTTGATACGGGCTCGTTGGCCCGTGTGCACCCTCGCTTGAACAAATTTGCATGGGCGCCCCGCACAACTGAAACAAAGCGACAAGGGAGAGCTGGGCAAACGAGCTGCATGAACGTGCACAAAGCTGACCTCGGGTCACAACTTAGCATTTTTTGATACGGGCTCGTTCACCCGGGTGCGCCCTCGCTCAAACGAGTTCACAAGTACGCCCTCACATGACCCACCCGAACGACCGAAATGAAGCGACAAGGGAGAGCTGGGCAAACGAGCTGCACGAACGTGCCCAAAGCCAACCTCGGGTCACAACTTAGCATATTTGATATGGGCTCATTCTCCCAGGCGCGCCCTCACCCGAACGACCCGCCGGAACGAGTTCACAGGGACACCCTCAACCGACCCGCACAAACGATCTTGCATGGGCGCCCGAACGACCGAAACGAAGCGACAAGGGAGAGTCGGGCAAACGAGCTGCACGAATGTGCACAAAGCCAACCTTGGGTCACAACTTAGCATTTTTGATACGGGCTCGTTTGCCCAGGCGCGCCCTCGCCTGAACGAGTTCACATGGGCGCCCTCAAACGACCCACCCGAACGATCTTGCATGGGCGCCCGAACCATCGAAACGAAGTGACAAGGGAGAGCCGGGCAAACGAGCTGAACGAACGTGAAAAAAGCCAACCTCGGGTCACAACTTAGCATTTTTGGTACAGGCTTGTTCGCCCGGGTGTGCCCTCGCTCGAACGACTCGCCCGAACGAGTTCACACAGGCGCCCTCAAATGACCCACCCGAACGATTTTGCATGGGTGCCCGATCGACCAAAATGAAGCGACAAGGGAGAGCCTGGCAAACAAACGAAGCGACAAGGGAGAGCCGGGAAAACGATCTGCACGAACGTGCACAAAGCCAACCTGGGGTCACAACTTAGCATTTTTGATACGGGCTCTGTTACACAGAAAATTGTCACCGTTTGTCACCGTCCCTATTACCCCCCACCCACACACTGGAGGACTCATTATGGGACCTGTGAGAAGTGACATGACCTGAAACCACTTGCATCATATTCCTCTAAGTATGAGCTTCATTTGCCCTGAAGACATCTCCTGCAAAATATCCATGAAAACAACTCTTTTTGCATTAGCGCGGGTCCACAGTTCACTGCCCGCGCCAATGAGGGAAATCCTCTAAAAAGGGCGCGCCGTTGGCGCTCTGTCTTAGATTTGCACTCGCGCCAACCGAATTGAGTAAAGTTTTTAACCAACAAGCTTTAGAAGGTTCTCTTCAACCCATTCACCAACTGAATCTATGTGTCCCGAGGATAGTTTTGATCTTGTGGCGACCTCGTTAAAATACGAAACAAGGGTTATGAGGATAGTTCTTTTACTGTGTCAACCTCATTAAAAAATGAAACAACTCCTTTTCAAAATCGGGTCTTTGATTAAGATCTCGTAAAATACAAGTCGAGTCTTTCATAGATCTCGAGAGTGAACCTTCATTCCATCCACTTTGTTGAATGCAATGAAGCTTGGGGGGCATGTACCTCGTTTTGCGTCATTATGCCTGGGGGCATGTGAACTCATAACAAGCATAGTTTTTCGTTTCAAGCTTGTGTAAACATGAAACCGAATCCAAGCAAATTTCTCCATGGTTCAAGCTTGTGTAAAAATGAACCCATACCTGATTTACATCTCGTGATTGCAATTTTTATCCGCTGAATTCTGCTAGATGAGCCTTGGTTGTTTTCATTCCATCGCCGCCATCTCTTTGGCCGATCATATGCTTTCACTTGGTTGTTTTTCCTTTCCTGAGGAAACGCAATGATGAGTGGTTTTATTAGCCAGCCTCTTGACCATTATATGTTTTGAGCAGTTCCATCATTGCCGGAACTAGTTGCTACTTTTTATACCACTCGTTCCTCTAGGACGAGTCTCCTTTAAGCTCTTTTCTGACTCGTAAAATATGAAAAGATTGCCGAGTATTTTCCCTTTTTGACTCGTTAAAGAGACTAAAAATGGAAGTCTACTTTTAGCTATTTTTTGACCGTCTAAATATGAAAAGATTGCCGAGTTATTCCTCTTGACTCGTTAAACGTAAATAAGAGGTGATCGTCTTTAAAACCTTTTCTGACCATGTAAAAACGAAAAGATTGTCGTACCCTTGTCGTTTCAGGTTCGTTAATGGTTACGAAACGACGTGATGTTGATCGCTTTTTTACTTTTTCAGGTCAATGTCACTACATATGAAAAGTACTCCTCGATCGTAATGATCGGGCGGTTCTTTCGAGCATTGTTTTATACTTTTTCGAGCTCGCGAGACACAACTTTACGAAAAAGGACACCCCTGGAGTTTTCTTTTCTGTTGTCTTTTCAAACTCTCTAAACATGAAAAGATGTTGATTTCTTCCTTTGTCAGGCTCGTTAAAACCTAATGACATCAGATCCCATCGGAATGACGTCTCACAAGCATATGCTATCCCCATCAAGCTTGTTGATAAAAATAACTGGGGTACTCACCAGCAATGGTGGGGAAAATGGAACCACAATTATTGTCGTGTCGGCAGTATGTCACTCTTGAACATGGCACTTATTTGCATTCGTGTCTGGGTGGGGAAATCTCATCTTGTTTTTACACTTACCTCCGTGGGTTTGGGTGATCCTATTTGACCTCTCATCTGATCATTGCCTTGTCACCATGACCTCTGCTCATTTGATGTCAAATAATGCCAAGTCCACTATCGTGCCGCCGATATGTTCAAGAGAAGTTGACCTCTGCAAAATTACAACCCTCCTCTGATACCTCACATAACTTTGATTCACCACAACATCCTTCCTCTGTCTCGTGTCACTGATGTGGGAAACACTATGGCCCAACTTTGATCAAGGCCACTTCCTGTCGACTTCAGCTCATTATCCAGGAAGCTGATCTAGAGACACCCTTTCGGTGCCTTGGAGCCTGCATGCCTCAATGGTAGGTTCCTTGTGTTTGACGAGAGGTTTTCATCATTGGCCTTCAATCGAATGATTCTACGGGTGTTCGACGCCAGCTCACTTATTCGCACACCGTAGATTGTACCTATAGTACCTTGAGGGCCATTGTCATTATTGGTGGTACCTCTCGCGTCTGTTAACAACTTTCACTATTGGCTGGTAATCAGACGATGTTCATGCATGTTCAACTTCAACTCCTGTATTCACATGCTTGGACTTGTACTTTTTTCGGGTCGAGATGGAGCGTAAGACCCTGGATTTTGTCTATTGGAATCCAGGTTGAGATTTGTGGATTTACATGACTCATTCACTAGATGGCTGTGACCATGCTTGGGTCTTTATATCAATCCTCACTGGATGGCTACGCCCATACCTTGGATCTAGATTATTATGTACTCTGCTATGGATGGCTGCGCCCATACCTTGGATCTAGATTGTTATGTACTCTGCTATGGATGGCTGCACCCATACCACATATATCATGTACTTGAGATATCAGTTGTACTTCTTTACGTAGTTTCTCCGGTGGCCGTGTTCTCAGTCACGCATGTTCTTGTAAAGCATTTCACCCTTCTCTCTCTTGGGCCTCATGCTTTAGGGGACATCTGTTACACAGCAATTTGTCACTGTTTGTCACTGTCCCTATTACCCCCCACCCGCACACTGGAGGACTCATTCCGGGACCTGTGAGAAGTGACATGACCTCAAACCACTTGCATCATATTCCTCTAAGTATGAGCTTCATTTGCCCTGAAGACATCTCCTGCAAAATATCCATGAAAGCAGCTCTTTTTGCATTAACGCGGGTCCACAGTTCACTGCCCGCGCCAATGATGGAAATCCTCTAAAAAGGGCGCGCCGTTGGCGCTCTGTCCCAGAGTCGCACTCGCGCCAACCGAATTGAGTAAAGTTTTTAACTAACAAGCTTCCGAAGGTTCTCTTCAACCCATTCACCAACTGAATCTATGTTGAGCTAGGATGGTTTGGCTTCGAATCTCCATAGAATGGAAAGTAGTTTGCCACCTTTCATGGAAGTTTCCAAGTGATAAAGTCAATCCCATGAATAATGTGGTTGATACTATCTCTTTCTTCTCTATCTATAAAAGCTTGCCTCTATGCCTTCAGCAAGCTAGTTACAGTAGTTCTAGTTCCAGCATAGTGATAAAGAGTTTGAAGTTGCAAGAGCCTTCTTTGCACCCATAAGGCCAAATCTAAGAAAGGAGATTCTTGTCGTCCAAAGAGAGAGAGGCTTGTTCCTCATCCCAACAAGCTTTGCAAGACTTGTGTAGCTGACTACTCAGCCAAAGGAGGATTTGACGTCAGAATAATGGTTGTATTCTTCTTTGTTATATATTAATAATAGATGACTATCATTATGGTTCCACTCTCATTGTCTTATGTCTGATGTTGAGTTATATCTTTTTTGACTGATATAAAGTTGCATCTACTAGATTTAATGCTTGTATTCATGTTGTACTTTGCATGTGTAGGTGTCCAATCACGGAGATCGTGGGGATCGTGACCGGCCGAGGCAAAGGAACGAGAGCAACATCTCTTCTACGAACACTAGCGTTGGAATCCAAGTAGGTTCTCACCATCCACTTTTTATTTGCAATTAGGAACTTGCGTGATAGCATTGCGTGATTGTTGCTAGACCCGGTCTAGGCTAGTAGGGATCGTCTCTGTCCGCAGAGAGGATTTACCTCCACAACAGGCTCGTTCGCCCCGGCGCGCCCTCGCCGAATGAGTTCACACTGGCGCCCTCAAACGACCCGCCCGAACGATTTTGCATGGGTGCCCGAACGACAGAAACGAAGCGACAAGGGAGAGTCAGGCAAATGAGCTGCACGAACATTCACAAAGCCAACCTCGGGTCACAACTTAGCATTTTTTATACGGGCTCGTTTGCAGGGGCGTGCCCTCGTCCGAATGAGTTCACATGGGCGCCCTCAAATGACCCGCCTGAATCACCAAAAAGAAGCGACAAGGGAGAGTCGGGCAAACGAGTTGCACGAACGTGCACAAAGCCAACCTCGGGTCACAACTTAGCATTTTTGATACGGGCTCGTTCGCCTGGGCGCGCCCTCGCCCGAATGACCCGCCCGAACGAGTTCACACAGGTGCCCATAAACAAAACAAAGCGACAAGGGAGAGCTGGGCAAACGAGCTGCACGAACGTGCACAAAGCCAACCTCGGGTCACAACTTAGCATTTTTGATATGGGCTCGTTCGCCGGGCGCGCCCTCGCCCGAACGACCCGCCTGAACGAGTTCACACGAGCGCCCTCAAACGACCCGCCCGAACGATTTTGCATGGGCGCCCGAAACACCAAAACGAAGCGACAACGGAGAGTTGGGCAAAAGAGCTACACGAACATGCACAAAGCCAACCTCGGGTCACAACTTAGCATTTTTGATACGAGCTCATTCACCCGGGCGTGCCCTCGCCCGAACGAGTACACACGGATGCCCTATAACGACCCGCCCGAACGATTTTGCATGGGCGCCCGAACGACCGAAACGAAGCGACAAGGGAGAGTCGGGCAAATGAGTTGCACGAACATACACAAAGCCAACCTCGGGTCACAACTTAGCATTTTTGATACGGGCTTGTTCGCCCGGGCGCGCCCTCACCCGAACAACCCGCCCAAACGAGTTCACACGGGCACCCTCAAACGACCCGCCCGAATGATTTTGCATGGGCGCCCGAATGACCGAAACTAAGCGACAAGGGAGAGCCGAGCAAAGGAGCTGCACGAACGTGCACAAAGCCAACCTCGGGTCACAACTTAACATTTTTTATACAGGCTCGTTCGCCTAGGCGTGCCCTCGCTCGAACGACCCGCCTGAACGAGTTCACACAGACGCCCTCAAACAACCCGCCCGAACGACCGAAACAAAGCGACAAGGGAGAGCCAGGCAAATGAGCTGCACAAACATGCAGAAAGCCAACCTCGAGTCACAACTTAGCATTTTTGATACGGGCTTGTTTTCTCGGGGGCGCCCTCGCCCGAACGACCCGCCGGAACGAGTTCACACGGGTGCCGTCAAACGACCCTCCCGAACGATTTTACATGGGTGCCCGAACGACCGAAATGAACTGACAAGCGAGAATCGGGCAAACGAACTGCACGAACATGCACAAAGACAACCTCGGGTCACAACTTAGCATTTTTGATACGGGCTCGTTCCCCCAGGCATGCCCTCGCCCGAATGACACGCCCGAATGACCCTGTCGAACGAGTTCACACAGGGGGCCCTCAAACGACCCACCCGAACGAGCTCACACGGGCGCCCTCAAACGACCCGCCCGAACGAGTTCACACGGGCGCCCTCAAACGACCCACCCGAACGATTTTGCATGGGCGCCTGAATGACCAAAACGAAGCGACAAGGGAGAGCCGAGTAAACAAGCTGCACGAACGTGCACAAAGCCAACCTGGGGTCACAACTTAGCATTTTTGATACGGGCTGGTTCGCCTGGGCGCGCCCTCGCCCGAACGACCCGCCCGAACGAGTTCACAAGGGCGCCCTCAAATGACCGGCCCAAACGACCCACCCGAACGAGTTCACGCGGGCGGCCTCAATTGACCCGCCCGAACGATTTTGCATGGGCGCCCGAACGACCGAAACGAAGCGACAAGGGAGAGCCGGGCAAACGAGCTGCACAAATGTGCACAAAGCAAACCTCGGGTCACAACTTAGCATTTTTGATACGGGCTCGTTCGCCTGGGCACGCCCTCGCCCGAACGACCTGCCCGAACGAGTTCACACGGGCGCCCTCAAATGACCCGCCCGAACGACACTCCCGAACAAGTTCACACGGGCGCCCTCAAACAACCCGCTCGAACGATTTTGCATGGGCGCCCGAACGACCGAAACGAAGCGACAAGGGAGGGCCGGGCAAACGAGCTACACGAACATGCACAAAGCCAACCTCGGGTCACAACTTAGCATTTTTGATACGGGCTCGTTCGCCCGGGTGCGCCCTTGCCCGAACGACCCGACAGAATGCGTTCACACGGGCGCCCTCAAACGACCCGCCCGAACGACCCTCCCGAACGAGCTCACACAGGCGCCCTCAAACGACCCACCCGAACGATATTGCATGGGCGCCAAAATGACCGAAACGAAGCGACAAGGGAGAGCTGGGCAAACGCGCTACACGAATGTGCAAAAAGCCAACCTCGAGTCACAAATTAGCATTTTTGATACGGGCTTGTTCGCCGGGTGCGCCCTCGCCCGAACGAGTTCACACCACGGGCGCCCTCAAATGACCCTCCCGAACGACCCGCCCGAACGAGTTCACACGAGCGCCCTCAAACGACCCGCCCGAATGATTTTGCATGGGCACCCGAATGACCAAAATGAAGCGACAAGGGAGAGCCGGGAAAACGAGCTGCACGAACGTGCACAAAGCCAACCTCGGGTAATAACTTAGCATTTTTGATACGGGCTGGTTCGCCCGGGCGCGCCCTCGCCCGAACGAGTTCACACGGGCACCCCAAAATGACCGCCCGAACGACCCTCTCAAACGAGTTCACATGGGCGCCCTCAAATGACCCGCCCGAACGATTTTGCATGGGCACCCGAACGACCGAAATGAAGCGACAAGGGAGAGTCGGGCAAACGAGCTGCACGAATGTGCACAAAGCCAACCTCGGGTCACAACTTAGCATTTTTGACACTCCCACCCGGGTGCGCCCTGGCCGAACGACCCGCCCGAATGAGTTCACACGGGCGCCCTCAAACGACCCGCCCGAACGACTTCACACGGGCGCCCTCAAACGACCTACCCGAACGATTTTGCATGGGCGCCCGAACGACCGAAAACGAAGCGACAAGGGAGAGCCAGGCAAACGAGCTACATGAACGTTCACAAAGCCAACCTCGGGTCACAACTTAGCATTTTTGATACGGGTTCCTTTGCCTGAGTGCGCCCCTCGCCCGAACGACCCCCCTGAATGAGTTCACACGGGCACCCTCAAAGGACCCACCCGAATGACCCGCCCGAACGAGTTCACACGGGCGCCCTCAAACGACCCGCCCGAACGATTTTGCATAGGCGGCCGAACGACCAAAACGAAGGGACAAGGGAGAACTGGGAAAACGAGTTGCACGAACGTGCACAAAGCCAACCTCGAGTCACAACTTAGCATTTTTGTTACGGGCTCGTTTGCCTGGGCGCACCCTCGCCCAAACCCCGCCCATGACGACCCGCCCGAACGAGTTCACACGGTGCCCTCAAACGACCTACCCGAACGAGTTCACACGGGCGCCTCAAACGACCTGCACGAACAACCGCCTGAAGGACCCACCCGAACGAGTTCACACGGGCGCCCTCAAACGACCCGCCTGAACGATTTTGCATGGGTGCCCGAACGACCAAAACGAAGCGACAAGGGAGAGCCGGGCAAACGAGCTGCACGAACATGCACAAAGCCAACCTCGTTCACAACTTAGTATTTTTGATACGGTTTCATTCGCTCGGGCGCGCCTCGCCCGAACGACCCGCCCGAACGAGTTCACATGGGCACCCTCAAACGACCGGCCCAAACGATTTTGCATGGGCGCTCGATCGAACGACCGAAACAAAGCGAAAAGGGAGAGTCGGGCAAACGAGCTGCACGAACGTGCACAAAGCCAACCTCGGGTCACAACTTAGCATTTTTGATACGGGATCGTTCGCTCGGGCGCGCCCTCGCCAGAACAACCCGCTCGAACGACCTGCCCGAACGAGTTCACACAAGCACCCTGTAACGACCCGCCCGAACGAGTTCACACGGGCGCCCTCAAATGACCCGCCCGAACGATTTTGCATGGGCGCCCGAACGACTGAAATGAAGCAGTAAGGGAGAGCCAGGCAAACGAGCTGCACGAACATGCACAAAGCCAACCTCGGGTCACAACTTAGCATTTTTGATACGGGCTCGTTCGCCCGGGCGCGCCCTCGCCCGAACAACTCGCCAGAATGAGTTCACATGGGAGCCCTCAAACGACCTGCTCGAACGACCCGCATGAACGAGTTCACACGGGCGCCCTCAAACGACCCACCCGAACGATTTTGCATAGGCGGCCGAATGACTGAAATGAAGCGAGAAGGGAGAGCCGGGAAAACGAGCCGCACGAACATGCACAAAGCCAACCTTGGGTCACAACTTAGCATTTTTGATAGGGGCTCGTTTGCCCGGGCGTGCCCTCGTCCGAACGACCCGCCCGAACGAGTTCACATGGGCGCCCTCAAACGACCCGCCTGAACGACCCACTCGAACGAGTTCACACGAACGCCCTCAAACGACCCGCCCGAATGACCCACTTGAACAACCCGCCCGAACGAGTTCACACGGGCGCCCTCAAACGACCCGCCCGAACGAGTTCACACGGGCGCCCTCAAACGACCCGCCCGAACAAGTTCACACGGGCGCCCTCAAAGACCCGCCTGAATGACCTGCCCAAACGAGTTCACACGGGCGCCCTCAAACGACCCGCCCGAATGAGTTCACACGGGCGCCCTCAAAGACCCGCCTGAATGACCTGCCCGAATGAGTTCACACGGGCGCCCTCAAACGACCCGCCCGAACGATTTTGCATGGGCGCCCGAAGGACCGAAACGAAGTGACAAGGGAGAGCCAGGCAAACGAGCTGCACGAACGTGCACAAAGCCAACCTCGGGTCACAGCTTAGCATTTTTGATACGGGCTCATTCGCACGGGCACGCCCTTGCCCGAACGTTGCCCGAATGAGTTCACACGAGCGCCGTCAAATGACCCGCTCGAACGATTTTGCATGGGCGCCCGAACGACCGAAACGAAGTGACAAGGGAGAGCCAGGCAAACGAGCTGCATGAACGTGCAAAAAGCCAACCTCGGGCCACAACTTAGCATTTTTGATACGGGCTCATTCGCCCGGGCGCGCCCTCACCTGAATGACCCGCTTGAACGAGTTCACACGGGCACCCTCAAATGAGCCGCCCGAACGACCCGCCCGAACGAGTTCACACGGGCGCCCTCAAACGACCCGCCCGAATGACCCACCCGAACGAGTTCACACCGGTGCCCTCAAACGACCCGCCCGAACAAGTTCACACGGATGCCCTCAAAAGACCCGCCTGAACGAGTTTACACGGATGTCGTCGCCCGACCCGCCTGAACGAGTTTGCACGGACGCCCTCGCTCGACCCGCCCGAACGAGTTTGCACGAACGCCCTCGCCTGAACGTCCTGCCCGAACGGGTTTGCACGGACGCCCTTGCCCGACCTGCCCATACGAGTTTGCATGGACGCCCTCGCCCGACCCGCCCGAACGACCCTCCCGAACGACCTCCCGAACGGGTTTGCACGGACGGCCTCGCCCGACCCGCCCGAACGAATTTACATGGCAAACGACTTACCTGAATGAGTGTTTACACGGCAAATGACCTACTCGAACGAGTTTACATGGGCTCCGACACACGACCAAAACGAAGTCACAAGGGAGATCCGGGCAAACAGGCAACACGATCGTGCACAAAGCCCACCCCCGATCACAACTTAGCATTTTTTGTATGGCCACATGTGCTCTGGGCACCGTCACATGACACGACACGACCTAACCCGACCCGACCCGTTTGCACGGGCACCCGCAGACGACACGTCCCGACCCGCCCAAACGAAATTTTGGGGTTTCCGTGGGCACACGACCTAAAAAAAAATTTTGGGTTTCCATGGGCGCACGACCTGAACGAAATTTTGGGGTTTCCATGGGCCCACAACCTGAATGAAATTTTGGGGTTTCCGTGGGCGCACGACCCGAACGAAGGCATGGGGGAGCATCAGGAAAACGGGCCACACGAACGTGTAGAAGACACACGGGCGGTCATGGCTTAGCATTTTTGGCACGACCACGTGTGCCTAGGCACCCACACACGGCACGACATGGCCCAACCGGCCTTGTGTGAGCCGACCCAACCCGCCCGAACGCATTTGCACGGGCACCCACACACGACACGACACGACCCGACCCAAACAAAATTTGGGGTTTCCTTGTATGCACAACCCGAACGAAATTTCAGGTTTCCATGGGTGTGCAACCTGAACGAAGGCACAAGGCAACGTCTGGCAAACGGGCCACACGAACGTGTAGAGGGCACACGGGGGGTCATGACTTAGCATTTTTGGCACTGCCACATGTGCCCGAGCACCCATGCACAGCATGACCCGACCCACCCGAACGAAGGCACGACGGAGCGTCGGGCAAACGGGTCACGCAAACGTGCAGGAGGCACACGGGTGGTCACGCCCTAACATTTTTTGCACGGCCACATGTTCCCAAGCACCCACACATGGCACGGCATGACCCGACCCAACTCGACTCGCCCGAACGCGTTTGCACGGGCACCCACACACGACACGACCTAACCCACCCGAACGGAATTTGGGGTTTCCATGTGTGCACGGCCCGAACGAAATTTGGGGTTTCCATGGGTGCACGACCCGAACGAAGGCCTGAGGAAGCATCTGGCAAACGGGCCGCAAGAATGTGCAAAAGAAACACGGGCGGTGACGACTTGGAATTTTTGGCACGGCCACGTATGTCGGGCACCCACACACGACACGACCCGACCCGCCCTGGGCGAGCCGACTTGAATCGCCCAAACGAAATTTGGGGTTTCCATGGGTGCATGACCCAAAAAAAGAAGGCACACGGGCAGTCATGACTTAGCATTTTTGACACGCCCACGTGTGCCCGCGCACCCTCACACACGGCACGGCACGGGATGACCTGGCCCACCCGAAGGAAATTTGGGGTTTGAACGGGCGCACGACCCGAACGACGGCACGAGGGTAGGAATATCTTTGACTCTAATACATAAATATACTTGGGGTAACATGCCCTTATGGTCTTCAACATTTTCTTTTGACTCTTTATAACACTTTAACATGTGATAGGCCTATTTCAATGAGCAAGAAACTCAATGACAAATATAATATATATATATATATATATATATATATATATATTCTTAAATAAATACAAATATCAAAAGTACATTTATGAAGACCGAACCCAGTTACACTTTCTTCAACACCACCTCTTAACTAGGGAGGTATTCATAAATCATTACAAGGTGTTTGGTTATTTTTCAATCTTGAATAATTCACATAAGGGAAACCGGATTGGAAACCCATCTGTCATAGCATCATATTAGCCAACATTGTTCATAGCAAGGCCTTGACTAACAGCTTTATCTCTCATAAGACCAGAGCACAATGTTGGCGAGGCCAACGTCTTATAAACACCTTGGTCATTGTCTCTAAAGGTACATGCCCACCCAGGTGTTCCCTGAGTATGACCTTCCAAGACAATTCTTGTCTTGGGTTCCCAGCCCTCAAAGAATATCGCTCCTCTTTCCTACTCTTGTCTTGGGTGCCCTACACATCCTCAAAGAGCATCAGATGCCAAATGATTGCCCAATCCTCCCGTTATTTATTTCCAAGTGAAGACAAGAATGTTGTGTCTATCTCTTCCCCTTGATTGGGGAAGACATGCCCAAGTTTCCTCTGACAAGGAACTTGACCAAGCTCCTTTGTAGTTGGGAACTTGTTAGAACTCCCTCTTAGCTAGGGACTTGTCCATTCATCAACAACGTCTTCTTCGTGGGTCCTTTAGCCACTTGATCTCCTTCTTTCCTTCGATGTCATGAAGTCTTTGTTTGAACTTCTTCTTGGCAGGGTACCGCCATCGATCACTTTCCCCCCTGGTTTGTCGTGTCATTTCTCCCTTCGTGGAAAGTGGCCTTCTTGATATATATCAGGTACTTGTTGTCATCTAGCTACTCCTTTGTCGCCTTGTCTATCCTTCATAACACTTATCACATGGATGCTTAGTTGTACTCGCTTGTTCCTGTACTTTGATTTAGTGGCCCTTCATGACTTCATCGTGATATTGCTCTTCATCATGACATATTTGTAGACTTGAATCGGTTATCTGCACCTTACTATCTCCAAGGCCTTCGTAGGTGTCAAGGGTCCTTTATCTTTTTCTTCCTTTGTCAGAGTTATCGTGCCTTCTTTTGAGAGATGTTGAGGAATCTTGTCAAATAGTTATTCTTTGTGACCGCGATGTTCTTAATTTGCTTCTTATTGGATTGATTGACCTTTAATCCACTGTAGCACATGCCTCCAAGCATGTCATTGGCAAAAGAGATCCTTTTATTCTAGAACTTTTCCCATGACCCAATCAATATATATGATGACATGACTTAAACTTTGATGCATACGTACCTCATCTTGATTATGCTTTTATCATCGCGGCTTTATTTAATAGTTCTCCTCGATTGGTGTAGCCTTTCTTGCTTCATCTGCTCTAGCCTGTATATCATCCTCTCTTGAATCCCATAAATGGGACCCCCAATGAGACCTCTACCCCCTTTGAAAGAAGACTTTAAGCAAAGAGGTTGACTTAGTCATAGGAGGATCTTCCGTCTTTTGCTTCTTGTTGTCTTCTTTCATTTCTTGAGTTACATGAGCTTCTTCCCTTTTTCTCTTGTTGTTGCTGTCCTTCTTAAGTTTAGGACAATCCCTTTTGTAGCGTCCATACTCTTGGCATCCAAACCGTTGGACTTTGGGCATGTAGTGGTCCCAACCAATTTGTTACTTTCCTTGGAAATAGACACTAAGGTATACTCAGAAGGGGACATATACTTACTTGATAGAGTTTGAGATGACTTGATGGCTTGCCTTCCTTAGATCTTGATGTTGTTCAAGTTGCTTTCTTCAAATGGACTTGCTCGATGACTTGACTCGTAGTTCCTTTCATTCTTCAAGACGGTGTAGCTTGATGTAGGTCCCTCTTTGATTTGTTCTTCTTGTAGGTGCCTTTATACAATGCGTTTCTTCTTGCTTTGTAGTCTTCCATGATGAATGATAGATGGTAGACCTTCTTTTCCTTGATGTGATTGAGACTTCTTGGCTTGACACTTCAACCTTGCGGATGTTCTTGAGATTCCCTTTCCTTGATGTGCCACCTTAGCTCTGATATCGCAATGAACAATCTGGGGCAATGGGGTTGTTCTGGAGGTAAATACTCTCTGCGACAGAGACGATCCCTACTAGCCCAAGCCGGGTCTAGCAACAATCACACAATGCTACCATGCAAGTTACTAATTGCAAATACAAAGTAGATGGTGAAAACCTACTTGGATTCCAATGCTAGTGTTCGTAGAAGAGATGTCACCCTCGTTCCTTTGCTTTGGCCGGTCATGATCCCCACGATATCCATGATTGGACACCTACACATGCAAATAACAACACGAATACAAGCATAAAATCTAGTAGATGCAATTATATATCAGTCAGAAAAGATATAACTCAACATCAAACATAAGACAATGCGAGTGGAACCATAATGATAGTCATCTATTATTAATAAGTAAAAAAGAAGAATACAACCATTGTTTTGACGTCAAATCCTCCTTTGGCTGGGTAGTGAGCTACACAAGTCTTGCAAAGCTTGTTGGGATGAGGAACAAGCCTCTCTCTCTTTGGGTGACAAGAATCTCCTTACTTAGATTTAGCCTTATGGGTGCAAAGAAGGCTCTTGCAGCTTCAAACTCTCTATCACTATAATAGAACTAGAACTACTATAACTATGACTATGACTATTGTAGCTCTAACTAGCTTGCTCAAGGCATAAAGGCAAGCTTTTATAGATAGAGAGGAAAGAGATAGGATCAACCAAATTATTCATGGGATTGGATTTATCACTTGGAAACTTCCATGAAAGGTGGCAAACCACTTTCCCTTCTATGGAGATTCAAAGCCAAACCATCCTAGCTCAACATAGATTCAGTTGGTGAATGGGTTGAAGAGAACCTTTGGGAGTTTGGTGGTTGAAAACTTTACTCAATTCAGTTGGCACGAGTGCGACTCTGAGACAGAGTGCCAATGGTGCGCCCTTTTTAGAGGATTTCCCTCATTGGCGTGGGAAGTGAACTGTGGACCCGCGCTGATGCAAAAAGAGCTTTTTTCATGGAGATTTTGCAGGAGATGTCTTCAGGGAAAATGAAGCTCATACTAAGAGGAATATAATGCAAGTGGTTTCAGGTCATGTCACTTCTCACAGGTCCCGGAATGAGTCCTCTAGTGTACAGGCGAGGGGTAACAGGGACGGTGACAAACGGTGACAAATTGCTGTGTAACAGGGGTATAGCGGGATTCTTCTAGACTTGATAACAATTTGTGAAGCTCTTTTGCAATTTATCATGTTATCTTAATCTTCTTCTCTTCTTATTAATGCATGTGCGTTTACTTTCATCAAATTGGTGCCAAAAACATAAGAACAAGAACATAGGATGTTGGCTATATGCCAGGGAAAAACCTCTCTCTCTCTCTCAGAGGAAAACCCTTTCATAAGCTTCTTTTTGGTCATTGCGAAGCCCTAGACCCTTGACAATAATATCCCCCAAGCAAAAGTCGAGTCCTTCCTCCTCTCTGCACTTGTATCTTCGGCGCTTCGTTCCCCGACACTCTGTCCTTTTTTCAACTTTTGATAGTCCATGGTGGACTAGCTCTAGAAGAGACTCCAACCTTTGATCCTTAGAGAGATCCTTTACCAATGAAGAAACCTTCATTCTCTTGACCAACCGAGCCTTTTTCTTGATGTGAGGTTGCAGGCTCGATGTACACCAAGTTTACTGTAGCTGGGGCGATTTCCATCGCGACGAGACGTGGAAACCCCAAATTTCCCGCACTTGGGATGCTTTCGACAAGGCGGGACATGGAATCCCCAGGTTCCTTGCAATTTGGCGACCTTTGTCGAGGAGGGACTGGGAGACCCCATGTCACGCTCCTATCCTAGTGGTAGTATTTCAACCACGCATAAGCGGGTGCAGCACCGCCATACTTTTTCCTTTTACCAATACTTGAGTACACGGTCTGCGCCTACTTCAACACTCGGTCAATTTTCCAATAAGTGTTCTTAAAAATGCAGTGAAAATAACTTACCATAAATTTATCTTCTTCAATTATTCTTTCAACCTGTCGTGTCGTGTGGTCGTGCTGCAC
Source organism: Pinus tabuliformis (assembly GCA_031772625.1). NCBI lineage: Eukaryota > Viridiplantae > Streptophyta > Pinopsida > Pinales > Pinaceae > Pinus > Pinus tabuliformis. The sequence goes on from CM062809.1 coordinate 802,875,427, forward strand.
TGGCCCGCGGCCTGCACGACACAACTCCACACCTAAACTGCGAACCTTTCCGCCTGACTTTCCCTTCCGCGGCGCCCAAACTCTGCCTGTCGGTGCGGTCCATAGTGAGGGCGTATGGCCCGCATGCAGTGGGGCCTGGCTGCCCAGAGAGTAACCCGCCCCGCTCTTCCTGTCCGCACTACCAAGCCCGAACCGCCCTCTGTAATCTACCCGTCGGTGCAGCCCTCTTACCCGCATCCTTCTCTTCCTTCCGTTTTCTCCCAACTCCTTCCTTCGCACTTGTTCTGTGATGTGGAAGTCTGAGTTTGATGTCCCTTCGTCGAACACCATCCTCCTTACTTATATGCATCCTTTCACCCAAGGGCCATGTCTCTTGAGGATAACAAGGGTCGGCTCCATCAACAAGCATGCCTGGCTGACCTGCCACAAAACCTCGATAAACCCCATTCCAACGAATCGCCACGTCCCTTCGTGTGCACCATCGCACCCATGGGTCAGCTCCAACACCTCGCCGATTACACCCGTCACCGCACGTCGAACACCTACCCGCATCCTAACTCGTCCGCACATGGTCACCTCTTTCATCCGGGCACGCAACAAGGGTCGCCCGCGCTCCTTCCGTCGGTGGCTCGCCCATCGTGCAGGTATCAAGGGGCGTGCGCCATCCCTAACACGGCGCGAGCGACATGGGAACCCCGCGTGTCACGCCTCCAGGCCTACAGTACCCTTTGAGCCATACTTGGCGAGGTGCAGCGCCTCCGAACACTTTCTTTTCACCAATACTTATGTTCATGGACTACGCCTAACCATTAGTCTACTTAGTTTGTTTTTCGCAACCAAGTATTATTATGTTTCATTTATGCCAATGAACACCCATACACATTCATTATCATCAGCAATTATACATGAAGAACACAATTGCACAGCGTAAAGGGAGGGGCAACTCCCTAAACAATGAGTCTGCCCGAATACAATATATTATTTAACTCTACAATGTTTATGAGGCTTTACAAGTATACTTGGGAAACACCAAGTTTCATACTTAGCCAATTTTACAAATAGGCAACACCTCCGCGTGCCAACTGAGTTCCTTGCTCGAGCTGGGCGAGAGCACCCTCACGCGAGCTGCTAACCCTACTCGTCGACCGAACCTCGTTTACCACTGCACGACGGACGGGCGACCTCACCCAAGTCACCCAGCGTTTCTTGTTGCACGACGGGCGGGCGACTTACCCGAGTCACCCGAGACACCTCCGCGTTTCTTCTTCCACGACGGGCGGGCGACCTACCTGAGACACCCCGTGTCACACCGAACCCCGGGTGCCTTCCTTACCCACGCCCTCACCCAATAACCGAACCCTATGTATCGTGTGTGCTTTCGCAAGAGCGGGTGCATATATGCCTGTGCCTCTTTTGCAACTTGCTCCACTACTTCGCACTTTTTTCTTGATCACCGAATGCTCATGTTTGAATGTCCATCTTCGAATGAATGCCAAATGCTCCAACGCCTTGCCATATTTATACGAGCGGTTGGGCGAGTCGCTACCCAGGCCGACTCGACCACCGCGTGCCAAAACGCCCTTACACATTGCAAACTTGCCATCCGATTGCTGGTCGGCAAACAATCCTTCGTTCAAGTCGCCCTAACATGTGAGTCGGCCCGTGGGTTAAGCCAAACGCTCCCACGCTATAAACCAACCATCGCTCCACCTCCAATGCGCATTATACTTATGTCCCTTCCCACATTTTGGTTGTAGAGTTCGCACTTTGCACCGACAGGGAGAAACCGAACCGCAGGTCCTTA
>CM062809.1:802882230-802922230 GCA_031772625.1 Pinus tabuliformis
TGCGGCAGGGTACCGGGTCGACGGGGCTGTCACCCTCTCAGGCGGCCCCTTCCAAGGGACTTGGCCCAGGTCTGCCGCTGAGGACGCTTCTACAAACTACAATTCAGGTGGCTCCGCCACCTGATTTTCATGCTGGGCTCTTCCCGGTTCGCTCGCCGCTACTACGTGAATCCTTGTAAGTTTCTTTTCCTCCGCTTAATTATATGCTTAAACTCAGCGGGTGTTCTCGCCTGAGCTGAGGTCGCAAAGTTGGAGCTAAATCTGCCCTACCCCATGGGAGGACAAGAGAGAGCAAAGCAAGTTCGAGCAATGCCACACAAAGCCCGCATCGGCTAACGCCGACTGCCCATCCAAGGGGACAAGATCACCGCTCGCCGACGCACGCCACGAAACATCGCTCGTGGTATTTTAGCCGACCGCACCGCATGGGGCAGGGACGACCAGCTCCGTTGCTCCCTACCATATTGCAGGGAGCACGTTTGAATGGGATGCGACACCCAGACAGACGTGCCCTTGACTGAGGCCTCGGGCGCAAATTGCGTTCACAAACTTGATGATTCACGGGATTATGCAATTCACACTAAGTATCACATTTCGCTACGTTCTTCATCGTAGCAAGAGCTGAGATATCCATTGCCGAGAGTCGTTTCCATGTATTACCGAAAAATCGGCCACAAAACTGGATAGGGGCACCCCCCACAACAAATGTAAGGCCAAGGGGCAAAAGGAGGAAAAACGCATGAGAGAAAGAGAAACAAAGGTGTCTAACCCCCTCACGAGGGGAGGCTCGAATAGAGGACAATCTCCCCCCAGCCCCACGCCCTCGCAAAAATGGGGGAAATGCGTGGGACATTGATCGAGAAGGACTAGGGTGGCCACCCAGGGAGCTCGCACTGCTTTTAGCCCTTCGCCGACACCAGCCCACAACAATTCCCCCTTTTCTTTGTAGAGCTAGGGACCGAAAAGAAGAGAACAGGGTAGAAAACAAAGCACAATCCTCCCAAGCCCTGTGCCTTCGGCAAAAGGGGGGAATTAAAGGGGACAACGATCGAGAAGGACGAGGGTGGCCACCCCAGGAGCTCGAACTACATTTCATCCTACCGGAACACCAATCCACAACAATCCCACCTTTTCTCTGTAAAGCTAGGGGCCACGAGGAAGAAGGGAAGATAACAACAAGAGAGAAAGGGATATATCAACCGTGGCTACCGGCTCACAAGGGGAGGAGGATTCAAACAGAGAACAAGCTTCCCCAACCCTGTGCCTTCGCCGAAAAGGGGAGAACTGGAGGGGACGACAATCGAGAAGGACTAGGGTGGCCACCCTGGGAACTCTCACTACTTTTCGTCCTTCTCGAACACCAATCCACAACAATCCCACCTTTTCTCCGTAAAGCTAGGCCAGAAAGAAGGGAAGAAATCAACATGAAAGAAAAAGAGATATCAAATGCGTCCACCGGCTCACAGGGGGAGGCTCAAATAGGGAACAAGCGTCCCAACCCCCGTGCCTTCGTAGAAAGGGGGGGAACTGCAGGGGATGGCGATCGAGAAGGACTAGGGTGGCCACCCTTGGAACTCGCACTACTTTTCATCCTTCCTGAACACACCAATCCACAATAATCCCACCTTTTCTCCGTAAAGCTAAGGGGCCAAAAGCAAGAAGGGAAGAAAACAAAAGGAAAGCAATAGATATCAAGCGTGGCTACTGGCTCACAAGGGGAGGCTCAAACAGAGAACAAGCTTCCCAAACCCCGCGCCTTCAGAAAAAGGGGGGAACTGCAGGGGACGACGATCGAGAAGGACTAGGGTGGCCACCCTTGGAACTCGCACTGCTTTTCGTCCTTCCTGAACACCAATCCACAACAATCCCACCTCTCCTCCGTAAGGCTAGGGGCAAAAGGAAGAAGGGAAGAAAACAACACCAAAGAAACAAAGATCCCAAGAAAAGAGAGAAGCTCAACAGCACGCCGAGCAAGATGTCCGCTAACCAAAAAGAAATCAAACAAGGCAGGCAATCAAAAAATCGTCCCACCTCTTCACACCCTCCCACATGCATTCAGCACAACACCCTTTCCAGCTTTACAACATAGCAAAAACAATCAAGCAAATAAATCACAACCCAAAATTGACCAATAGAAAAGACGAGGGCCACGATGAGACCAGTGTCTGTAGCACGACACTGAGAGGAAAAAAGCCCCCCAACCCAGTGGCACAAGGCTTCAAATGACAAATAGACTACTGCCCATAACACAAACCCACCCCGCTATTGCACCCCTCCGTGTACAAAACACCCAACAACCTTTCCAGCGAGAGAGTCAACGGGGGTGAAAGAATCAAACTCCAAAGAGGAGTTGTCACGGGCTGACACTCAACGATGGAGAAAGCCACGGGCCACAAATACATCGACGGTGCAAGGCCACTAGAGAGAGGGACGTTCACAAATCGCACACCACGAAACGAAGAAATGATGCAAGTCCCACAAAAAACCCACAATCCAAAGGGAGGAATAAAGAGACAACCCGCTACTTCTTTTTCCCTCAGAAGGGGATGTTACACTAAAAAATGTCACCATGACTATTTACAGTTAGGATGACTCTATCAACAGTCATACTACCCTCTTAGGCAAGTCTTATGCCTCTACTCTCCATGTCAAACTCCAAAAGAGAGAGAAAGTCTTTCTAAATGTATTTATCTATGGGGACGCAGGTTCTCTCAACCTTACCTGCGAGGACGCACCCAAGGTTCACAAAAGCTGCATCTTTGGACACTCTGTATGTAAAGGTGCAGGTGCGTCCCCATGAAAAGGTTAAAATGTGCAAGTTTCATCTTTAAAAAGTCACTTGTGGTCATTTCTAGAGCATTCTAGAAGGTTGTTCGACGTGTATTGAGCGCCTCCAGATGGTTCATGCACTCCTACCAAAGAGGAACTTATCCCATCAATAGGGGAGCTATCCCAACCAAAGAGGGGATTATCCCATTGATGGTGGACCTGATTAACTTCCTCTTGAACACTATAAATACAGGCATTGGGCCAGAAGGAGAGGAGGTTGAAAGCTATACATTTCTAAGGGTAAATGCTGCAGGAATTAGGACTCCCATTTAGAAGCTTGTGAGGAGAGATTGCCATCTTTGCTTGTTCTATTTGGAAGTGGGTGAGCTTTGTCAAAGTAAAGGAAGACTCTTGTGGACCCTGGAAGGAGCTTGCACAACACCAAGGCTCAGGTTGTAATGGTTCCTTTTGATTACCTTTAATGCAAATTAGTCCATTCTTCTCAATAACTTGTTGTTTATGAGTTATTTCATGTACTCCTTGGTCTATATGTTGAATATGCTTTGTTTTATGTTATAATCAGGTGCTATTTAATGGTTTAACTGTTGGTGATTGCAGGTTTTGGAGAAAAGGAGGAGCTCATCCAGATCAACAAAGCTTGGACTTCTACAACAGCGTTTGGACAAAGGTAAGAGCAAAACACTTGATTTCTCATATCATAATGCATGTTTAGAGAAGGATAGCTCTAGTTTGTTTTGTTTGTCATTAGAATGTCTTAGACTTCTAGGAAGGTCGGTTGTGTCCGCACTATTGACTGATTCCATGTGACAAATTGGCGACTCCGCTGGGGATTCCATTGATGAGAAAAGTCTTTTCCTTTGTGTGAACTTTGCTTTGAGAAAATTGGTTTATTTTTCTGGTTTTGGCTCTGTGACTTTGTCTGTGGGTGGGTTAGCTTAGGATTAGATTCATTTTGGTTTTTCTTGAGTTTTTCAGTAGGACGTACCCTCTGAGTGCTGCACAGTGCGTCCCTGGACGCACTTTTGCTGTGTGCACAGAGCGGGCCCGCCCCTGTGCTAACGGGTTGCCTGCGTCCCCTGCTAAAATTTGAGAAAATTCCATTTTTTTCATTTTTGCTCTTAGATTTTGTTTTTTCTTAGTTTTTACTGCCCAGATTCATTAGTCCCTTTTCAAAGATCTTCACCTGAACTTGTTTCGATAGCATTGAGTGTTTTAGTGGATTTCATCGAAGTGTAAGCCCTAGGGTTTGATTTTGAGTAGGTCTTGTAGTGACTTTGGCGGTAGAAGTTGTCAAGCCTTAGATCTCTCTGGTTTTGTCAGCATTCTAAGAAGTCAGACCTGTCATAAAGTCTACCTGTGAGAGAAACTTTCCATTGAGTTGTCTCTTTGGGCAAATTTCGAAGTGCTTGTTGATTGAGTCTTGAATTCCATTTTACAAAAAGAACAAAAAGATTTGATTTTTGTTTTGACTAGTCTTTTGATTCTGCATTAGCTGGTCCTTGATTTGATTTTGGTCAAGTAAAACAACCTAGAATCATCTTTGTGAGCTTTTGCCTTGTTAGGTTTTCTTAGAGTAATTTCCCTTTTGATTTACTTATGAGTCAAGTTTTCATAGATTTTGTAGCTTTTGAAATTGTTTTTTGTTAAGATAGGTTTATATGCTTTATTAAAAAGAGAAAATACAAAAACATCTCCTTTGAAAAGTTTTGTTTCAAGTAGCTTTGAAAAGTTTTGAAAGAAAAAGAGTTTTTTTCGTGCACGTAAAGAGTGGTCATGTTTGCATGCTTGAAAAGAAAAACAGAATTGTTTCTTTGATTGTCTTTTCTAAGGAAGTTGTTTTCTCTAAAATTTGCATTCTCTCAACTCTCTTAGTTAAGAATTTCATTGAAAAAGGAAAATAGCGTAAATCATCTTAGGTGCATCTTTCTAGTGGTTTGAGTCGAGTCTACACACCATTGGTTTCACTTCCACTACCTTTTGTCTTTAAAGAAAAACCATAAAATTAACGCTTAAAGTAAAATCGACGTAGTAACTTTTATTTACTAGGGCTCTGAAACACCAATTTAGATCAGGCTAGTGTCTTGGAGTAGGTGAGTAATTAACTCTCCAAGACAACAAAACCAAACAAGTAGCTTATCTTGTGATAGAATAAATCCAATTGTCTCACTTGTACTCTGGGAAAGCTCCTCTTAAAGGAGAAGCACGAGCTCGTGTCCGAACCAGTGAGGGGATCAATCCCCCCTCGTTGGGAACAACGCCAGACACGCACGTATTACAAACGGTAAACCTCGGATTAACCATTGTCGAGGAGCCAGGGGTCACTTGTCGGTAAACCTTGGATTATTGTCAAGGGGCCGGCAAGGGGATTGAGCTTGCTACTCTGCCCTTGCGTGCTGTTGGAGTTTAGACTGTTCCCCCAGGTGCATTTGTTGCAGTTGGTAACCTTAGTGACCATTATCTTTAGGATTCTACCGAGGTGACGGTGGAGGGAAGGTCCCACTGTACCTGGAGCAGACGTCGGCTAGACTCACTTGGATTTTCTGGGGGGTTCACTTCACTCGAGATGGTTAAAGTGGAGGAACTTGGTCCAGTCTATTCATTAAGCAGGTTGCCAGGGTAACTGTTCCACCCGCCACTTCTGTACTGAATCCAGCGATGTTGGGCTTCATCACCAACTAGCGCTTTCTGTCTGGAAGGCTACTGTTTGTGTTTGGTTTGACGCCCTAGATTCTTTAGGCGTGTGATTCAAATTTGTTTGGTTCTTTAGAGACTTTAGGTGGTTTGATTTGAAATTTTATTTATGTTTTCGTGTGTAGTAGTTAAAAGATTTTTAGTTGTGGCGGAATTACCGAGACAGTCCTGTAGACTTCGGGGCTAGTCTCCTGAGGTTGTTTCTGTGGCCGAATTGTTGAGAAGATCCCGTAGACTTAGGGGTGAACCTCCTCGAGACGACCCCAGTCATCTAGAAGGTTTGAAGGTCCTTGTAACTCCTCCTAGTGGCAGTAGAGTAGGTTCACCTGAAGAAGGAGAATCTTCCTTGGTAGTCCATTCAGATTACCAAGGCTTAGAGACAGGTTATAATCCCGAAGCTGTTACAGTTTCTGAGCTTGTTGGTAGTTTTTCGTCTGCTAGTGATACAGGCGAAGAACCAGAAATATCTGAACCTGTTACTCCGACTTCTAGTGTTCCTGATTCACCGAGAATAGAAAGAATTATCACCGAAAATCTTCCTACTGGTTTGATTGCTATCGAAGAACTTGCTCCAGAGGAAGAAATAGGCGTCTCTAATCCTGAAGATCAACTTACTATTGATCTAAGGGAGCGTGAATCTATCTTTTACAGTCCTCCTAGAAGTACTACTTGGTACCTTTCGTTAACCAATTATTTAGACAACTTTGGGCTAGGTTTTTCTACACCTCGTACTCCTTTTCCACCAGGAGGTATTCATACTCCTGTCAATATGGCTGGTTCGTCGTCCGTGTTTTCTCAAAGTCCTGAATCTTTTTTACATGGCGGTCCTTTTGTTCCCACTGGGTATCAATCTCTTTCTGGTACCTTTGCGGGGGCATCTCCTCAACCCGTTGATCATGGGTTATTAGTTGGAAACAGTGGTAATGTACCATTGGGTGTAGGAGACATTTACATGATGTCAGGTTCAGTTCCCGTTTCCCAACCTCAAGGTGGCCAATTACCGCCTGGGGGGCAGCCTCAGTTAATGCCTGGGGGGCAACCTCAAGGTACATCATTTGTGTCTGGGGGGCAACCTCAAGGTCAGTATGCGCCTATGGGGCAATACATACCTCAAGGTCAACCCCAGCCTCAATATGTACCCCAAGGTCAACCTCAGTATCAATATCAACCTCAAGGATGGCAACCCCAAGGGTATCAACCCCAAGGGTATCAACCTCAAGGGTACCAACCTCAAGGTCAAGGTCAACCCCAGTACCCGTATTTACCTCAAGGTTATCAACCTCAAGGTCAATACTCAGGTCAAGGTTATCAACCACCTCAAGGTCAATCATATGGTCAAGGTATGGGAACTGCACCTTACAGTTATCAATCCTATCCTCAATCCGGCTATGGATCTCAGTATCCTCAATCCGGCTATGGATCTCAGTATCCTCAACCTGTTACGGGTCAATACCCTGGAATGTTAGTGTGGGATCCGTCACAGGGTCAACAGGTGTTGCAGCCAAGTATACAGTTGGTACCTCAAGCTGGACAACCCGTAGTTCCTGGTCCACCCCAGCAACCGCAACCTGTCCAGTCAAGTGTTCAAACTTCTGTAACTTCGGTAGTTACTCAGCCGCCAATTGCACCTAGTACTCCATCTCAAACGGCTGCTGCAACTACCGCCACATCTACCATACTTACTTCTGGAGTATCGACAGCTCCGGTTTCTACTGTCTCTGTAACCACTCCTCAGACATCTTTACCGTTGTCTGGATCTACGATTCAAACCACAGTCCAGATGCCTGTAGGCCAGCCTGGTATAAGTACGGTTGTCACTACTCAACCTCAATTTGTTCACCAACCGTACCAGGGACAGTACCAACCTGGGCAAGCTGTCCAACAACCGCTTTACCAGTATCAACCGTATCCTGGGTACACTTATCAACAACCTCAACAACCCCAGTACGGTCCGGTTAATCCTGGTTTTCCAGGAGGATATAATATCCCAAATGCGACTCCTGTTCCTAGTTATCCTGGATATCCTCCTCCTGGGGCCGGTATTGTGACCCAGAGTTTTAGAGATCCTAACCGGCAGTTACCGTTTATCGCAACTTTGGATTTACCAGACTTGACGCGCCTAACGAACGATCCAATTCAATATCTTCCGTTCTGGCCGCCAATGCCAAATAAGTTGCCCAGCGATATACCCAAGTTCGAAGGTAAGTCTGGAGAGGATCCGTCCAATCACGTGATGACTTACCACCTCTGGTGTGCTTCAAATTCTATCTCGGATGATTCGATCCGCTTACGTCTTTTCCAGCGTACACTCATTGGTCTCGCAGCCAAGTGGTACATTGAGTTACCACGGGCCTCTTTTTACAATTTTAGCCAGTTAGCTACCTCGTTCTTAACTCACTTTCAGTTGCCGGTCAGATACGATAACGGCACGGAGTTATTAACTTCACTAAAACAATCAACGTCCACGTATATTTCTGATCACATTCATGAGTGGAGACGTCGAAGAAGGCTAGTGAAAGTTTTTATCCCGGACCAAATCTTAGCTGAATGGTTTGTTAAATCATTATTACCGAAGATTACTGAAGATGTAGCTAAGGCCGGAGTAGTTACTGAGGAGCAAGTCATTGCTCAGGCACAATACCTTGACTTAGTTTACACTCAGTCGGGTACATTACACGAGAAGATTCCGGATCTTCCAAAGTCGAATCAAATCGCTGCTGCTCCTTCGGGATCTCATGCCGCTGATGGTATGATTGGTATCGTGAATACAAAGAGCAAGAAGAAGTCTTCCAAGGCTTCAACTACTCCTATTATCACTTTGCCCGATTCCCCGACAGGAGAGTCTTCTCCTGAACTTACCGCCGATATTCACGCTGTAGAGTCATCTACGGCCAAATCAAAAAACGGCAGAAAGAAGAAAGGAAAGAAGAAGGCTAAAGCAGACAAGGCTCCGAAGGAGAAAACGGAAAAGTCGGAAACCAATGACGAAAAGCGCAAACCTCGATATCCTTGTCTTATTTGTGAAGAGGATCATTTTACGAGAGATTGCCCTCATCGGGCCGAGGTTGTGAAAATAGTCAAAGGTTCTCCCACTCCTGCTGTGTTAAAAAATCCATTTCCGAAGCAGGAGAATAAGATGATAGGTTCTTCCTCGAATGCCAGTGAAGAACCCATTTTGATGATGTCTCATGTGAGGATTGCGACTCGATCGCAAGATTATGGTAGTAAGAATCCTGTTGATGGTAAGGAAGCAGAATCTTCTCACTCTAACCCATCAACCTCAGCTCCTGGTTCCGATCCACTACAGATCGAGAAACCTAACCCAGACTTAGTAATTAAACCGCCCGCCAAGGGTGTACTTCGAAGGTCTGCTTTCAATCCACATGCGAGAGCGGCCCAGAATTACAACATTGTTGAGGACTTAGCTGTTTCACCCTCAGCAATGTCGGCGTTAGAAGTGCTGCAATCATGCCCAGCACAACGAAAATTGCTTTTGTCGGCTATAGGAGCTGTTGATGTTCAGGACCCGAATCTAATAATCTTCGATCTAGAAAATAGTACACCGCGTCTCCCCCATCAAATGGCTTTCCAAATTCCAGTGATAGTCAAAAACAGGCCTATTCATAGGACTGTGATTGATGAGGGAGCTTCTACGTGTATTATGTCGATTCAATGTTGGAGATCCCTTGGTTCTCCTTCGTTGAACCAATCCCCCACCATCCTTAAGGCCTTTGATGGCCGTGGGTTCCGTCCGTTTGGTATTCTACAGGAATTGCCTATAGGGGTAGAAGGTAAAACCGTTAGTCTGGATGTGGAAGTGGTTGATGCCCCTCTAGACTACAACCTTCTTTTGGGTCGAAGTTGGTCATATGCTATGACAGCGGTCGTTTCATCGGTCTTCAGAGTAATTAAGTTTCCACATAACGGTAAGATCGTGACTATTGATCAGCTGACATACTTTTCATCCGACCCAGCCTCTTCAGAGAGTATCCAGCATGTCGGTAAGACGACAATCCCTTATAGGGACGTTGGTGTAGGTTTAGTTAAAGATTCCGGTTTACTGGGAACTTTTCCTCTCCCTCCACTCAGCGTAGAACCTTCATTTGCAACAATTCATATGATTACATCAGAAAACATTATTTATGATGATCCTTGGATTGTCCCATCTGACTCTGAGATAGACTCATTCGGTGATGCTATGCCCTTGAGTCCATATGAAATTGCTTATGAAGCTCTCATGTCTTTTACCGACTCTCATTCAACCGAGATCGACCAAATGAATGTGGTCAGTGAAGAATCACTTTTCACCTCAACCTTAGAACGGATAGCGTTTCCCGAAGTCGTGTCATCTGACGAACAACTTCGCGAAATCCTAAGTGTAGACGATCTACCATGGGAGATCTCCATCACAGATCTTCGTTTTTACCTAAGGATGATGCATTTGAAAATGATTTTTCATCTATCTTTACCGCTGAATATGTCAAAGACGCTCAGGATCCAACGAAACATTCTGATTCAGAGTTGAATTTAGGGAATATTTCTCGTACTATTCCCATTGATATTTCAGTGAAGCCCGGAATTGAGGAGAACATTCATATAGGTGCCGCATGTACAGAAGATGAAATCCAAACTTACAAGGCCCTATTCCAAGAATTCCGCGATGTGTTTGCCTGGTCTTACGAGGAAATGCCGGGAATCGATCCTGCCATTGTTGTTCATGAAATAAAAACCTACCCGGATGCTAAACCCGTCCGGCAACGGTTGCGTCAGATTCACCCTCGAAAAGCGGCTGCGATTAAAGCAGAAGTCGAAAAGCTGTTGAAAGCAGGTTTCATTTATCCGATCCCGTTAACGGATTGGGTATCGAATATTGTTCCGGTCAATAAGAAACAAGGAACAATAAGAATCTGTATCGACTATAGGGATATCAATCGAGCTTGTCCAAAAGACAACTATCCTACGCCTTATATCGATCAAATTATTGATGATTGTGCCGGAAGTGAAATGTTTTCCTTCATGGATGGTTTTTCGGGCTATAATCAAATCAATATTCTACCTGCCGACCAACCAAAAACGGCATTCATTTGTCCATGGGGGACATTTGCTTATTGCAAATTACCTTTTGGGCTTAAGAATGCCGGGGCCACTTTTCAACGGGCGATGTCTTACGCATTTCATGACATCAAGCACATTGTGCAACCGTATCTCGATGATTTGCCTGCTCATTCTTTACATCGAGCTGATCACCTTGTCCACCTACGAGCAATCTTTATGAGGTGTAGGCATTATCGAATTCGGTTGAATCCCCACAAGTGTGTTTTCTGTATAGAAACAGGTCGATTGCTGGGATTTGTTGTTTCAAAAGCCGGCATTCGCGTCGATCCCTCGAAAGTCGAGGCTATCATCAAATTGCCTCCTCCTTCGAGTTTGCGCCAACTCCAAAGTTTGCAAGGGAAAGCGAACTTTTTACGCCGATTCATCCCAAACTACGCCGAGGTCACTAAAGGTTTTACACGGTTGTTGAAACAGAACGTTCAATTCTTTTGGGACGAGATTGCCCAACAATCTTTTGATGCACTTAAACACGCGTTGACCCATGCACCGTTGTTGCATCCTCCCAACTACAACCAGGACTACTTCTTATACCTCGCAGCTTCGCATTCCACCATTGGAATGGTGTTAGTTCAAGAAGATGAATTCGGAGCGGAGCATGTGATATATTATCTCAGTAGGACCTTAAATCCCACTGAGCTAAAATATTCGCATGTGGAGAAATTGGCCCTGGCAGCCGTTCAAGCTGTCCAGCGTTTTCGTCACTACATTCTTCTCCGTAAAACTACAGTTATTTCGGATTGCAACCCTATGATTTACATTTTGACAAAACAACTGCTAGGGGGCAAGTACTCTAAATGGATCGTTATCCTGCAAGAGTTCGACTTGGAGTTCGAGAAGTCCAAGTCTAAGAAATCCTTAGTTTTTGCGGAATTGATGTGTGATTTCCCGCGTACTGACACAGAGACTGTGGCAGAGGAGTCCATTGCGGACGAATCTTTGTTTCTTATCAGTACTTTAGATCCGTGGTACGGGGATATAATCATCTATCTCCAAACCCAAACCTTTCGGCCTGAAGCTTCAAAGGCGGAACGTCGAAAAATTCGGTTTCAATCCCAGCAATACAAAATTATTGGAGATACACTTTATCGCCGGGGGGCAGACTTAGTTTTTCGACGTTGTTTAACTCACGAAGAGGCTGAGAGGGTTTTGAATGATTGTCACTCTGGAGCATGTGGCGGTCATATGTCTGGGTATGCCACAGCTCAGAAGGTGTTGCGCGCTGGTTACTTCTGGCCATCTATGTTTAAAGATTGTATCATTGCAGTCCGGAAGTGCCACAACTGCCAAGTGTTTGATCGAAAGATGCGCGCACCACCTGCTCCTCTCCACCCTATAATTGCCGTTGGTCCATTCGCCAAATGGGGTATCGACTTTATTACTTGTAACCCTCACTCGGCCGGGGGGCATGCGTATATCATCCTCGCGGTTGATTATTTCACTAAATGGGCCGAGGCGATGCCTACATTCGACGCAAGCGGCAAAACAGCTGCAGTTTTCGTATTCAATCATATTATAACTAGGTTTGGTGTCCCACAAGCAATCATTACTGACCATGGGAGCCATTTTCGAAACATCATGATGACTGAGCTTACAAGCCAGCTTGGTTTGCGCCACGATAGCTCTACTCCTTATTATCCGCAAGCCAACGGTTTGGTTGAGTCTATCAACAAAGTTCTGGTTATCATGATCCGACGAACCATTGGTATTCATCGGTCGAATTGGCACAACATGTTATTTTCGGCGCTATGGGCATACCGAACCTCAGTGAAAACCTCAACAGGGTTCACTCCTTTCCAGCTAGTTTATGGCTTGGAAGCTGTGTTACCCATTGAATGCGAAATCCCATCACTTCAAATGGCTGTCGAATTACTCCCAGCTACTTCCGAAGAGGAGAAACGTTTATTGTACTTAGCTAAATTAGATGAGACTCGACGTGACGCTGCATTGGCAATCGAGACTCACGCGAAGCGAATGAAAGCTCAGTATGATAGAAATGTGACCCCTCGAAGTTTTTCGGAGGGAGACCTAGTGCTTTTATATGATCAAGCTAACGATAAGCTAGGTGCTGGAAAATTCGTTCCTATGTGGCATGGACCCTATATTGTAAAGCGAAAGCTAGCAAAAGGGGCTTATGAGCTGGTAGATTTTGATGGGGACTCTTTGGGTAAACCCAGAAATGGACTTTACCTAAAGAGGTATTATGCTTAAATGGTGGGTATGGAGAATTTTTAGTTAGGTTAGGTTTTCTTTCTAGCTAGTATGTTTGTTAGTTAGTCAGTGTGCTTAGCTTAGCGAGTGTGTTTTTTCGTCGTTATTCTGGCTTATCTTGGTTTTACTCTTGATATTGCAGATGTCGACGCCTCTCCAAACATACATTGGATTTGCTGATGGTGCTTGTCGTAGTACACGGAATATCTCTTCCGCAGCTTGGGTTATCTATTCACCCTCTGACGAGTTAGTTTCTATGCATGGGGTAAGCCTCGGTCAAACAACGAACAACATTGCAGAATACAGTGCAGTGGTTGAATTATTATCCGAATCTATTTCATTTGGAATTCGACGTTTGATAGTGAGGTTAGATTCTGAACTTGTTGTATTACAGCTTAATAGAGTTTATGCCATTAGAAATCCTGTGTTATTAAGGTTGTTTTTGAGAGTGCGTCTCTTGGAACGTGAATTTGATTACATTGAATATCAGCATATTCCAAGGTCTTTAAATACATTAGCAGATGCAATTGCTTCTCGAGTGTTGGACAGACATTTACGATAATCATGCAAGTAAATTTAAAAACATTTCATCATACATGTTAAACAAGATAAGCCGGTAATAGTGATATATATATAGATAGGAGTGTGTCAAAAAATATACATCGTCTTCGATCATAGGTTGAAAAACACCTTATGATCGGCAAAAATGATAAAGTACAAAAAGTCAAAAATGTCACATGTGTCTACAAAGTGACTAGCCAATCACTGGTGGTGCTCCCTATACGACACCACTGCACGGGCTACCTTACGCAAAAATCTCCTAAACGGTCCAGGGACCGCGACTACATAGCGCTGAAGTCTGATAGGAATATCATCCATAGTAGTCTCAGGCATATCCGCCGTCAGACGCTCTAGATCATGCTCCAACTCAGCTAGTACCTCTGCAGCCGCCGCGTCCTGTGGGGCCGGTACCGGTGCAACTGGATGTCTCCTCTCAAAAGGCCGGAGGTTGGCTGGGCGCTGTGGACCAACATCTGCATTTTGAAAATTTTACTGTCAGTTTTGAGACGATATATATAAAAAACAAAAAAAAATACATAATTTGAAAACTTGTGAAAAATAAAGTACCTCTGTCATCCCATTGTTCTCCCTGTGGAAGAACCATGTCCGGATCACCTCGAAAATCTACTCCGGCATACGGAAAGTCCTGGATCGAGAAAACCTGGTCCTCTAACCAGTGAAAGTAACTATCAGAAAATCGAACAACTGCCGCGCCCTCGTCAGGATGCCGGGCCATCACCGCAACCCATCGTACCAGCTTTGGCTCCCGAGGACCCAAGATATCAACAGTGAGTTGCTGAGGGATCAGCATCGGAACTCTCTCTAAGGCAAAGCTCACGACTAAAGGCCCATATCCAAAAGTTTTCAGTCGTCCGTTCTTTGCCTTAGTCAGTTGGCTCTTCATATTAGCCGACACAGCATCACACCAGTTGAAAATGGTGCCTTGGTAACAGTCAATTGCCATCCGCATTTGGGACCCGGAAGCAATGTGTAAAGCGGCCGCGCCGCAAATTCTGGTAACCGTGAACGCTATAACTTTGAGTTCACGCAGAGAGATGTGTTTGATCTCCACGCCTTTCGAATGGTGTGCACCAGGTGTGCACCAATCTTCCCGGAGACTAACAAGGGATTGGCCACCCGGCCTAGTCCCGGCTAGATTGAGTTGCTCGCCTCTATTTGGCAAGCCAGTGAGAAAGTATACATCTGAGGGCTCTATCTCGAGCTGGTGCCCTCCTATGTAAAAGCATTGCTCTTGAACGTTCCATCTCTCAACCAGCCATTCTAAGAATCTTACCTGAGCCCTCATGCCAGGTATGGCCCAGTATTTATATAGCCCGCATTCTTTTAGGGCATCAATGGAAGGTTGATGTTCAATTGCAGCTAAATCAACGTCTTCATGCTCTCTTTCTCTCCAATCCAACATGGTGAGTGCCCTACACACCAAGAAACAATGATTAGAACTGATTTGGGGAAATTTGAATGGTTATTTGTGGAGATTGGGGTTTTAAAATCCGCCTTTCACGGAGGACGCACCCCGCGTTTACAACACAGGGCGTCCGGACGCAGCTGGCCTGAAGGTGGGCTGCGTCCCCCGACCATTTTCCTGTATAGGAAAAAGTCGGGGGACGCAGGTCACCCAAAGGGCACCTGCGTCCACCGAGGGGCGCATTCTAAAACCTAAACCCCCCCAAAAACCAAAACTAAAACCTAAAAATCAACTTTAATCGGATGAAATTGAAGAGTAGGATGTTGTAAAATACCTGGAAGAGACGGCGTTCGATTCTGACGGTCGGATTTTCCGCAGCGACCACGGGAAGTTTCTTGCCAAAAGCTCTTTTTTCAACCTCAACAGTCAAACGGTAAAAATGACATGGTAAAAAGTCTTTTTATAGGTTTTTTGGATGAATTTGTTCATTTTTCACCATGGAAAGATGTTTTTCGATGTATTTTTGCCTATCTTAAACAGGTATGAGTAATGTGTTGCTTTTGTGCAGGACAAAGGGACTTAGAGGAAAAATTGTCATTTTTCACGAACCAAAATATCAGAGTCATCTTTTAAGCCCTTTTCTGACTCCTAAAAAATGAAAAGATTGCCGAGCGTTTCTTTTACACTCGTTAAAACGGAATTAAAAGACGGTCCCCTTATAGCTCTTTTCTGACCGTAAAATCAGGAAAAGATTGCCGGGTTTTTGTCGTTTCAAACTCGATACGGAAATAAAACGACGTGTCCTTGATCGCTTTTTACTTTTCAGGTCAGTGACACTAATTATGAAAGTACTCCTTGGTCGCAAGATCAAGCGGTTCCCCCAGGTATTATTTTATACTTTTTCGGGCTTGAGGGACACAAATCTACGAAAAAGTTCAACTTGGAGTCTTCTTAAGTTTTTCAGACTCTCTAAAATTGAAAAACGCCGAGTTTCTCCTATACTGGGCTCGTTAAACATTTCACAGTAAAGGACCTGTTCAATTACAAACAGGAACGAACCACTCCTTCCTAGGGTTCGAATCAAAACTAGGTTGGACTCATCCGAAGGATGAGCTTATAATCAAGCATATGTTATCCTCCTCAAGCTTGTTAAAAATAAAGAGGTACTTGCCAGAAATGGTGGGGGAAAAGAGAGAAGAATGAGCCTATTTGTTACCTTTTGTCTCAGAAGAAACTTTATTACCACTCTTGAACACGACACTTTTTCACCTGGGTTGGGAAATCCTTTACCTCACAGTTGATCAAACCACTTTGAAAGTCTTCAACCGGGTTCCGGGGATTAACTTTGAGTTATTCAGCACCAAGCCATCTGTCGTGTCGTTATGTGTTCAAGAGGTCTGCAAGCAAAACTTTCATCTGCAAAATACTTGTCATCCATTTGACCATCCCTGAGTCAGTCCTTACAGCAACATTTCTTCAACTTGAACAATGATTTCGTGTTGTGGGCTTGCCTGCAACGGGTCGCTTTCTATCGACATCAGCACATTATCTAGAGAGATGACTTAGAAATCGTCAGTACCTTGAAGTCTGCATGCATCAATGGCAGGTTTCTCGCCTTTGACGTCAGTTTACATCATTGACTTTCGATCGAAGGATTCCGTGAAATGTTCGACATCAACTCATTCATTCACATCTCATGGATTGTACTGGGTACTTTGAGAACCATTGACATTACTGGTGGTCTCTCTCACGCTTGTTAACAGTTTACATCATCGACTGGTAATCAAGTGGTTTCTACCATGTTCGACATCAACTCATTTATTCGCATGGCTAGAATCGTACCAATTCGAGAAGTAGAAATGAAGACCCTGGATCGAGTCTTTACCATCCAGGCTGCGAGGAGTTTTGTATTCATTATCTAAGTAGACTAATCATAAACAGATGGCTGCGTCCATACTGTGTCTACAAAAGTCTATGATTATGATGTACTGCAAGATCATTCCTGTATCAGAGTAGTTAGTCTGTTAGTTAAAGTTTTAATCTGAGTATGGGAATGCCTACCTCAGTGATGATATAATCTTATACATGTATTTTGTGTTGAAAATTGCAGGTTCTGACCAGGCTCTCCACGAGATAATCCTTGAAATGATAAAGCGCTTCACCCTTCCTAGATAATACAAAACCCTAATCTATTCCAGGCTTCGCACTTTAGGGGGCAATCTGTTACACTAAAAAATGTCACCATGACTATTTACAGTTAGGATGACTCTATCAACAGTCATACTACCCTCTTAGGCAAGTCTTATGCCTCTGCTCTCCATGTCAAACTCCAAAAGAGAGAGAAAAACTTTCTAAATGTATTTATCTCTGGGAACGCAGGTTCTCTCAACCTTACCTGCGGGGACGCACCCAAGGTTCACAAAAGCTGCGTCTTTGGACGCTCTGTATGTAAAGGTGCAGGTGCGTCCCCCTGAAAAGGTTAAAATGCGCAAGTTTCATCTTTAAAAAGTCACTTGTGGTCATTTCTAGAGCATTCTAGAAGGTTGTTCGACGTGTATTGAGCGCCTCCAGATGGTTCATGCACTCCTACCAAAGAGGAACTTATCCCATCAATAAGGGAGCTATCCCAACCAAAGAGGGGATTATCCCATTGATGGTGGACCTGATTAACTTCCTCTTGAACACTATAAATACAGGCATTGGGCCAGAAGGAGAGGAGGTTGAAAGCTATACATTTCTAAGGGTAAATGCTGCAGGAATTAGGACTCCCATTTAGAAGCTTGTGAGGAGAGATTGCCATCTTTGCTTGTTCTATTTGGAAGTGGGTGAGCTTTGTCAAAGTAAAGGAAGACTCTTGTGGACCCTGGAAGGAGCTTGCACAACACCAAGGCTCAGGTTGTAATGGTCCCTTTTGATTACCTTTAATGCAAATTAGTCCATTCTTCTCAATAACTTGTTGTTTATGAGTTATTTCATGTACTCCTTGGTCTATATGTTGAATATGCTTTGTTTTATGTTATAATCAGGTGCTATTTAATGGTTTAACTGTTGGTGATTGCAGGTTTTGGAGAAAAGGAGGAGCTCATCCAGATCAACAAAGCTTGGACTTCTACAACAGCGTTTGGACAAAGGTAAGAGCAAAACACTTGATTTCTCATATCATAATGCATGTTTAGAGAAGGATAGCTCTAGTTTGTTTTGTTTGTCATTAGAATGTCTTAGACTTCTAGGAAGGTCGGTTGTGTCCGCACTATTGACTGATTCCGTGTGACAGGGGAGTGGCTCATGAAAGGATGAGGAATTCCCTCGACGACAAAGGCACGAGATAAGATTGCCACCCTCATGCCCGTCGGCGGGGAAAAATGCGATCTCGATGGAGCTCAGACCGAGGGATGGGTTTTTTGTTACCTAGACACCCAACCCTTCCGCGAGGGCATGTCGAGGAATGGTCGGGAGGGACTAGGGTGGCCATCCCAACGGGTTGAACCGCTCTTCATCCATCCCATACTTGACCGCACCCCGACAATCTCACCTCACGGAAGGTTTGAGCTACCAGGTGCGTGCGCAACCACTCCCTCGACCCAACCACCAGCGAAAAAGCTCACCCAAGCAACACATCAACCGCCGCCGCCTTTTCGAGAGAACTAACTATGGAAGCCCGCACCCTTGGCCCATGCCTTCCAATGAACAAAAGACCGAGCACCACCACTACGAATGAGTCCGAATTTATCCATCATTTTTACCAAGCACCTCAACTCTGCAGCAACCATGCCCGGCCGAACAGATCGTCGGAAGGGCTCCCAAGAAACAAGCTTCCGAACTCCCTTCAGAAACACATTGGGGGGAAGAGAAACAAAGGATGGGTGGGACAAGCACAAGCATGGCTTGCAAGCACACACGAAAAAACAAGCGTTACCTCGAGACAATCAACCAACGATGTTCCCGCCAAACACCAAACCCACTCCCCTAGAGACGCACCACAAAATCCCACATTGCAATCGACACCCAACCAACCCGAACCAAAAAAGAAAACCCCTGCTATCAATGATCCTACTGCAGGTTCACCTATGGTAACCTTGTTACGACTTCTCCTTCCTCTAAATGATAAGGTTCAATGAACTTCTCACGACGTCGACGGTGGGGAACCATCATCGTCGACGCAATCTGAACACTTCACCGAATCATTCAATCGGTAGGAGCGACGGGCGGTGTGTAGAAAGGGCAGGGACGTAGTCAACACGAGTTGATGACACGCGCTTACTAGGAATTCCTCGTTGAAGACCAATAATTGCAATGGTCTATCCCCATCACGATGAAATTTGAGAAGATTTCCCGATCCTCTCGAACCAGGAATAAAAACTTGTTGGCTGCATCAGTGTAGCGCGCGTGTGGCCCAGAACATCTAAGGGCATCACAGACCTGTTATTGCCTCAAACTTCCATGGCCTAAATGGCCATAGTTCCTCTAAGAAGCTGGCCACGAAGGGGAACCTCCGCATAGCTAGTTAGCAGGCTGAGGTCTCGTTCGTTATCAGAATTAACCAGACAAATCGCTCCACCAACTAAGATCGGCCATGCACCACCACCCATAGAATCAAGAAAGAGCTCTCAATCTGTCAATCCTTACTATGTCTAGACCTAGTAAGTTTGACTGTGTTGAGTCAAATTAAGTCGCAGGCTCCACTCCTGGTGGTGCCCTTCCATCAATTCCTTTAAGTTTCGGCCTTGCGACCATACTCCCCCCGGAACCCAAACACTCTGATTTCTCAAAAGGTGTTGGCGGAGTCCTTAGAGCAACATCCGCCGATCCCTGGTCGGCATCATTTATGGTTGAGACTAGGACGGTATCTGATCGTCTTCGAGCCCCCAACTTTCGTTCTTGATTAATTAAAACATCCTTGGCAAATGCTTTCGCAGTGGTCCGTCTTTCATAAATCCAAGAATTTCACCTCTGAAAATGAAATACGAATGCCCCCGACAGTCCTTATTAATCATTACTCCGGTCCCGAAGGCCAACACAATAGGACCAGACTCCTATCACGTTATTCCATGCTAATGTATTCAGAGCATAAGCTTGCTTTGAGCACTATAATTTTTTCAAAGTAACAGCGCCGGAACCGTGACCCAGCCAATTAAGGCCAGGAGCACGCCGCCGACAAAAGGGACGGAAGGGCAGGTGCACACCGAGTAGGCGGACCGACCTTTATGACCCAAGATCCAACTATGAGCTTTTTAACTGCAAAAACTTAAATATATAGTATTTGAGTTGGAATTACCGCGGCTGTTGGCACCAGAATTACCCTCCAATGGATCCTCGTTAAGGGATTTAGATTGTACTCATTCCAATTACCAGACTCGATGAGCCCAGTATTGTTATTTATTGTCACTACCTCCCCATGTCAGGATTGGGTAATTTGCGTGCCTGCTGCCTTCCTTGGACGTGGTAGCCATTTCTTAGGCTCCCTCTCCAAAATCGAACCCTAATTCTCCATCACCCATCACCACCATGGTAGGCCTCTATCCTACCATCGAAAGATGATAGGGCAGAAATTTGAATGAAGCATCGCCAGCACAAGGGCTGTGCGATCTGTCAAGTTATCATGATTCACCGGAGAAGCGGGCAAGCCCGCACTGGCCTTTTATCTAAAAAATGCATCCCTTCCAAAGAGTCGGGACTTGGTGCACATATTAGCTCTAGAATTACTACGGTTATCTGAGTAGTATGGTACCCATCAAAAAAACTATAACTGATTTAATGAGCCATCCGCAGTTTCACAGTCTGAATTAGTTCATACTTAGACATGCATGGCTTAATCTTTAAGACTAGCATATGACTACTGGCAGGATCAACTAGGTAGCACCCTCCCACTTCAAAGGGCATTCCGGGTGCTCTCTTACCGAAAGCAAACCTGAACACCCATCAAGTCAAAGAGACGTCAAAATATCATGTAAAACTTTTATGCCTTGCACCTCTTGCATCCCAAGAAGGAAGCACACGCAACATGCCAAGGACATGGCAAACAAATGGGTAGACCTGTCGAGCCACAACGCACCAAGGCCACTCCCCGCCCTGCACCAATGCCACCTAGGAGTCCACCCGGACAACAGCAACAGTGGACCTCGATCGGATGATCGCTTGTGGCAACCTCGACACAAAGGCAAGGGAAGGAAATCATACAAGACAAACTGAGCCCGCAACCTCCCTTAGAAATTCGCCCCAACCCACCCCTCCCCTCCCTGCACAGGGGCCACCTAGGAGTCCACCCGGATAGCAGCAACAATGGACCTCGATTGCATGATCACCTGCGGTAGCCTCAATGCAAGGAGGAAACGGAAGGAAATAAAACAAGACCAACCGAGCCCACAACCTCTCTTAGAAATGCCTCCCGACCCTCCACACCACGCACTGAGGCCACCTAGGAGTCCACCTGTGCCAGCAGAAATGGTGGACCTCGATCACTTGACCGCCTGTGGCAACCACGATGCAAAGGCCAAGGAAGGAAGCAAATGCAAATCAAGAGGGTCACTACACAATACAAGGACACATATCCAAGCAGGAGGAGGGATCGGGCAGCTTCGCACCCCACGCACCCTACGTACAGGCAACCTAGGAGATTTCCCATAGCTTTACCTACCGAACGATGAATAATTTTCCCTTACGGCCACCTCCACGCAAAGGAGGGAGGTCGAAGCGTTCCACCTCGAAATCCTTCTTCCAGATAGCCCCCACCATCGATGACTATAGTAGCAAGCCTCCTCCCCATTGGACCGCGAGCATATACACAATTGAAACAACAAATGCCCCCCAACCCTCCCCGCAGAGAGGCCACCTAGGAGTCCACCCGGACAGCAGCAATGATGGACCTCGATCGCATGATCGCCTGCGGCAACCTCAATGCAAAGGAAACGGAAGGAAAAAAAACAACAAGACCAACCGAGCCCACAACCTCTCTTAGAAATGCCCCCCGACCTCCACGCCACGCACCAAGGCCACCTAGGAGTCCACCCGCACCAGCAAAAACAGTGGACCTCGATCACTTGACCACCTGTGGAAACCACAATGTGAAGGCAAAGGAAGGAAGCAAATGCAAATCGAGAGGGTCGCTACACAATACAAGGACACATATCCGAACAGGAGGAGGGATCGGGCAGCTCCGCACCCCACGCACCCTACCTACAGGCAACCTAGGAGATTTCCCACAGCTTTACCAACCAGACGATGAATAATTTTCCCCTACGGCCACCTCCATGCAAAGGATTGAGGTCGAAGCGTTCCACCTCGAAATCCTTCTTCCAAATAGCCCCCACCATCGATGACTATAGTAGCAAGCCTCCTCCCCATTGGACTACGAGCTCATACACAATTGAAACAACAAGTGCCCCCCAACCGTCCCCGCAGAGAGGCCACCTAGGAGTCCACCTGGACAGCAGCAACGATGGACCTCGATCGTATGATCGCCTGCGGCAGCGTCAATGCAAAGGAAACGGAAGGAAACAAAACTACAATACCAACCGAGCCCACAACCTCTCTTAGAAATGCCCCCCGACCCTCCACGTCACGCACCGAGGCCACCTAGGAGTCCACCCACGCCAGCAGAAATGGTGGACCTCGATCACTTGACCGCCTGTGGCAACCACGATGCGAAGGCAAAGGAAGGAAGCAAATGAAAATCGAGAGGGTCGCTAAACAATACAAGGACACATATCCGAACAGGAGGAGGGATCGGGCAGCTCCGCACCCCACGCACCCTACATACATGCAACCTAGGAGATTTCCCACAACTTTACCGACCGGACGATGAATAATTGTTCCCTACGGCCACCTCCATGCAAAGAAGGGAGGTCGAAGCGTTCCACCTCGAAATACTTCTTCCAAATATCCCCCACCATCGATGACTATAGTAGCAAGCCTCCTCCCCATTGGACCACGAGCTCATACACAATTGAAACAACAAGTGCCCCCCAACCCTCCCCGCAGAGAGGCCACGTAGGAGTCTACCCAGATAGCAGCAATGATGGACCTCGATCGCGTGATCACCTACGGCAGCCTCAATGCAAAGGAAATGGAAGGAAACAAAACAATAAGACCAACCGAGCCCACAATCTCTCTTAGAAATGCCCCCCGACCCTCCATGCCACGCACCGAGGCCACCTAGGAGTCCACCCGCGCCAGCAGAAATGGTGGACCTCGATCACTTGACCGCCTGTGGCAACCACGATGTGAAGGCAAAGGAAGGAGGTAAATGCAAATCGAGAGGGTCGCTACACAATACAAGGACACATATTTGAACAGGAGGAGGGATCGGGCAGCTCCGCACCCCACGCACCCTACGTACAAGCAAGCTAGGAGATTTACACAGCTTTACCGACCGGACGATGAATAATTTTCCCCTACGGCCACCTCCACGCAAAGGAGGGAGGTCGAAGCGTTCCACCTCGAAATCCTTCTTCCAAATAGCCCCCACCATCGATGACTATAGTAGCAAGCCTCCTCCCCGTTGGACCACAAGTGAATACACAATTGAAACAACAAATGCCCATAAACGTTGTGACTTAACATTTCCAACCGCAAAAGCTTGCCACACACGCAAGATGCAAGGGAAAAGCCGACCCCTCGATCAAACATATGGGCCAACACATCTATCAAAACCTCAAAGCCCACGCAACCACGAACGATGTGCACTTTGAAAGGAATGCCAACCCTTGACTTTAAAACAAGGAGAACAGTGCCTCACATTGCCCGATGGAAAAAGCAAGCAAGAGGGAGGGTAGGTGGTTTACAACCAAAACTGTTCCACGTCCCTCTTAAATGTATGCATCTCAACCGACAATGCCAACACGGAAAGAGTACAAGCACAATACACTGGCACCATAAACAACCAAACAATGAAGAGGCTAGCCATCACAAGGAGCCACACCACAACAACCCATACAACTCACAAAACTTGGAGCAGAAGGGGAATTGTTCACATATGCCTCCAAGGAAAAGCATGGCCAACATTACCGCTCATGCGCTACTGAGTGGGTATGGAGAGAAGATGAAAATCAGACACCCTACAAACGACCCAAGGCCATTCTTGAGGCAGACCCTAAAAACCAACTCAATTACCAACCCACCTTTCACACGAAAAGCAAAACCATCCACACCAAATAGGGAGGAGGTGAACAATATAACGAGGAGCCAATTTCAATGGAGCCAAAAATGGCTGCCCAGCCCAATCAAAATTCTCTATTCGCAACAATCGAGGGGCACGATAGCGACATAGGAAACGACGGAGTTTTGGGGCTTCCATCTGGGACCACAACAACGAAGGCTCAAAGGAGCGCTGAGAAAACTTTCAACATTCTTATCGTTGGGATGGGAAAGAGGGACGGGGATGAGCATGGCCCACATTTCTGCTCATGTGCTACCGAGCGGGGATGGAGAGAAGACAAAAATCGATCGCCTTACAAATGACCCAATGCCATCGTTCGGGCAAACCGGACAAAGCAACTCGATTACCAACCCACCTTTCACACGGAAAGAAAACCTGTCACTGGTATCTTCTGGAGGGGCACGAGGGGGACCAAGATGAGCCAAGGATCCACACCACAACAACCCATACAGCGCCAAGAACTTGGATCGCAGAAGGGGAATTGTTCACGTATGCCTCCCGGGACGAGCACGGACAACATTACTGCTCATGCGCTACCGAGTGGGGATGGAGAGATGATGAAAATCGGACACCCTACAAACGACCCAAGGCCATCATCCAGGCAAACCCGAAAACACAACTCGATTACCAACCCACCTTTCACATGGAAAGAAAACCTGTCGATGGTATCATCTAGAGGGGCACAAGGGGACCAAGACGAGCTAGGGAGCCAAACCACAACAGCCACTACAGCTCCAAGAACTTGGAGAGTGGAAGGGGAATTGTTCACATATGCCTCCCAGGACGAGCATGGCCAACATTACCGCTCATGCGCTATAGAGTGGAGATGGAGAGAAGATGAAAATCAGCCACCCTACAAACAACCCAAGGCCATTGTTCAGGAAAACGTGAAAACACAACTTGATTACCAACCCACCTTTCACACGGAAATAAAACATGTCGCTAGTATCATCGGGAGGGGCACGAGGGGACCAAGACGAGCCAGGGAGCCACACCACAACAACCCTTACAGCTCCAAGAACTTGGAGAGCGGAAGGGGAATTGTTCACATACGCCTCCCAGACCGAGCCTGGCCAACATTACCGCCTATGCGCTACCGAGTGGGGATGGAGAGAAGATGAAAAGCGGCCGCCCTACAAACAACCCAAGGCCATCGTTCAAGGAAACCCAAAAACACAACTTGATTGCTAACCCACCTTTCACACGGAAAGAAAACCTCTTGTTACACAACAATTTATCACCGTTTGTCACCGTCCCTATTACCCTTCACCCGCACACTAGAGGACTCATTCTGGGACCTGTGAGAAGTGACATGACCTAAAACCACTTGCATCATATTCCTCTAAGTATGAGCTTCATTTGCCCTGAAGACATCTCCTACAAAATACCCATGAAAACGGCTCTTTTTGCATTAGCGCGGGTCCACAGTTCACTACCCGCGCCAATGAGGGAAATCCTCTAAAAAGGGTGCGCCATTGGCACTATGTCCCAGAGTCGCACTCGCGCCAACCGAATTAAGTAAAGTTTTTAACCAACAAGCTTCCGAAGGTTCTCTTCAACCCATTCACCAACTGAATCTATGTTGAGCTAGGATGGTTTGGCTTCGAATATCCATAGAAGGGAAAGTGGTTTGCCACCTTTCATGGAAGTTTCCAAGTGGTAAAGCCAATCCCATGAATAATGTGGTTGATCCTATCTCTTTCTTCTCTATCTATAAAAGCTTGCCTCTATGCCTTGAGCAAGCTAGTAATAGTTACAGTAGTTCTAGTTCCAGCATAGTGATAGAGAGTTTGAAGCTGCAAGAGCCTTCTTTGCACCCATAAGGCCAAATCTAAGTAAGGAGATTCTTGTCACACAAAGAGAGAGAGGCTTGTTCCTCATCCCAACAAGCTTTGCAAGACTTGTGTAGTTGACTACCCAGCCAAAGGAGGATTTGACGTCAGAACAATGGTTGTATTCTTCTTTGCTATTTATTAATACTAGATGACTATCATTATGGTTCCACTCTCATTGTCTTATGTTTGATGTTGAGTTATATCTTTTCTGACTGATATATAATTGCATCTACTAGATTTTATGCTTGTTTTTGTGTTGTTCTTTGCATGTGCAGGTGTCCAATCATGGAGATCGTGGGGATCATGACCGGCCAAGGCAAAGGAACGAGGGCGACATCTCTTCGACGAACACTAGCGTTGGAATCCAAGTAGGTTCTCACCATCCACTTTTTATTTGCAATTAGGAACTTGCGTGATAGCATTGTGTGATTGTTGCTAGACCCAGTCTGGGCTAGTAGGGATCGTCTCTGTCCGCAGAGAGGATTTACCTCCACAACACCTCTTGCTGGTATCATTTGGAGGGGCAGCGGGGGCCAGGGCAACAACTCGATTACCAACCCACCTTTCACACAGAAAGAAAACCTGCCGCTGGTATCATCTGGAGGGGGATGAGGGGACCAGGATGAGCTAGCCAGCCGCACCACAACAGCCCCTACAGCTCCAAGAACTTGGAGAGTGGAAGGGGAATTGTACACATATGCCTCCCAGGACGAGCATGGCCAACATTACCGCTCATGCACTACCGAGTGGCGATGGAGAGAAGATGAAAATCAGAAGCTTTACAAATGACCCAAGGCCATCATTCAGGAAAACCTGAAAGCACAACTAAATTATCAACCCACCTTTCACACAGAAAGAAAACCTCTTACTGGTATCATCTGGAGGGGCACGCAGGGACCAAGATGACAACTCGATTACAAACCCACCCTTTCACATGGAAAGAAAACATGTCGCTAGTATCATCTGGAGGGGGACAAGGGGACCAGGACAAGCCAGGGAGCCACACCACAACAGCCCATACAGCTCCAAGAACTTGGAGAGCGGAAGGGGAATTGTTCACATACGCCTCCCAGGACGAGCATGGCCAACATTACCGCTCATGCGCTACCGAGTGGGGATGGAGAGAAGATGAAAATCGGAAACCCTACAAACGACCCAAGGCCATCGTTCAAGCAAACCCAAAAACACAACTCGATTACCAACCCACCTTTCACACGGAAAGAAAACCTGTCGCTGGTATCATCTGGAGGGGCACGCAGGGACCAGGATGAGCCAGGGAGCCACACCACAATAGCCCATACAGCTCCAAGAACTTGGAGAGCAGAAGGGGAATTGTTCACATATGCCTCCCAAGACGAGCATGGCCAACATTACCGCTCATGCACTACCGAGTGGCGATGGAGAGAAGATGAAAATCGGCAACCCTACAAATGACCCAAGGCCATCGTTCAGGCACACGCGAAAACACAACTCAATTACCAACCCACCTTTCACAAGGAAAGAAAACCTGTCGCTGGTTTCATCTGGAGGGGCACGAGGGGACAAGGATGAGCCAGGGAGCCACACCACAACAGCCCATACAGCTCCAAGAACTTGGAGAGCAGAAGTGGAATTGTTCACATATGCCTCCCAAGACGAGCGTGGCCAACATTACCGCTCATGCGCTACCGAGTGGGGATGGAGAGAAGATGAAAATCGGCCACCCTACAAACGACCCAAGGCCATCATTCAGGCAAATTCAAAAACACAACTAAATTACCAAACCACCTTTCACACGAAAAGAAAACTTGTCGCTCGGATGATCTGGAATTTGCATGGGCCCCCGCATGACCGAAACGAAGCGACAAGGGAGAGATGGGCAAACGAGCAACATGAACATGCACAAAGCCAACCTTGGGTCACAACTTAGAATTTTTGATACGGGTTCGTTGGCCCGTGCACGCACTCGCCTGAACAAATTTGCATGGGCGCCCCGCACAACTGAAAAAAAGTGACAAGGGAGGGCCAGGCAAACGAGCTGCAAAAACGTGCACAAAGCCGACCTCGGGTCACAACTTAGCATTTTTTGATATGGGCTCGTTCGCCCGGGCATGCCCTCGCTCAAACGAGTTCACAAGTACACCCTCACACGACCCGCCCGAACGACCGAAATGAAGCGACAAGGGAGAGCCAGGCAAACGAGCTGCACGAACGTGCCCAAAGCCAACCTCGGGTCACAACTTAGCATATTTGATATGGGTTCATTCGCCCGGGCATGCCCTCGCCCGAACGACCCGCCCAAACGACCCGCCCGAACGAGTTCACAGGGACACCCTCAACCGACCCACACGAACGATCTTGCATGGGCGCCCGAACTACCGAAACGAAGCGACAAGGGAGAGCCGGGAAAACGAGCTGCACAAACGTGCACAAAGCCAACCTCGGGTCACAACTTAGCATTTTTGATACTGGCTCATTTTCCCGGGCGCGCCCTCACCCAAACGAATTCACACGGGCGCCCTCAAACGACCCGCCCGAACGATCTTGCATGGGCACCCGAACGACCGAAACGAAGCGACAAGGGAGAGTCGGGCAAACGAGCTGCACGAATGTGCAAAAAGCCAACCTCGGGTCACAACTTAGAATTTTTTATACGGGCTCGTTTGCCAAGGTGCTCCCTCGCTTGAATGACCCGCCCGAACGAGTTCACACGAGTGCCCTCAAACGACCCGCCCAAATGATTTTGCATGGGCGCCTGAACGACAAAAACGAAGCGACAAGGGAGAGCCGGGAAAACGAGCTGCACAAACATGCACAAAGCCAACCTCGGGTCACAACTTAACATTTTTGATACGGGCTCGTTCGCCCTGGCGCGCCCTCGCCGAACGAGTTCACACGGGCACCCTCAAACAACCCGCCCGAACGATTTTGCATGGGTGCCCGAACGATCGAAATGAAGCGACAAGGGAGAGCCGGGCAAACGAGCTGCACGAACATGCACAAAGCCAACGTTGGGTGACAACTTAGCATTTTTGATAGGGGCTGGTTTTCCCGGGCGTGCCCTCGCCCGAACGAGTTCACACGGGCGCCCTCAAACGACCCGCCCAAACGAGCGAAACGAAGCGACAAGGGAGAGTCGGGCAAACGAATTGCATGAACGTGCACAAAGCCAACCTCGGGTCACAACTTAGCATTTTTGATACAGGCTCGTTCGCCCAGGCACGCCCTCGCCCAAACGACCTACCCGAACGATCGAAACGAAGTGACAAGGGAGAGCCGGGCAAACGAGCTGCACGAACGTGCACAAAGCCAACCTCGGGTCACAACTTAGCATTTTTTATACGGGCTGGTTCGCCCGGGCGCGCCCTCACCCAAACGACCCGCCCGAACGAGTTCACACGGGCGCCCTGAAACGACTCGCCCGATTGATTTTGCATGGGCACCCAAACGACCGAAACGAAGTGACAAGGGAGAGCCGAGCAAACGAGCTGCACGAACATGCACAAAGCATACCTCGGGTCACAACTTAGCATTTTTGATACGGGCTCATTCGCCCGGGCGGGCCCTCGCCGAACGACCCGCCTGAACGAGTTCACATGGGCGCCCTCAGATGACCCACCCGAACGACCCTCCCGAACGAGTTCACACGGGCACCCTCAAACGACCCACCCGAACGATTTGGCATGGGCACCCGAACGACCGAAACGAAGCGACAAGGGAGAGCGGGGCAAACGAGCTGCACGAACGTGCACAAAGCCAACCTCGGGTCACAACTTAGAATTTTTGATACGGGCTCGTTCGCCCGGGCGTGCCCTCGCCCGAACGAGTTCACACGGGCGCCCTCAAACGACCCGCCCGAACGAGCTCACACGGGCGCCCTCAAATGACCCGCCCGAACGACCTGCCTGAATGACCCGCCCGAACGAGTTCAAACGACCCACCCAACCAAGTTCACACGGGCGCCCTCAAACGACCCACCCGAACAAGTTCACACGGGCACCCTCAAAGGACCCGCCCGAACGAGTTCACACGAGCGCCCTCAAACGACCCGCCCGAACGACCCGCCCGAACGAGTTCACACGGGCGCCCTCAAACGACCCGCCCGAACGCTTTTGCATGGGTGCCCGAACAACCGAAACGAAGTGACAAGGGAGAGCCGGGCAAACGATTTGCATGAACGTGCACAAAGCCAACCTCGAGTCGAAACTTAGCATTTTTGATACGGGCTCATTCGCCCGGGCACGACCCGCCCGAACGATTTTGCATGGGCGCCCGAACGACCGAAACGAACGACAAGGGAGAGCCAAGCAAACAAGCTGCATGAACGTGCACAAAGCCAACCTCGGGACACAACTTAGCATTTTTTATATGGGCTCGTTCGCCCGGGCGTGCCCTCGCCCGAACGACCCGCCCGAACGAGTTCACACGGACGCCCTCAAACGACCCGCCCGAACGACCGAAACAAAGCGACAAGGGAGAGCCGGGCAAACGAGCTGCACGAACGTGCAAAAAGCCAAACTCGGGTCACAACTTAGAATTTTTGATACGGGCTCATTCGCCAGGGCGCGCCCTCGCCTGAACGACCTGCCCGAACGAGTTCACACGGACGCCCTCAAACGACCCTCCCGAACGATTATGCATGGGTGCTCGAACGACCGAAACGAAGTGACAAGGGAGAGCCGGGCAAACGAGCTGCACGAATGTGCACAAAGCCAACCTCGGGTCACAACTTAGCATTTTTGATACAGGCTCGTTCACCTGGGCGCGCCCTCGCTCGAACGACCCGCCCGAACGAGTTCACATGGGTTCCCTCAAACGACCCGCCAGAACGATTTTGCATGGGCGCCTGAACGAGTTCACACGGGTGCCCTCAAACGACCCGCCTGAACGATTTTGCATGGGCACCCGAACGACCGAAACGAAGCGACAAGGGAGAGCCGGGCAAACGAGCTGCACGAACATACACAAAGACAACCTTGGGTCACAACTTAGCATTTTTTATATGGGCTCGTTCACCCGGGCGCGCCCTCGCCTGAACGATCCGCCCACACAAGTTCACACGGACGCCCTCAAACGATCCGCCCGAACGACCGAAACAAAGCGACAAGGGAGAGCCGGGAAAACAAGCTGCACGAACGTGCACAAAGCCAACCTCGGGTCACAACTTAGCATTTTTTATACGGGCTCGTTCGCCCGGGAGCGCCCTTGCCCGAATGACCCGCTCGAACGAAATCACACGGGCGCCCTCAAACGACCCGCCCGAACGATTTTGCATGGATGCCCAAACGACCGAAACGAACCGAAAAGCGAGAGCCGGGAAAACGAGCTGCACGAACGTGCACAAAGCCAACCTCGGGTCACAACTTAGCATTTTTGATACGGGCTCATTCGCCTGGGCGTGCCCTCGCCCGAACGACCCTGCCAAACGAGTTCACACGGGCGCCCTCAAACGACCCGCCTGAACAACCCGCCCGAACGAGTTCACATGGGCACCCTCAAACGACCCGCCCGAACGAGTTCACACGGGCGCCCTCAAATGACCCGCACGAACGATTTTTCATGGGCGCCCGAACGATCGAAACGAAGCGACGAGGGAGAGCCGAGCAAACGAGTTGCACGAACATGCACAAAGCCAACCTCAGGTCACAACTTAGCATTTTTGATACGGGTTGGTTCGCCCGGGCGCGCCCTCGCCCAAACGACCCACCCGAACGAGTTCACAGGGGTGCCCTCAAACGACCCGCCCGAACGAGTTCACACGGGCGCCCTGAAAAGACCCGCCTGAACGATTTTGCATGGGCGCCCGACGACCGAAATGAAGCGACAAGGGAGAGCTAAGCAAATGAGCTGCACGAACGTGCACAAAGCCAAACTCGGGTCACAACTTAGCATTTTTGATACAAGCTCGTTCGCCCGGGCGCGTCCTCAACCGAACGACCCGCCCGAAGGAGTTCACATGGGCGCCCTCAAACGACCCACCCGAACGACCCTCCCGAACAAGTTCACATGGGCGCCGTCAAATGACCCGCCCGAACGATTTTGCATGGGTGCCCGAACGACCGAAACGAAGCGACAAGGGAGAGCCGGGCAAACGAGCTGTACGAACGTGCACAAAACCAACCTCGGGTCACAACTTAGCATTTTTGATATGGGCTCGTTCACCCGGGCGCGCCCTCGCTCGAACGTCCCACCCGAACGTGTTCACATGGGCGCCCTCAAACGACCCGCCTGAATGACCCGCCCGAACGAGTTCACACGCGCGCCCTCAAACGACCTGCCCAAACGAGTTCACATGGGCGCCCTCAAACGACCCACCAGAACGATTTTGCATGGGCGCCCGAACGACCGAAACGAAGCGACAAGGGAGACCCGGACAAACGAGCTACACGAACATGCACAAAGCCAACCTCGGATCACAACTTATCATTTTTGATGCGGGCTCGTTCGACCGGGCGCGCCCTCGCCCGAACGACCCGCCCGAACGAGTTCACACGGGCGCCCTCAGATGACCCGCCCGAACGAGTTCACACGGGCGCCCTTAAATGACCCGCCCGAACGATTTTGCATGGGCGCCTGAACGACCAAAACAAAGCGACAAGGGAGAGCTGGGCAAATGAGCTGCACGAATGGGCACAAAGCCAACCTCGGGTCACAACTTAGCATTTTTGATACGGGCTCGTTCGCCCGGGCGCGACCTCGCCCGAACGTCCCGCCCGAACGAGTTCACACGGGTGCCCTCAAACGACCCGCCCGAACGATTTTGCATGGGTACCCGAACGACCGAAACGAAGCGACAAGGGAGAGCCGGGCAAACGAGTTGCATGAACGTGCACAAAGCCAACCTCGGGTCACAACTTAGCATTTTTGATACGGGCTCGTTCGCCCGGGCGCACCCTCGGCCGAACAACCTGCCCGAACGAGTTCACGCAGGCGTCCTCAAACGACCTGCCCGAACGAGTTCACAGGGGCACCCTCAAACGACCTGCCCTAATGACCCGCCCAAACGAGTTCACATGAGCACCCTCAAATGACCCGCCCGAACGAGTTCACATGGGCGCCCTCAAACGACCCGCTCGAACGACCCGCCCAAACGAGTTCACACGGGCGCCCTCAAACGACCCGCCCGAACGATTTTTCATGGGCGCCCAAACGACCAAAATGAAGTGACAAGGGAAAGCCGGGAAAATGAGCTGCACGAACGTGTGCAAAGCCAACCTCG
This sequence comes from Pinus tabuliformis, assembly GCA_031772625.1. NCBI lineage: Eukaryota > Viridiplantae > Streptophyta > Pinopsida > Pinales > Pinaceae > Pinus > Pinus tabuliformis. Next base: position 802,915,209 of record CM062809.1, read on the forward strand.
GGTCACAACTTAGCATTTTTTATATGGGCTCGTTCGCCCGGGTGCACCCTCGCCCGAACGACCCGCCCGAACGAGTTCACACGGGTGCCCTCAAACGACCCGCCCGAACAAGTTCATACGGGTGCCCTCAAACGACCCACCCGAACGAGTTCACACGGACGCCTTCAAACGACCCGCCCGAACGAGTTGACATGGACGCCCTCGCCCAACCCGCCTGAACGAGTTTGCACGGAAGCCCTCGCCCGACCCGCCCGAACGAGTTTGCACGTACGCCCTCGCCCGAACGGATTTGCATGGACGCTCTCGCCCGACCCGCCCGAACGATTTTGCACGGACGCCCTCGCCCGACCCGCCCGAACGACCCATCCGAATGGGTTTGCATAGACGCCCTCGCCCGACCCACCCAAACGAATTTACATGGAAAACGACCCGCCCGAACGAACGAGTGTTTACACGGCACGAAGTCACAAGGGAGATTCGGGCAAACGGGCAGCACGATCGTGCACAAAGCCCACCCCCGATCACAGGTTAGCATTTTTTGTATAGCCACGTGTGCTCTGGGCACCCTCACACGACACGACACGACCTGACCTGACACGACCCGTTTGCACGGGCACCCAAACACGACACGTCCCGACCCACCCGAACGAAATTTTGGGGTTTCCGTGGGCGCACGACCCGAACAAAATTTTGGGGTTTCCATGGGCGCACGACCTGAATGAAATTTTTGGGTTTCAGTAGGCGCACGACCCGAAGGAAGGCACGGGGGAGAATTAGGCAAACGGGCCACACGAACATGCAGAAGGCACACGAGCGGTCACGACTTAGCGTTTTTGGCACGGCCACGTGTGCCTAGGCACCCACACACGGCACGACATGGCCCGACCAGCCTTGTGCGAGCTGACCTGACCCGCCCGAATGCGTTTTCACGGGCACCCACACATGACACGATACGACCCGAACAAAATTTGGGGTTTCCTTGTATGCACAACCCGAACGAAATTTCGGGTTTCCATGGGTGTGCGACCCGAACGAAGGCACAAGGCAGCGTCGGGCAAACGGGCCGCACGAACGTGTAGAAGGCACACGGGGGGTCATGACTTAGCATTTTTGGCACTGCCACATGTGCCCGAGCACCCACGCACAGCACAATCTGAACCGCCCAACTCGACTCGCCCGAATGCGTTTGCACGGGCACCCACACACGACACGACCCGACCCACCCGAACGAAATTTGGGGTTTCCATGTGTGCACGGCCCGAACGAAATTTGGGGTTTCCATGGGTGCACGACCCGAATGAAGGCCCGAGGGAGCGTCGGGAAAACGGGCCGCACAAATGTGCAGAAGACACACGGGTGGTGACGACTTGGAAGTTTTGGCACGACCACGTGTGTCAGGCACCCACACATGACACGGCACGACCCGATCCGCCCTGGGCGAGCCGACCCGAATCGCCCGAACGAAATTTGCGGTTTCCATGGGTGCACGATCCGAACAAAGAAGGCACATGGGCGGTCATGACTTAGCATTTTCGGCATGCCCACGTGTGCCCGTGCACCCCCACACACGGCACGGCACGGGATGACCCGGCCCGCCCGAAGGAAATTCGGGGTTTGAACGGGCGCATCACCCGAACGAAGGCACGAGGGTAGGAATATCTTTGACTCTAATACATAAATATACCTGGGGTAACATGCCCTTAAGGTCTTCAACATTTTCGTTTGACTCTTTATAACACTTTAACATGTGATAGGCCTATTTCAATGAGCAAGAAACTCAATGACAAATAATATATATATATATATATATTTTCTTGAATAAATACAAATATCAAAAGTACATTTATGAAGACCGAACCCAGTTACACTTTCTTCAACACCCCCTCTCAACTAGGGAGGTATTCATAAATCATTACAAGGTGTTTGGCTACTTTTCAATCTTGAATAATTCACATAAGGGAAACTGGATTGGCAACCCATCTATCATAGCATCATATTAGCCAACATTGTTCATAGCAAGGCCTTGACTAACAGCTTTATCTCTCATAAGACCAGAGCACAATGTTGGCGAGGCCAATGGCTTATAAACACCTTGGTCATTGTCTCTAAAGGTACATGCCCACCCAGGTGTTCCCTGAGTATGACCTTCCAGCAAAATTCTTGTCTTGGGTTCCCAGCCCTCAAAGAATATTGCTCCTCTTGCCTACTCTTGTCTTGGGTGCCCTACACATCCTCAAAGAGCATCAGATGCCAAATGATTGCCCAATCCTCCCATTATTTCTTTCCAAGTGAAGACAAGAATGTTGTGTCTATCTCTTCCCCTTGATTGGTGAAGACATGCCCAAGTTTCCTCTGAAAAGGAACTTGACCAAGCTCCTTTGTAGTTGGGAACTTGTTAGAACTCCCCAATGAGACCTCTACCCCCTTTGAAAGAAGACTTTAAGCAAAGAGGTTGACTTAGTCATAGGAGGATCTTCCTTCTTTTGCTTCATGTCATCTTCTTTCACTTCTTGAGTTACATGAGCTTCTTCCCTTTTTCTCTTGTTGTTGTTGTCCTTTTTAAGTTTAGGACAATCCCTTTTGTAGCGTCCATACTCTTGGCATCCAAATCGTTGGACTTTGGGCATGTAGTGGTCCCAACCAATTTGTTACTTTCCTTGCAAAAAGACACTGAGGTATACTCAGAAGGGGACATATACTTACTTGATAGAGTTTGAGATGACTTGGTGGCTTGCCTTCCTTATATCTTGATGTTTTTCAAGTTGCTTTCTTAAAATGGACTTGCTTGATGACTTGACTCGTAGTGCCTTTCATTCTTCAAGATGGTGTAGCTTGATGTAGGTCCCTCTTTGATTTGTTCTTCTTGTAGGTGCCTTTATACAAGGCATTTATTCTTGCTTTGTAGTCTTCCATGATGAATGATAGATGGTAGACCTTCTTGTCCTTGATGTGATTGAGACTTCTTGGCTTGACGCTTCAACCTTGCGGATGTTCTTGAGATTCCCTTTCCTTGATGTGTCACCTTAGCTCTGATACCACGATGAACAATCTGGGGCAATGGGTTATAGCGGGATTCTTCTAGACTTGATAACAATTTGTGAAGCTCTTTTGCAATTTATCATGTTATCTTAATCTTCTTCTCTTCTTATTAATGCATGTGCGTTTACTTTCATCAAACTAGTGCCAAAAACATAAGAACAAGAACACAGGATGTTGGCTATCTGCCAGGGAAAAACCTCTCTCTCTCTTAGAGAGGAAATCTCTTTCATAAGCTTCTTGTTGGTCATTGCGAAGCCCTAGACCCTTGACAATAATATCCACCAAGCACAAGTCGAGTCCTTCCTCCTCTCTGCACTTTGTATCTTCGGCACTTCGTTCCCCTGCACTCTGTCCTTTCAACTTTTGATAGTCCATGGTGGACTAGCTCTAGAAGAGACTCCAACCTTTGATCCTTAGCGAGATCCTTTACCAATGAAGAAACCTTCACTCTCTTGACCAACCGAGCCTTTTTCTTGATGTGAGGTTGCAGGCTCGATGTACACCAAGTTTACTGCAGCTGGGGCGATTTCCATCGCGACGAGACGTGGAAACCCCAAATTTCCCGCACTTGGGATGCTTTCGACAAGGCGGGACATGGAATCCCTGGGTTCCTCGCAATTTGGCGACCTTTGTCGAGGAGGGACTGGGAGACCCCATGTCACACTCCTATCCTAGTGGTATTATTTCAACCACACATAAGTGGGTGCGGCACCGCCGTACTTTTTCCTTTTACCAATACTTGAGTACACGGTCTGCGCCTACTTCAACACTTGGTCAATTTTCCAATAAGTGTTCTTAACAATGCAGCGAAAATAACTTACCATAAATTTATCTTCTTCAATTATTCTTTCAACCTGTCGTGTCGTTTGGTCGTGCTGCACTGGCCCGTGGCCTGCACGACACAACTCCACACCTGAACTGGGAACCTGTCCACCTGACTTTCCCTTCCACGGCGCCCAAACTCTGCCCGTCGGTGCGGTCCATAGTGAGGGCGCATGGCCTGCATGCAGTGCGGCCTGCCTGCCTGGACGGTAACCTGCCCTACTCTGCCTGTCCGCGCTACCAAGCCCGACCCGCCCTCTGTAATCCACCCGCCGGTGCAGCCCTCTTACCCGCGTCCTTCTCTTTCTTCTATTTTCGCCCAACTCCTTCCTTCGCACTTGTTCTACGATGTGGAAGTCTGAGTTCGATGTCCCTTCGTCGAACGCCATCCTCCATACTTATACGCATCCTTTCACCCAAAGGTTGTGTCTCTCGAGGATAACAAGGTTCGACTCCATCAACATGCATGCCCTGCTGACCTGCCACATAACCTCGACATGCCCCATTCCAACGAACCGCCGCGTCCCTTCATGTGCACCGTCGCACCCATGGGTCAGCTCCAACACCTCGCCGATTACACCCGTCGCCGCACGTCGCACACCTGCCCGCATCCTGACTCGTCCACACATGGTCACCTCTTTCATCTGGGCACGCAACAAGGGTCACCCGCGTGCCTTCCGTCGGTGGCTCGCACATCGTGCAGGTATCAAGGAGCTTGCGCCATCCCCAACACGGTGCGAGCGACATGGGAACCCCGCGTGTCACGCCCCCAAGCCTACACTACTCTTTCAGCCGTACTTGGCGAGGTGTGGCGCCTCTGAACACTTTATTTTCACCAATACTTATGTTCATGGACTACGCCTAACCATTAGTCTACTTAGTTTGTTTTTCGCAACCAAGTATTATTATGTTTCCTTTATGCCAATGAACACCCATACACATTCATTATCATCAGCAATTATACATGAAGAACACAATTGCACAGTGTAAAGGGAGGGGCAACTCCTTGAACAATGAGTCTGCCCGAATACAATATATTATTCAACTCTACAATGTTTACGAGGCTTTACAAGTATACTTGGGAAACACCAAGTTTCATACTTAGCCAATTTTACAAATAGGAAACACCTCCGTGTGCCAACCGAGTTCCTTGCCCGAGCTGGGTGGGCGCGCCCTCACGTGAGCTGCCAACCGTACTCATCGACCGAACCTCGTTTACTGCTGCACGACGGGCGGGCGACCTCACCCGAGTCACCCAGCGTTTCCTATTGCACGACGGGCGGGCGACTTACCCGAGTCACCCGAGACACCTCCGCATTTCTTCTTCCACGACGGGCCGGCGACCTACCCGAGACACCCCGTGTCACACTGAACGACGGGTGCCTTCCTTACCTGTGCCCTCACCCGATAACCAAACCCTGTGCGTATCGTGTGTGCTTGCCCAAGAGTGGGTGCATATATGCCCGCGCCTCTTTTGCGACCTGCTCCACTACTTCGCACTTTTTTCTTGATCACCGAATGCTCATGTTCGAATGTCCATCTTCGAATGAATGCCAAATGCTCCAACGCCTTGCCATATTTATACGAGCGGTTGGGCGAGTCACTGCCCAGGCTGACTCAACCACCGCATGCCAAAATGCCCTTACACGTCGCAAACTTGCCATCCGATTGCTGGTCGCCAAACAATCCTTCGTTCAAGTCACTCCAACATGTGAGTCGGCCCGTGGGTTATGCTAAATGCTCCCACGCTATAAACCAACCATCGCTCCACCTCTAATGCGCATTATACTTATGTCCCTTCCCACATTTCGGTCGTAGAGTTCGCACTTCACACCGACGGGGAAATCGAACCGCAGGTCCTTACACCGCGTTTCCCAGACTTGGGTAGCAATTTTTGTTGTGACGCGAACTGGAAACCCACTGTGTGCCCGCTTACTTGGGTAGCAGTTTTCATCACGCCGCGAAATGGACACCCCAAGTTCCCTAGACTTTGGCGGCTCTTCATGGCCCCACGACATGGAAATCTGAAGTTCCAGAGACTCTCGGCTGATTCAAGGTGTGCCGTGACATGGAAACAGCGAGCTCCCTAGAGTTGGGCAGCGATTTTGAAACACCCCAAGTTCCCGAGACTTGCAAGCTGGTTTGCATCGTCATGGAAACCCCAAGTTCCTCACATTTCCCTCGTGCTGTAAAATGCTGAAACCTGTGGTTCCATCAAGGGCGCGACATGGAAACCCCAAGCTTCCCATGCTTGGGCGCTAGGGTGCGACATGGAAAACCCCAAGCTTCCCATGCTTGGGCGCCAGGGCGCTGCACGAAAACCCCAAATTTTGGGCGCCGCACGGAAACCTCGCGTTTTGGGCGCCACATGGAAACCCCAAATTTTGGGCGCCGCACGGAAACCCCACATTTTGGGTGGCGCACGGAAACCCCAAATTTTGGGTGCCGCACGGAAACCCCACGTTTTGGGCGCTGCACGAAAACCCCAAATTTTGGGCGCGGCACGAAAACCCCAAATCCTGGGTGCCGCACGGAAACCCCACATTTTGGGCACCGCATGGAAACCCCACATTTTGGGCGCCACATGGAAACCCCACGTTTTGGGCGCCGCACGGAATCCCCAAATTTTGGGTGCCGCACGGAAACCCCACATTTTAGGCGCCGCACGGAAACCTCAAATTTTGGGCGCCGCATGGAAACCCCACATTTTGGGCGCCGCACGGAAACCCCAAATTTTGGGCGCCACACGGAAACCCCACGTTTTGGGCACCGAATGGAAACCCCAAATCTTGGGCGCTGCACGGAAACCCCAAATCTTGGGTGCCGCACGGAAACCCCACATCTTGGGCGCCGCAGGGAAACCCCAAATTCTGGGCGCCGCACGTAAACCCCAAATCCTGGGCACCGCACGGAAACCCCACCTCTTGGGCGCCGCATGGAAACCCCAAATTTTGGGCGCCGCATGGAAACCCCACATCTAGGGCGCCGCACGAAAACCCCACGTTTTGGGCGCCGCATGGAAACCCCACATTTTGGGCGCCACACGGAAACCCCAAATCCTGGGCGCCGCACGGAAACCCCACATCTTGGGCACCGCACGGAAACCCAAAATTTTGGGCGCCGCATGGAAACCCCACATGTAAGGTGCCGTACGGAAACCC
>CM062809.1:802924730-802934730 GCA_031772625.1 Pinus tabuliformis
GGCGCCTCTGAACACTTTATTTTCACCAATACTTATGTTCATGGACTACGCCTAACCATTAGTCTACTTAGTTTGTTTTTCGCAACCAAGTATTATTATGTTTCCTTTATGCCAATGAACACCCATACACATTCATTATCATCAGCAATTATACATGAAGAACACAATTGCACAGTGTAAAGGGAGGGGCAACTCCCTGAACAATGAGTCTGCCCGAATACAATATATTATTCAACTCTACAATGTTTACGAGGCTTTACAAGTATACTTGGGAAACACCAAGTTTCATACTTAGCCAATTTTACAAATAGGAAACACCTCCGTGTGCCAACCGAGTTCCTTGCCCGAGCTGGGTGGGCGCGCCCTCACGTGAGCTGCCAACCGTACTCGTCGACCGAACCTCGTTTACTGCTGCACGACGGGCGGGCGACCTCACCCGAGTCACCCAGCGTTTCCTATTGCACGACGGGCGGGCGACTTACCCGAGTCACCCGAGACACCTCCGCATTTCTTCTTCCACGACGGGCGGGCGACCTACCCGAGACACCCCGTGTCACACTGAACGGCGGGTGCCTTCCTTACCCGTGCCCTCACCCGATAACCAAACCCTATGCGTATCGTGTGTGCTTGCCCAAGAGCGGGTGCATATATGCCCGCGCCTCTTTTGCGACCTGCTCCACTACTTCGCACTTTTTTCTTGATCACCGAATGCTCATGTTCGAATGTCCATCTTCAAATGAATGCCAAATGCTCCAACGCCTTGCCATATTTATACGAGCGGTTGGGCGAGTCACTGCCCAGGCTGACTCAACCACCGCATGCCAAAATGCTCTTACACGTTGCAAACTTGCCATCTGATTGCTGGTCGCCAAACAATCCTTCGTTCAAGTCACTCCAACATGTGAGTCGGCCCGTGGGTTATGCTAAACGCTCCCACGCTATAAACCAACCATCGCTCCACCTCTAATGCGCATTATACTTATGTCCCTTCCCACATTTCAGTCGTAGAGTTCACACTTCACACCGACGGGGAGAAACCGAACCGCAGGTCCTTACACCGCGTTTCCCAAACTTGGGTAGCAATTTTTGTTGTGACGCGAACTGGAAACCCACTGTGTGTCCGCTTACTTGGGTAGCAGTTTTCATCGTGCCGCGAAATGGACACCCCGAGTTCCCTAGACTTTGGTGGCTCTTCATGGCCCCACGACATGGAAATCCGAAGTTCCAGAGACTCTCGGCCGATTCAGGGTGTGCCGTGACATGGAAACAGCGAGCTCCCTAGAGTTGGGTAGCGATTTTGAAACACCCCAAGTTCCCGAGACTTGCGAACTGGTTTGCATCGTCATGGAAACCCCAAGTTCCTCGCGTTTCCCTCGTGCTGTAAAATGCTGAAACCTGTGGTTCCATCAAGGGCGCGACATGGAAACCCCAAGCTTCCCATGCTTGGGCGCTAGGGCGCGACATGGAAAACCCCAAGCTTCCCATGCTTGGGCGCCAAGGCGCTGCACGAAAACCCCAAATTTTGGGCGCCGCACGGAAACCTCGCGTTTTGGGCGCCACACGGAAACCCCAAATTTTGGGCGCCGCACGAAAACCCCACATTTTGGGTGGCGCACGGAAACCCCAAATTTTGGGTGCCGCACGGAAACCCCACGTTTTGGGCGCTGCACGGAAACCCCAAATTTTGGGCGCGGCACGAAAACCCCAAATCCTGGGTGCCGCACGGAAACCCCACATTTTGGGCACCGCATGGAAACCCCACATTTTGGGCGCCACATGGAAACCCCACGTTTTGGGCGCCGCACGGAATCCCCAAATTTTGGGTGCTGCACGGAAACCCCACATTTTAGGCGCCACACGGAAACCTCAAATTTTGGGTGCCGCATGGAAACCCCACATTTTGGGTGCCTCACGGAAACCCCAAATTTTGGGCGCCACACGGAAACCCCACGTTTTCGGCGCCGAATGGAAACCCCAAATCTTGGGCGCCGCACGAAAACCCCAAATCTTGGGCGCCGCACGGAAACCCCACATCTTGGGTGCCGCAGGGAAACCCCAAATTCTGGGCGCCGCACGTAAACCCCAAATCCTGGGCGCCGCACGGAAACCCCACCTCTTGGGCGCCGCATGGAAACCCCAAATTTTGGGCGCCACATGGAAACCCCACATCTAGGGCGCCGCACGAAAACCCCACGTTTTGGGCGCCGCATGGAAACCCCACATTTTGGGTGCCACACGAAAACCCCAAATCCTGGGCGCCGCACGGAAACCCCACATCTTGGGCACCGCACGGAAACCCAAAATTTTGGGCGCCGCATGGAAACCCCACATGTAGGGTGCCGCACGGAAACCCCATGTTTTGGGCACCACATGGAAACCCCAAATTTTGGGTGCCGGGGTGTCTAGTCAATTTAACGTCTTAAATTGCTCTACATAAATTATCAATCCGAGTATCGTAAACTGATGAAGTGTGGTGCACTATATGTGCTTAGTTAACCTCTTTCTTACTTCGTTGTTTTATAAAGTTATAATGTTCAACTCTTCCTAACCCTCTGCTTCCAACATATAGTACTATGTTAAGCACGATTAAGAAGTAGTCAGAAATAAGTCCAAAAAGTAATCAAGCTCTAAGGTGACAAGTAAGAAAAACCACTTTAAAGACCAGTTATAATGTTCAACTCTTCCTAACTCTCTGCTGCCAACATATAGTACTATGTGAAACACGATTAAGAAGTAGTTAGAAATAAGTCTAAAAAGTAATCAAACTTTAAACTTGCAAAGAAAGAGCTTGAAAGAAATAACTTGAAATGAAACTGAAAGCAAAGCATAAAAACCACTTTCTAATGGCACTAGACACCATTCATGCTGCTGCAAATAAAAAGGTAAGAAAATCACTTTAAAAACCAATGATAATGTTTATCTCTTCCTAACTCTCTGCTTCCAACATATGGTACTATGTAAAACACGATTAGGAAGTAGCTAGAGATGAGTTTAAAAAGTGATCAAAAATGAGAAAAATCCACTTTAAAGACTAGTTATAATATTCAGCCCTTTCTAACTCTCTGCTTCTAACATATGGTACTATGTAAAGCACGATTAGAAAGTAGTTAAAGATTAGTCTAAAAAGTACTCAAAGCCAGCTGTAATTTATTAGTATTCTGATCTCTAAAAGATAAACAATTTATGATAAAGAGACCATCAATATGTTAACATACAACTTTGAGAAACTAAACTAGAAGTAAGCTAGAAAATCAAAGTAAAGGCAGCAACTTTGAATCTGTCAACTGAAAATACCATCAGATATAAAGCAAATACAACAAAGACACACAATCCCGGGAGAAAATAAAATGCAGTAATTCAAACTGTACAAGGCAGGGGCCCCCTACTACCTATGAAATCAAAGCAAAATTAAACACACTTGCATAAATTAAAATTGCATGAATGAAAATCTAATCTACCTTGCATTCTACAAAGAAATATTTACAAAATGAAATCTAATCTACTTACATCCTAATATGCTCCATGACATCTACTTCACATCTCCTTCCATGTTGAGAACATCAAAGCTTTATTCAATTTCTTCAAAAGTGCAAAGTACAACAAAGCTCTCCAAAGCTTTCAAAAGCCATGGGACTAACAAACTAAAAGGACTAAGAAAAGACTAAAGGAAAGACTAGCAAATGAAGGAGAGAGATCTCCTATTTATACAAAAAGATGAGAGCCATCTCATTAATGATAGTCCATGAATCTCTCCCTCTACCTCTAGAGTCCTAATCAAAATAGGAACTGATAAGACACATGTCTTTTTAGAGTTACAATACAATTAGGAGATGTGACACATATCCTCATGATCCCATGATTCTTTCCAACCAAATTCGAATTTGGCCTTAGAGTGCCACATAAGGGTCTTCTAGAAGCCTCCTTTCAACCTAAACATGTCAACAATCTCAACCCATTTGTTAGGTATAAGCATATGCACATTATTTTCTAATGTTTAACCACAAATTCACTTAAAAGGCTTAGAAATAATAAATATTGGAAAAACATAAAGGTGGCCCAATGATAATGAAAGTGGGATGAATGTGGTGACATAGTAGTGAAATGGAGGTGATATAATGGACATAATAGTGAAAGTGTAATGGAAATGAATGACATTTTCAAGACTCAACATACCCCCCAACTGAAGCTATTGCATGTCCTCATGCAATATATATTACATTAACTCTTTTGATCCTTGAGCTTTGGCTTAACTTTGCATGATATCATTTGATAACTTCATATTTATGCAAAGTGTTTCACTTGAATTGCAACATGGATGTTTCTTGTGTTACAACCATTTTTTTTGTTGTTGCCTTCTATTTTGATCTTTGAACTTTGCATAATGATATTTTGATTATTGTTGCAAATTATATCTTTATTGGATTGCATGATGGTTGGTTATTGTGTGAAAACCATCAATTTATCCTTTAAGCACTTTTTCAAAAGCCATTGTATGCTCATAATAGCAATGTAATAATTAATATATGTTGGAAGTATGTGAGCTCTTGAATATGATATGGACATGGCAAGATATGAATATGAATGTATTCCCCCCCCAACTGATGGTATTGGCAATTTTATGAAATGAGGAAGAGAAATGTTTTTCCAACAATTATCATTCTAGCTTTTTATGGAATTCTATGGTTAAAAGTTAGAAAATTCCGTATCTTCACTTACCCTTTGGAATGGATGAGTTGTATGTGTGGTGGCTGAAAACTTCTGATCATTTTCTTCTTCAAGTGGCTGATCAAGAGGAGTCATGGATAGAGAGATAAGATGAATTTTTATTGCTTCTACTAAAACTTGCTGAATCTGCTCCAAAATGCTGAAAATAATAGCCTTCATGTCTTCAAAACTCATTGGCACAATTCCTACTATGTGAAAAGATGTTCTGATGTCGAACATAGTAGGAAATTGTTGGCTTAGTGACCATTAATGGATGCCACTAGTCAACATGAGAACTCTCACCATTGATGACAATGAGAGTCAAGATGCCCAAACACATCTTGCTAGGTACGAATGAATTTGCTGATGTCGAGTCACCTAGAAGATCTAACGAACAAGGGACATTAATGTATTCCCATTGTTTGTCAGCATGAGGACTTGCCATTAAGGAATGCAAGCCTCAAGGTGTTTTTACAAAGAACTTAGACCCAAAGGACTATGGACTCAATAATTTGCATTGAAGCAGGGCTTATTTGCAGAATGAAAATGACAAGGAATGGAAAATGGAAATGGAAAATGGCAATGGAGAACAGAAATGGAAATGGCAATAAGCATGTGAATGAGCCTCTTGCTTTTATTTGTGGGTTATGAATGGATAAAAGAGATGGAAAGTGTATGTGAATGTAAGTGAAAAGTATGGAGTGGAATGAGGTGAATGGTTTATTATGAAGTATGGATGTGATGGATGGATGTGATGGAGACAATAGTATCTGAAAGTTTTTCAAGTGTTTGGATCTGATTTTGCATCAACATATTTCCTCTTTGTTGCTGATCATCCTCTCATGAAACAAATTGGTCTCTTAGAGAGACACCATTCTCTTGTAGTCATTTGTCCTTCCTCCTGGAACCTGCAAAAAAAACTAATACTTCTTCTGCAATGGAATGTAAAATTATCAAAGGAGAGAGGTGGCCAATCTCTCTAGTTATGATATTTACACACAAAACTAAGAATTTGTATTAATGAAACAAGTTCTCAAAGGAAAAATCAAAAGAATTTATACCTGCTTTGGAATTAGTGCCTCAAGTTGATGTTGCTTCTTTTCAGCAATTTATTTCATTATTTGCCATTTCAAACTCTAATGATATATTTCTCATTGTATAGATCTTGTTGAGATCTTTCCAATGGTACTTAAATCATCAAAAAATGATTTTGTATGAGAAAGATAGGCTGATTTGAACAATGAGGTTTTTCTGGCTGCGGAATCAGAGAATAGCTGCGGAATCAGAGAATATCTGCGGAATTGGACTTTAGCTGCGGAATGTGCACAGTTCTGTAGCTAAAAATCTTGGATACAAAGTTAGCCATTCATATTTCATCATCAGTCCAAAATTAATCAATACCTTCAGAAAAGTGAGCAAATAACTTGTTCATTTCATTGATTCAAAATTATTATTTTTTTCTTGACATGCAGCGACTCAGTGTGGCGACTCAATGTGGCGACTTTGTGATAACACACAATTTGACTTCCCTTTGACCGGGGTCTTTTTCATCAAATTTGACCGAATGAATAGGACACCATCCATGTACTGACATTTCCCTAGCTACCCATGTGACCTGTTTTGCTTGATGACACCTGCAACCTAGAGTTTAACAAAACAGTTGTGGAATCTGGGATTGGCTGCGGAAACGCTGTATTGGCTGCGGAAAGTACAGAGTGTAGAAAGTGATGTGAAATGGAGTGGCTGTGTGCGTGGAAGAGAAAACTAAGCAGTTTCTCCATCTCAAACTTTGGCTGAAAAATGGAACCGTGGAGTTTGAAACAGAGCTGCGGGGTTTAAAACATTATGGTCATCAAAGGGGAAGCAAGCAACTATCATATCCTTTGTCCTCGGATGCTTCTTTGTTGAAAAGAGAACTCCATTATGATCAGATACTGTAATAGATGGTCGAACCCAGTAAGGGCATTTATGAAGACGAAATCCCCGAAGTATACATCTCCTACCAGGTTGAACTTCACCATTGAAATATGTGAGAACCCGTTCAAAATATTTTACATAGCGAATTTGGCTTGGAAGAACAAGACCCTTGCCATCTATACACCGTTTCTGGTTGTAATAAGCAATGGATTATTCAGCAGTGGGGTAGAATTTGAGGTAAATAAGACTCGATATCATGAGCCCTGTTCCAACCATGCCAGCTTTACAATGAACAACTACTACATTCTCAATATCTTCCTTCAGCCATGAGTACGCACTTTGACAAAATGATACTATAAGTTGAATTGGAGGGCAAGAGATGTGAAGTTTACAGCAAAACGAGAACGGAAATGGGGTGAAGGTGAAAGAGTGAAAGATTTTTTGGCTGCGGAGATCTTGGTGAAGAAGAGCCGTAGTATGATAGGTCTCTTCTTAACGTACAGTCGTAGTATGATAGGTCTCTTCTTAATGTACAACCGTAGTATGATTATGAAACCGTTATGAGGATCTGAGGTACTATAAAACAGCACATAGATGACTCTTATTTGTATTTCTCCTCATCAGGCACGCACATTAAATTACCGCTGTTTATTTAATTAAAACTCTGTTTTTTTTTCTCACGCGGCACTCAAAAATACACTCCAAAGAACCGTGAATTTCTCCTAGACCGCCACAAATTTCTTCAAACAGTTTCTGGGTTATCTAATTGACCCACCTGGAAAAAAAACCCATGTTTTATTTTTTTGAAATTCGCCTCCATTTGGGCAAATCGAGCATTTTAAATTTGATGTTTTTTCTGTGTTTACGTTTTCTGAGTTTTACTGTTCTCTGTTCTGCATTCGGCTGTTTATGAATTTGCATTTGTTTTTCTTGTTCTGCAGGAAGTCTCAAGTATAAGGTCTTGTTTAGAGTTCTGGGATCGTCCACTGCCCTGATTGCGTATGTTCCAATGTCTTCCTCCTTCACATACACAACTTTAACATTTCCATCTCCAAAAATGACTACTTTATCCCTTGGAGGAGCTGTAAGGCCAGCTTGTGACAGTGTCGGAAGGAAATAACCAGCAAAAAAATTGCTGGAGACATATGTATAAGGGATGCCCGCTGCCTCGATTGCCCTACGGATTTTGACTTTCAGCTCAAATGCACTCTTGGCAGGCTCCACTGCATGGACGTTATCAACATCATTCCCAAACTCAGATGGCAAAAACCTCTTGATGGTTCCAACTTCTTTAATTGCTTGGATAATATTCAACTGATTGGATGTCCATTTTCCTCCTACTGTGGAGATTACCACATCCACCTTCTTCAATGCCTCATTAACATTCTCTCCACAGTACTTGGGCTTGCTCCCTTCTCTCTTTTTCTTTGAAAGCCATATCAGCAAGAGTCCAACCAAATCCTAAAAACATAGAGTTTTTATTTTAACACAACAGTCCATGCATTTTGACCCCCCCTTTTTTTTTTTAAATGTTCTTCCAGGTTTGTTTCAGGCCAAAGCTTGAACAAGGAGGCAGATTTTTTTTTATTGAAGCCACAATGAAAACTAGGAATGGAGACAGCCATAGATTGCTTTTCTCTTTTCTTCTTCTCTGAAATTGTAAAATTTTATAAAAAGGATTAATGATTTTCAATTTCAGGCAGCAAATACTTCAAGAAAAACATGTTAAAAACAAGACTTTGACTGAGGTCCTAGGCTGGTTTTTCATCGATCTGAGCTGAGTGACTAGGATAGGATCCATGTCGGGACAATTCTGGAGATGCCCATGTGGTCGGTTTTTTCATTGGATGCCTGTAACCTGCTAAACCTTGAAACAGCTGCGGAATTGTCAGCTAGCTGCGGAATCAGGGCAGTTTCTGCAGCTAAGTTGCAAAACCTTATTTGAACAGGATACAATGTTTTGAAGACCACTACAAAGCATAACTAGACAATTTTGGACAATTTGAACCTATCAAAGCAGTTGAGTTTCATTTTTTCATTTTTTTTTTTCATTTTTTTTTTTTTATTGAATCAATTGAAATGTTTGAAGTTTATTTTGTCTCCTATTTTTTTTTTTTTTTTAACAATTCTTTTTCTGATCCTCCAGATCACACAGAGTGCAGGAGGAGAGCATACTCAAGAATTATTATTTTGTCTTTTTTTACTTAACAATCCTTTTTCTGATCCTCCAGATCACACAAAGTGCAAGAGGAGAGCATACTCAAGGATTATTAATTTTTTTTTCAGATGTAAGAAATAAGGTCTCCTAATTACACTTCCCCGGCAACGGCGCCAAAATGTCTAGTCAATTTAACGTCTTAAATTGCTCTACATAAATTATCAATCCGAGTATCGTAAACTGATGAAGTGTGGTGCACTATATGTGCTTAGTTAACCTCTTTCTTACTTCGTTGTTTTATAAAGTTATAATGTTCAACTCTTCCTAACCCTCTGCTTCCAACATATAGTACTATGTTAAGCACAATTAAGAAGTAGTCAGAAATAAGTCCAAAAAGTAATCAAGCTCTAAGGTGACAAGTAAGAAAAACCACTTTAAAGACCAGTTATAATGTTCAACTCTTCCTAACTCTCTGCTTCCAACATATAGTACTATGTGAAACACGATTAAGAAGTAGTTAGAAATAAGTCTAAAAAGTAATCAAACTTTAGACTTGCAAAGAAAGAGCTTGAAAGAAATAACTTGAAATGAAACTGAAAGCAAAGCATAAAAACCACTTTCTAATGGCACTAGACACCATTCATGCTGCTGCAAATAAAAAGGTAAGAAAATCACTTTAAAAACCAATGATAATGTTTATCTCTTCCTAACTCTCTGCTTCCAACATATGGTACTATGTAAAACACGATTAGGAAGTAGCTAGAGATGAGTTTAAAAAGTGATCAAAAATGAGAAAAATCCACTTTAAAGACTAGTTATAATATTCAGCTCTTTCTAACTCTCTGCTTCTAACATATGGTACTATGTAAAGCACGATTAGAAAGTAGTTAAAGATTAGTCTAAAAAGTACTCAAAGCCAGCTATAATTTATTAGTATTTTGATCTCTAAAAGATAAACAATTTATGATAAAGAGACCATCAATATGTTAACATACAACTTTGAGAAACTAAACTAGAAGTAAGCTAGAAAATCAAAGTAAAGGCAACAACTTTGAATCTGTCAACTGAAAATACCATCAGATATAAAGCAAATACAACAAAGACACACAATCCCGGGAGAAAATAAAATGCAGTAATTCAAACTGTACAAGGCAGGGGCCCCATACTACCTATGAAATCAAAGCAAAATTAAACACACTTGCATAAATTAAAATTGCATGA
>CM062809.1:802939730-802969730 GCA_031772625.1 Pinus tabuliformis
AGTCCTTTGCATCTTTCCCTCACGGTACTTGTTCACTATCGGTCTCTCTCCTGTATTTAGCCTTGGACAGAATTTACCACCCAATTAGGGTTGCATTCCCAAACAACCTGACTCGCCGATAATGCCTCGTGATGCGGCAGGGTCCCGGGCTAACGGGGCTGTCACCCTCTCAGGTGCCCCCTTCCAAGGGACTTGGCCCAGGTTTGCCGCTGAGGACACTTCTACAGACTACAATTCAGGCGGCGCCGCCGCCCGATTTCCATGCTGGGCTCTTCCCGGTTCGCTCGCCTCTACTACGAGAATCCTTGTAAGTTTCTTTTCCTCTGCTTAATTATATGCTTAAACTCAGCGGGTGTTCTCGCCTGAGCTGAGGTCGCAAAGTTGGAGCTAAATCTGCCCTACCCCATGGGAGGACAAGAGAGAGCAAAGAAAGTTCGAGCGATGCCACACAAAGCACGCATCGGCTAACGCCTACTGCCCATCCAAGGGGACAAGATCACCGCTCGCCGACGCACGCCACGAAACATCGCTTGAGGTATTTGAGCTGACCGCACCACATGCGGCACGGACGACTAGCTCCACTGCTCCCTAGCATATTGCAGGGAGCGCGTTTGAATGGGATGCGAAGCCCAGATAGACGTGCCCTCGACTGAGGCCTCGGGCACAAATTGCGTTCAAAAACTCGATGATTCACGGGATTTTGCAATTCACACTAAGTATCGCATTTCGCTACGTTCTTCATCGTAACAAGAGCCGAGATATCCATTGTCGAGAGTCGTTTCCACATATTACCGAAAAATCGGCAACAAAACTGGATAGGGGCACCCCCCACAACAAATGTAAGGCCAAGGGGAAAAAGGAGGAAAAACGCATGAGAGAAAGAGAAACAAAGGTGTCTAACCCCCTCACGGGGGGAGGCTTGAAAAGAGGACAATCTCCCCCCAGCCCCACACCCTCGAAAAATGGGGGGAAATGCATGGGACAGCGATCGAGAAGGACTAGGGTGGCCACCTAGGGAGATCGCACTGCTTTTAGCCCTTCCCCGACACCAGCTCCCAACAATTCCCCCTTTTCTCCGTAGAGTTAGGGACCGAAAGGAAGAGAACAGGGTAGAAAACAAAGCACAAACAAAGCACAAGCCTCCCAAGCCCCGTGCCTTCGGCAAAAGGGGGGAATTCAAGGGGACAACGATCGAGAAGGACGAGGGTGGCCACCCCGGGAGCTCGCACTGTGTTTCGTCCTTCTGGAACACCAATCCACAACAATCCCACCTTTTCTTCGTAAAGCTAGGGGCCATGAGGAAGAAGGGAAGAGAACAACAAGAGAGAAAGGGATATATCAACCGCGGCTACCGGCTCACAAGGGGAGGAGGCTTCAAACAAAGAACAAGCTCCCCCAACCCCGTGCCTTCACTGAAAACAGGGGAATTGCAGGGGACGACGATCGAGAAGGACTAGGGCGGCCACCCTGGGAACTCTCACTGCTTTTCGTCCTTCCCGAACACCAATCCACAAAAATCCCACCTTTTCTCTGTAAATCTAGGGGCCGAAAGAAGGGAAGAAAAAACCATGAAAGAAAGAGAGATATCAAACGCGTCCACCGGCTCACAGGGGGAGGCTCAAACAGGGAACAAGATTCCCCACCCCCGTGCCTTTGCAAAAAGGGGGGAACTGCAGGGGACGACGATCGAGAAGGACTAGGGTGGCCACCCTCGGAACTCGCACTACTTTTCGTCCTTCCTGAACAAACCAATCCACAAAAATCCCACCTTTTCTCCTTAAATCTAAGGGGACAAAAGCAAGAAGGGAAGAAAACAACAGGAAAGCAAGAGATATCAAACGTGGCTACTGGCTCACAAGGGGAGGCTCAAACAGAGAACAAGCTTCCCAAACCTCGCACCTTCAGAAAAGGGGGGAACTGTAGGGGACGACGATCGAGAAGGACTAGGGTGGCCACCCTTGGAACTCGCACTGCTTTTCGTCCTTCCCGAACACCAATCCACAACAATCGCACCTCTCCTCCGTAAGACTAGGGGAAAAAGAAAGAAGGGAAGAAAACAACACCAAAGAAACAAAGATCCCAAGAAAAGAGAGAATCTCAACAGCACGCCGAGCAAGATGTCCAATAACCAAAAAGAAATCAAACAATGCACCCAATCAAAAAAGTGTCCCACCTCTTCACACCCTCCCACATGCATTCAGCACAACACCCTTTCCAGCTTTACAACATAGCAAAAACAACCAAGCAAATAAATCACAACCCAAAACTGACCAACAGAAAAGACAAGGGCCACGATGATATTAGTGTTTGTAGCACGTCACTGAGAGGCAAACAGCCTGCTAACCCAGTGGCACAAGGCTTCAAACGACAAATAGACTGCTACCCATAACACAAACCCACCCCGCTATTGCACCCCTCCGTGTACAAAACAACCAGCAACCTTTCCACCGAGAGAGTCAACGGGGGTCAAAGAATCAAACTCCAAAGAGGAGTTGTCAGGGGCCAACACTCAACGCTGGAGAAAGCCGTGAGCCACAAATACATCGACGGTGCAAGGCCACTAGAGAGAGGGACGTTCGTAAAGTGCACACCATGAAACGAAGAAATGACACAAGTCCCACAAAAAACCCACAATCCAAAGGGAGGAACAAAGACACAACCCGCTACTTCTTTTTCCCTCAGAAGGGGAGTGGCTCACGAGAGGACGAGGAATCCCCTCGACGGCAAAGGCACGAGATAAGATTGCCACCCTCATGCCCGTTGGCGGGGAAAATTGCGATCTTGATGGAGCTCAGACCGAGGGATGGGTTTTTCATTACCTGGACACCCAACCCTTCCGCGAGGGCATGTCAAGGAACGGTCGGGAGGGACTAGGGTGGCCAGCCCAATGGGTTGAACCGCTCTTCATCCATCCCATACTTGACCGCACCCCAACAATCTCGCCTCACGGAAGGTTTGAGCTACTAGGCACGCGCGCAACCACTCCCTCGACCCAACCACCTACGAAAAAGCTCACCCAAGCAACACATCAACCGTCGCTGACTTTTCGAGAGAACCAACTATGGAAGCCCGCACCCTTGGCCCATGCCTTCCAACGAACAAAAACCGAGCACCGCCGCTACGAATGAGTCCGAATTTATCCATCGTTTTTACCAAGCACCTCAACTCTGCAGCAACCATGCCCTGCCGAAGAGATCGTCGGAAGGGCTCCCAAGAAACAAGCTTCCGAACCCCCTGCAGAAACACTTTGGGGGGAAGAAAAACAAAGGATGGGTGGGACAAGCACAAGCATGGCTTACAAGCACACACGAAAAAACAAGCGTTACCTCGAGACAAGAAACCAACGATGTTCCTGCCAAACACCAAACCCGCTCCCCTAGAGACGCACCACAATGTCCCACATTGCAATTGACACCCAACCAACCCGAACCAAAAAAGAAAACCCCTGCTATCAATGATCCTACCACAGTTTCGCCTACGGTAACCTTGTTATGACTTCTCCTTCCTCTAAATGATAAGGTTCAATGAAATTCTCACAACGTCGACGGTGGCGAACAGCCATCATCGACACAATCCGAACACTTCACCGGATCATTCAATTAGTAGGAGCGACGGGCGGTGTGTACAAAGGGCAGGGACGTAGTCAACACGAGTTGATGACACACGCTTACTAGAAATTCCTCGTTGAAGACCAATAATTGCAATGGTCTATCCCCATAACGATGCAATTTGAGAAGATTTCCCGATCCTCTCGAACCAGGAATAAAAACTTGTTGGCTACATCAGTGTAACGCACGTGCGGCCCAGAACATCTAAGGGCATCATAGACCTGTTATTGCCTCAAAATTCCATGGCCTAAATGGCCACATTCCCTCTAAGAAGCTAGCCGCGAAGGGTAACCTCTGCGTAGCTAGTTAGCAGGCTGAGGTCTCGTTCGTTATCGGAATTAACCAGACAAATTTCTCCACCAACTAAGAACGGTCATGCACCACCACCCATAGAATCAAGAAAGAGCTCTCAATCTGTTAATCCTTACTATGTCTAGACCTGGTAAGTTTCCCCGTGTTGAGTCAAATTAAGCCCCAAGCTCCACTCCTGGTGGTGCCCTTCCATCAATTCCTTTAAGTTTTAGCCTTGCGACCATACTCCCCCGGGAATCCAAACACTCTGATTTCTCAGAAGGTGCTGGCGGAGTCCTTAGAGCAACATCCGCCGATCCCTGGTCGGCATCGTTTATGGTTGAGACTAGGACGGTATCTGATCGTCTTCGAGCCCCCAACGTTTTTTCTTGATTAATGAAAACATCCTTGGCAAATGCTTTCGCAGTGGTCCGTCTTTCATAAATCAAAGAATTTCACCTCTAACAATGAAATACGAATGCCCCCGACAGTCCCTATTAATCATTACTCCGGTCCCGAAGGCCAACACAATAGGACCAGACTCCTATCATGTTATTCCATGCTAATGTATTCAGAGCATAAGCTTGCTTTAAGCACTCTAATTTTTTCAAAGTAACAGCGCCGGAACCGTGACCCAGCCAATTAAAGCCAGGAGTACGCTGCCGACAAAAGGGATGGAAGGGAAGGTGCACACCAAGTAGGCGGACCGACCTTTACGACCCAAGATCCAACTACGAGCTTTTTAACTGCAAAAACTTAAATATACGCTATTGGAGCTGGAATTACCGCGGCTGCTGGCACCAAAATTTCCCTCCAATGGATCCTCGTTAAGGGATTTAGATTGTACTCATTCCAATTACTAGACTCAATGAGCCCAGTATTGTTATTTATTGTCACTACCTCCCCATGTCAGGATTGGGAAATTTGCACGCCTGCTCCCTTCCTTGGATGTGGTAGTCGTTTCTCAGGCTCCCTCTCCGGAATCGAACCCAAATTCTCCGTCACCCATCACCACCATGGTAGGCCTCTATCCTACCATCAAAAGTTGATAGGGCAGAAATTTGAATGAAGCATCGCTAGCAGAAGGGCTGTGTGATCTGTCGAGTTATCATGATTCACCAGAGAAGCGGGCAAGCCCGCACCGACCTTTTATCTAAAAAATGCATCCCTCCCAAAGAGTCGGGACTTGGTGCACGTATTAGCTCTAGAATTACTACGGTTATCCGAGTAGTACGGTACCATCAAAAAAACTATAACTGATTTAATGAGCCATCCGTAGTTTCACAGTCTGAATTAGTTCATACTTAGACATGCATGGCTTAATCTTTGAGACAAGCATATGACTACTGACAGGATCAACCAGGTAGCACCCTCCCACTTCAAAGGGCATTCCGGGCACTCTCTTACCGAGAGCCAACCTAAACACCCATCAAGTCAAAGAGACGTCAAAATATCATGTAAAACGTTTATGCCTTGCACCTCTTGCATCCCAAGAAGGAAGCACACGCAACATGCCAAGGACATGGCAAACAAATGGGTAGACCTGCCGAGCCACAACGCACCAAGGCCACTCCCCGCCCCGCACCAATGCCACCTAGGAGTACACCCGGACAGCAGCAACAGTGGACCTCGATCGGATGATCGCCTGCGGCAGCCTCGACACAAAGGCAAGGCAAGGAAATCATACAAGACAAACCGAACCCGCAACCTCCCTTAGAAATGCCCCCGAACCCACCCCTCCTCTCCCCGCACAAGGGTCACCTAGGAGTCCACCCGGACAGCAGCAACGATGGACCTCGATCGCATGATCGCCTGCGGCAGCCTCAATGCAAAGAGGAAATGGAAGGAAATAAAAAAAGACCAACCGAGCCCACAACCTCTCTTAGAAATGCCCCCCGACCCTCCACACCATGCACCGAGGCCACCTAGGAGTCCACCCGCGCCAGCAGAAACGGTGGACCTCGATCACTTGACCGCCTGTGGCAACCACGATGCGAAGGCAAAGGAAGGAAGCAAATGAAAATCAAGAGGGTCGCTACACAATACAAGGACACATATCTGAGCAGGAGGAGGGATCGGGCAGCTCCGCACCCTACGCACCCTACATACAGGCAACCTAGGAGATTTCCCACAGCTTTACCGACCGGACGATGAATAATTTTCCCCTACGGCCACCTCCACGCAAAGGAGGGAGGTCAAAGCGTTCCACCTCGAAATCCTTCTTCCAGATAGCCCCCACCATCGATGACTATAGTAGCAAGCCTCCTCTGCATTGGACCACGAGCGCATACACAATTGAAACAACAAGTGCCCCCCAACCCTCCCCGCAGAGAGGCCACCTAGGATTCCACCCGGATAGCAGCAACGATGGACCTCGATTGCATGATCGCCTGTGGCAGCCTCAATGCAAAGGAAACGGATGGAAAAAAAACAACAATACCAACCGAGCCCACAACCTCTCTTAGAAATGCCCCCTGACCCTCCACGCCATGCACCAAGACCACCTAGGAGTCCACCCGTGCCAGCAGAAACGGTGGACCTCGATCACTTTACCGCCTGTGGCAACCACGATGCGAAGGCAAAGGAAGGAAGCAAATGCAAATCGAGAGGGTCGCAACACAATACAAGGACACATATCCGAACAGGAGGAGGGATCGGGCAGCTCCACACCCCACACACCCTACGTATAGGCAACCTAGGAGATTTCCCACAGCTTTACCGACCAGACGATGAATAATTTTCCCCTACGGCCACCTCCATGCAAAGGAGGGAGGTTGAAGCATTCCACCTCAAAATCCTTCTTCCAAATAGCCCCCACCATCGATGACTATAGTAGCAAGCCTCCTCCCCATTGGACCATGAGCGCATACATAATTGAAACAATAAGTGCCCCCCAACCCTCCCCGCAGAGAGGCCACCTAGGAATCCACCCGGACAGCAGCAACGACGGACCTCGATCACATGATTTCCTGCGGCAGCCTCAATGGAAAGGAAACGGAAGGAAACAAAACAACAAGACCAACTGAGCCCACAACCTCTCTTAGAAATGCCCCCCGACCCTCCACGCCACGCACCGAGGCCACCTAGGAGTCCATCCGCGCCAGAAGAAACGGTGGACCTCGATCACTTGACTACCTGTGGCAACCACGATGCAAAGGAAAAGGAAGGAAGTAAATGCAAATCGAGAGGATCGCTACACAATACAAGGACACATATCCGAAAAGGAGGAGGGATCGGGCAGCTCCGCACCCCACACACCCTACGTACAGGCAACCTAGGAGATTTCCCACAGCTTTACTGACTGGACGATGAATAATTTTCCCCTACGGCCACATCCATGCAAAGGAGGGAGGTCGAAGCTTTCCACCTCGAAATCCTTCTTCCAAATAGCCCCCACCATCGATGACTATAGTAGCAAGCCTCCTCCCCATTGGACCACGAGCGCATACACAATTGAAACAACAAGTGCCCCCCAACCCTCCCCACAAAGAGGCCACCTAGGAGTCCACCCGGACAACAGCAATGATGGACCTCGAACGCATGATCGCATGCGGTAGCCTCAATGCAAAGGAAACGGAAGGAAATAAAACAACAAGACCAACCGAGCCCACAACCTCTCTTAGAAATGCCCCCCGACCCTCCACGCCACGCACCGAGGCCACCTAGGAGTCCACCCGCGCCAGCAGAAACAGTGGACCTCGATCACTTGATCTCCTGTGGCAACCACGATGCGAAGGCAAAGGAAGGAAGTAAATGCAAATCAAGAGGGTTGCTACACAATACAAGGACACATATCCGAACAGGAGGAGGGATTGGGAAGCTCCGCACCCCACGCACCCTACGTATAGGCAACCTAGGAGATTTACCACAGCTTTACTGACCGGACGATGAATAATTTTCCCCTACGGCCACCTCCACACAAAGGAGGGAGGTTGAAGCATTCCACCTCGAAATCCTTCTTCCAAATAGCCCCCACCATCGATGACTATAGTAGCAAGCCTCCTCTCCATTGTACCATGAGCGCATACACAATTGAAACAACAAGTGCCCCCCAACCCTCCCCATAGAGAGGCCACCTGGGAGTCCACCCGGACAACAGCAACGATGGACCTCGATCGCATGATCGCCTGCGGCAGCTTCAATGCAAAGGAAATGGAAGGAAATAAAACAACAAGACCAATCGAGCCCACAACCTCTCTTAGAAATGCCCCCCTGACCCTCCACGCCATGCACCGAGGCCACCTAGGAGTCCACCCGCGCCAGCAGAAACAGTGGACCTCGATCACTTGATCGCCTGTGGCAACCACGATGCGAATGCAAAGGAAGGAAGTAAATGCAAATCAAGAGGGTCGCTACACAATACAAGGACACATATCCGAACAGGAGTAGGGGTCGGGCAGCTCCGCACCCCACGCACCCTACGTAAAGGCAACCTAGGAGATTTCCCACAGCTTTACCGAGCGGACGATGAATAATTTTCCCCTACGGCCACCTCCACGCAAAGGAGGGAGGTCGAAGTGTTCCACCTCGAAAACCTTCTTCCAAATAGCCCCCACCATCGATGACTATAGTAGCAAGCCTCCTCCCCATTGGACCACAAGCGCATACACAATTGAAACAACAAATGCCCATAAACGTTGTGACTTAACATTTCCAACTGCAAAAGCCTACCACACACGCAAGATGCAAGGGAAAAGCTGACCCCTCAATCAAACATATGGGCCAACACATCTATCAAAACCTCAAAGCCAACGCAACCACGAACGATCTGCACTTTGAAAGGAATGCCAACCCTTGACTTTACAACAAGGAGAACAGCGCCTCACATCGCCCGATGGAAAAAGCAAGCAAGAGGGAGGGTAGGTGGTTTACAACCAAAACCCTTCCACATCCCTCTTAAATGTATGCATCTCAACTGACAATGCCAACACAGAAAGAGTACAAGCACAAGACGCTGGCACCATAAACAGCCGAAAAATGAAGAGGCTAGCCAACACAAGGAGCCACACCACAACAACCCATACAACTCCCAAAACTTTGAGCAGAATGGGAATTGTTCACATATGCCTCCAAGGACAAGCATGGCCAACATTACCGCTCTTGCGCTACCGAGTGGGTATGGAGAGAACATGAAAATCAGACACCCTACAAACGACCCAAGGCCATTCTTGAGGGAGACCCGAAAAACCAACTCAATTACCAACCCACCTTTCACACGAAAAGCAAAACCCTCCACACCAAATAGGGAGGAGGTGAACAATATAACAAGGAGCCAATTTCAATGGAGCCACAAATGGCTGCCCAACCCAATCAAAATTCTCTATTCACAACAACCGAGGTGCACGATAGCGACATAGGCAACAACAAAGTTTTGGGGTTTCCATCTGGGACCGCAACAATGAAGGCTCAAAGGAGCGCCGAGAAAACTTTCAACATTCTTATCGTTGGGATGGGAAAGAGGGACGGCGATGAGCATGGCCCACATTGCCGCTCATGTGCTACCTGGCGGGGATGGAGAGAAGACAAAAATCGGCCAGCTTACAAATGACCCAAGGCCATCGTTTGGGCAAACCAGACAAAGCAACTCGATTACCAACCCACCTTTCACACGGAAAGAAAACTTGTCACCGGTATCTTCTGGAGGGGCACGAGGGGGACCAAGACGAGCCAAGGAGCCACACCACAAAAACCCATACAACGCCAAGAACTTGGAGCGCAGAAGGGGAATTGTTCACGTATGCCTCCCGGGACGAGCATGGCCAACATTACCTCTCATGCGCTACCGAGTGGGGATGGAGAGATGATGAAAATCGGACACCCTACAAACGACCCAGGGCCATCATTAAGGTAAACCCGAAAACACAACTCGATTACCAACCCACCTTTCAGACGGAAAGAAAACCTGTCGATGGTATCATCTAGAGGGGCACAAGGGGACCAAGACGAGCCAGGGAGCCAAACCACAATAGCCCCTACAGCTCCAAGAACTTGGAGAGCGGAAGGGGAATTGTTCACATATGCCTCCCAGGACGAGCATGGACAACATTACCGCTCATGCGCTACAGAGTGGGGATGGAGAGAAGATGAAAATCAGCCACCCTACAAATGACCCAAGGCCATTGTTCAGGCAAACATGAAAATACAACTCGATTACCAACCCACCTTTCACACGGAAAGAAAACCTGTCGCTGGTATCATCGAGAGGGGCACGAGGGGACCAAGATGAGCCAGGGAGCCACACCACAACAGCCCCTACAGCTCTAAGAACTTGGAGAGTGGAAGGGGAATTGTTCACATATGCCTCCCAGGCCGAGCCTGGCCAACATTACCACTCATGCGCTAACGAGTGGGATGGAGAGAAGATGAAAAGTGACCGCCATACAAATGACCCAAGGCCATCGTTCAGGCAAACCCGAAAACACAACTCGATTACCAACCCACCTTTCACACGGAAAGAAAATCTATTGCTGGTATCATCTAGAGGGGCACGCGAGGACCAGGGCGAAAACTTGATTACCAACCCACCTTTCACACGGAAAGAAAACCTGCCGCTGGTATCATCTGGAGGGGGATGAGGGGACCAAGACGAGCCAGGGAGCCACACCACAACAGCCCCTACAACTCCAAGAACTTGGAGAGCGGAAGGGGAATTGTTCACATATGCCTTCAAGGATGAGCATGGCCAACATTACCGCTCATGTGCTACCGAGTGGGGATGGAGAGAAGATGAAAATCAAAAGCCCTACAAATGACCCAAGGCCATCGTTCAGGAAAACCCAAAAACACAACTTGATTACCAACCCACCTTTCACACGGAAAGAAAACCTCTTGCTGGTATCATCTGGAGGGGCACGCGGGGACCAAGACGACAACTCGATTACAAACCCACCCTTTCACACGGAAAGAAAACATGTCGCTAGTATCATCTGGAGGGGGACGAGGGGACCAGGATGAGCCAGGGAGCCACACCACAACAACCCATATAACTCCAAGAACTTGGAGAGCGGAAGGGGAATTGTTCACATATGCCTCCTAGGACGAGCATGGCCAACATTACCGCTCATGCACTACCGAGTGGGGATGGAGAGAAGATGAAAACCAGAAGCTCTACAAATGAACCAAGGTCATTGTTCAAGCAAACCCGAAAACACAACTCGATTACCAACCCACCTTTCACACGGAAAGAAAACCTGTCGTTGGTATCATCTGGAGGGGCACGCGGGGACCAGGATGAGCCAGGGAGCCACACCACAACAGCCCATATAGCTCCAAGAACTTGGAGAGCAGAAGGGGAATTGTTCACATATGCCTCCCAAGACGAGCATGGCCAACATTACCGCTCATGCGCTACCGAGTGGGGATGGAGAGAAGATGAAAATTGGCAACCCTACAAACGACCCAAGGCCATCGTTCAGGCACACGCGAAAACACAACTCAATTACCAACCCACATTTCACACAGAAAGAAAACCTGTCGCTGGTATCATATGGAGGGGCATGAGGGGGACCAGGAAGAGCCAGGGAGCCACACCACAATAGCCCATACAGCTCCAAGAACTTGGAGAGCAGAAGGGGAATTGTTCACATATGCCTCCCAAGACGAGCTTGGCCAACATTACCGCTCATGTGCTACTGAGTGAGGATGGAGAGATGATGAAAATTGGCCACCCTACAAACGACCCAAGGCCATCGTTCAGGAAAACTCGAAAACACAACTCAATTACCAACCCACCTTTCACACGGAAAGAAAAATTGTCGCTCAGATGATCTGGAATTTGCATGGGCCCCCGCACGACCGAAACGAAGCGACAAAGGAGAGCCGGGCAAACGAGCAGCACGGACATGCACAAAGCCAACCTTGGGTCAAAACTTAGCATTTTTGATACGGGCTCGTTGGCGCGTGTGCACCTCGCTTGAACAAATTTGCATGGGCGCCCCACACAACTGAAACAAAGCGACAAGGGAGAGCTGGGCAAACGAGCTGCATGAACGTGAACAAAGCTAACCTCGGGTCACAACTTAGCATTTTTTGATATGGGCTCGTTCACCCAGGTGCGCCCTCGCTCAAACGAGTTCACAAGTACGCCCTCACATGACCCACCCGAACGACCGAAATGAAGCAACAAGGGAGAGCTGGGCAAACGAGCTACACGAACGTGCCCAAAGCCAACCTCGGGTCACAACTTAGCATATTTGATATGGGCTCATTCTCTCGGGCACGCCCTCGCCCGAACGACCCGCCGGAATGAGTTCACAGGGACACCCTCAACCGACCCGCACAAACGATCTTGCATGGGCGCCCGAACGACCGAAACGAAGCGACAAGGGAGAGTCGGGCAAACGAGCTGCATGAATGTGCACAAAGCCAACCTTGGGTCATAACTTAGCATTTTTGATACGGGCTCGTTTACCCAGGCGCGCCCTCGCCTGAACGAGTTCACATGGGCGCCCTCAAACGACCCACCCGAACGATCTTGCATGGGCGCCCGAACGATCGAAACGAAGCGACAAGGGAGAGCCGGGCAAACAAGCTGAACGAACGTGAAAAAAGCCAACCTCGGGTCACAACTTAGCATTTTTGGTACAGGCTTGTTCGCCCGGGTGTGCCCTCGCCTGAACGACCCGCCCGAATGAGTTCACACAGGCGCCCTCAAACGACCCGCCTGAACGATTTTGCATGGGTGCCCGATCGACCAAAATGAAGCGACAAGGGAGAGACTGGCAAACAAACGAAGCGACAAGGGAGAGCCAGGAAAATGATCTGCACGAACGTGCACAAAGCCAACCTGGGGTCACAACTTAGCATTTTTGATACGGGCTCTGTTACACAGAAAATTGTCACTGTTTGTCACCGTCCCTATTACCCCCCACCCGCACACTGGAGGACTCATTCCGGGACCTGTGAGAAGTGACATGACCTGAAACCACTTGCATCATATTCCTCTAAGTATGAGCTTCATTTGCCCTGAAGACATCTCCTGCAAAATATCCATGAAAACAACTCTTTTTGCATTAGCGCGGGTCCACAGTTCACTGCCCGCGCCAATGAGGGAAATCCTCTAAAAAGGGCACGCCGTTGGCGCTCTGTCTTAGATTTGCACTCGCGCCAACCGAATTGAGTAAAGTTTTTAACCAACAAGCTTTAGAAGGTTCTCTTCAACCCATTCACCAACTGAATCTATGTGTCCCGAGGATAGTTTTGATCTTGTGGCGACCTCGTTAAAATAAAAAACAAGGGTTATGAGGATAGTTCTCTTACTGTGTCAACCTCATTAAAAAATGAAACAACTCCTCCTTTTCAAAATCGGGTCTTTGATTAAGATCTCGTAAAATACAAGTCGAGTCTTTCATAGATCTCGAGAGTGAACCTTCATTCCATCCACTTTGTTGAATGCAATGAAGCTTGGGGGGCATGTACCTCGTTTTGCGTCATTATGCCTGGGGGCATGTGAACTCATAACAAGCATAGTTTTTCGTTTCAAGCTTGTGTAAACATGAAACCGAATCCAAGCAAAGTTCTCCATGGTTCAAGCTTGTGTAAAAATGAACCCATACCTGATTTACATCTCGTGATTGCCATTTTTATCCGCTGAATTCTGCTAGATGAGCCTTGGTTGTTTTCATTCCATCGCCGCCATCTCTTTGGCCGATCATATGCTTTCACTTGGTTGTTTTTCCTTTCCTGAGGAACCGTAACGATGAGTGGTTTTATTAGCCAGCCTCTTGACCATTATATGTTTTGAGCAGTTCCATCATTGCCGGAACTAGTTGCTACTTTTTATACCACTCGTTCCTCTAGGACGAGTCTCCTTTAAGCTCTTTTCTGACTCGTAAAATATGAAAAGATTGCCGAGTATTTTCCCTTTTTGACTCGTTAAAGAGACTAAAAATGGAGGTCTACTTTTAGCTATTTTTTGACCGTCTAAATATGAAAAGATTGCCGAGTTATTCCTCTTGACTCGTTAAACGTAAATAAGAGGTGATCGTCTTTAAAACCTTTTCTGACCGTGTAAAAATGAAAAGATTGTCGGACCCTTGTCGTTTCAGGTTCGTTAATGGTTACGAAATGACGTGATGTTGATCACTTTTTTACTTTTTCAGGTCAATGTCACTACATATGAAAAGTACTCCTCGATCGTAATGATCGGGCGGTTCTTTCGAGCATTGTTTTATACTTTTTCGAGCTCGCGAGACACAACTTTACGAAAAAGGACACCCCTGGAGTTTTCTTTTCTGTTGTCTTTTCAAACTCTCTAAACATGAAAAGATGTTGATTTCTTCCTTTGTCAGGCTCGTTAAAACCTAATGACATCGGATCCCATCGGAATGACGTCTCACAAGCATATGCTATCCCCATCAAGCTTGTTGATAAAAATAACTGGGGTACTCACCAACAATGGTGGGGAAAATGGAACAACAATTATTGTCGTGTCGGCAGTATGTCACTCTTGAACATGGCACTTGTTTGCATTCGTGTCTAGGTGGGGAAATCTCATCTTGTTTTTACACTTGCCTCCGTGGGTTTGGGTGATCCTATTTGACCTCTCATCTGCTCATTGCCTTGTCACCATGACCTCTGCTCATTTGATGTCAAATAATGCCAAGTCCACTATCATGCCGCCGATATGTTCAAGAGAAGTTGACCTCTGCAAAATTACAACCCTCCTCTGATACCTCACATAACTTTGATTCACCACAACATCCTTCCTCTGTCTCGTGTCACTGATGTGGGAAACACTATGGCCCAACTTTGATCAAGGTCACTTCCTGTCGACTTCAGCTCATTATCCAGGAAGCTAATCTAGAGACTCCCTTTCGGTGCCTTGGAGCCTGCATGCCTCAATGGCAGGTTCCTTGTGTTTGACGAGAGGTTTTCATCATTGGCCTCTGATCGAATGATTCTACGGGTGTTCGACGCCAGCTCACTTATTCGCACACCGTAGATTGTACCTATAGTACCTTGAGGGCCATTGTCATTATTGGTGGTACCTCTTGCGTCTGTTAACAACTTTCACTATTGGCTGGTAATCAGACGATGTTCATGCATGTTCAACTTCAACTCCTGTATTCACATGCTTGGACTTGTACTTTTTTCGGGTCGAGATGGAGCGCAAGACCCTGGATTTTGTCTATTGGAATCCAGGTTGAGATTTGTGGATTTACATGACTCATTCACTGGATGGCTGTGACCATGCCTGAGTCTTTATATCAATCCTCACTGGATGGCTGCGCCCATACCTTGGATCTATATTATTATGTACTCTGCTATGGATGGCTGCGCCCATACCTTGGATCTAGATTGTTATGTACTCTGCTATGGATGGCTGCACCCATACCACATATATCATGTACTTGAGATATCAGTTGTACTTCTTTACGTAGTTTCTCCGGTGGCCGTGTTCTCAGTCATGCATGTTCTTGTAAAGCATTTCACCCCTCTCTCTCTTGGGCCTCATGCTTTAGGGGACATCTGTTACACATCAATTTGTCACTGTTTGTCACCGTCCCTATTACCCCCCACCCGCACACTGGAGGACTCATTCCGGGACCTGCGAGAAGTGACATGACCTCAAACCACTTGCATCATATTCCTCTAAGTATGAGCTTCATTTGCCCTGAAGACATCTCCTGCAAAATATCCATGAAAGTAGCTCTTTTTGCATTAGCGCGGGTCCACAGTTCACTGCCCGTGCCAATGATGGAAATCCTCTAAAAAGGGCACGCCGTTGGCGCTCTGTCCCAGAGTCGCACTCGCGCCAACCGAATTGAGTAAAGTTTTTAACTAACAAGCTTCCGAAGGTTCTCTTCAACCCATTCACCAACTGAATCTATGAATAATGTGGTTGATCCTATCTCTTTCTTCTCTATCTATAAAAGCTTGCCTCTATGCCTTCAGCAAGCTAGTTACAGTAGTTCTAGTTCCAGCATAGTGATAGAGAGTTTGAAGTTGCAAGAGCCTTCTTTGCACCCATAAGGCCAAATCTAAGAAAGGAGATTCTTGTCGTCCAAAGAGAGAGAGGCTTGTTCCTCATCCCAACAAGCTTTGCAAGACTTGTGTAGCTGACTACTCAGCCAAAGGAGGATTTGACGTCAGAATAATGGTTGTATTCTTCTTTGTTATATATTAATAATAGATGACTATCATTATGGTTCCACTCTCATTGTCTTATGTCTGATGTTGAGTTATATCTTTTCCGACTGATATAAAGTTGCATCTACTAGATTTAACGCTTGTATTCGTGTTATACTTTGCATGTGTAGGTGTCCAATCACGGAGATCATGGGGATCGTGACCGGCCGAGGCAAAGGAACGAGAGCAACATCTCTTCTACGAACACTAGCGTTGGAATCCAAGTAGGTTCTCACCATCCACTTTTTATTTGCAATTAGGAACTTGCGTGATAGCATTGCGTGATTGTTGCTAGACCCGGTCTGGGCTAGTAGGGATCGTCTCTGTCCGCAGAGAGGATTTACCTCCACAACAGGCTCGTTCGCCCCGGCACGCCCTCGCCGAACGAGTTCACACTGGCGCCCTCAAATGACCCGCCCGAACGATTTTGCATGGGTGCCCGAACGACAGAAACGAAGCGACAAGGGAGAGTCAGGCAAATGAACTGCACGAACATTCACAAAGCCAACCTCGGGTCACAACTTAGCATTTTTGATACGGGCTCGTTTGCAGGGGCGTGCCCTCGTCCGAATGAGTTCACATGGGCACCCTCAAACGACCCGCCCGAATCACCAAAAAGAAGCGACAAGGGAGAGCCCGGCAAACGAGTTGCACGAATGTGCACAAAGCCAACCTCGGGTCACAACTTAGCATTTTTGATACGGGCTCGTTCGCCCGGGCGCGCCCCCGCCCGAATGACCCGCCCGAACGAGTTCACACAGGTGCCCGCAAACGAAACAAAGCGACAAGGGAGAGCTGGGCAAATGAGCTGCACGAATGTGCACAAAGCCAACCTCGGGTCACAACTTAGCATTTTTGATACGGGCTCGTTCGCCGGGTGCGCCCTCGCCCGAACGACCCGCCTGAACGAGTTCACACGAGTGCCCTCAAACGACCCGCCCGAACGATTTTGCATGGGCGCCCGAAACACCGAAACGAAGCGACAACGGAGAGTTGGGCAAAAGAGCTACACGAACATGCACAAATCCAACCTCGGGTCACAACTTAGCATTTTTTATACGAGCTCATTCACCCGGGCGTGCCCTCGCCCGAACGAGTACACATGGATGCCCTATAACGACCCGCCCGAACGATTTTGCATGGGCGCTCGAACGACCGAAACGAAGCGACAAGGGAGAGTCGGGCAAATGAGCTGCACGAACGTGCACAAAGCCAACCTCGGGTCACAACTTAGCATTTTTGATACGGGCTCGTTCGCCCGGGCGCGCCCTCACCCGAACAACCCGCTCGAACGAGTTCACACTGGCACCCTCAAACGACCCGCCCGAACGATTTTGCATGGGCGCCCGAACGACTGAAACTAAGCGACAAGGGAGAGCCGAGCAAACGAGCTGCACGAACGTGCACAAAGCCAACCTCGGGTCACAACTTAACATTTTTTATATGGGCTCGTTTGCCCAGGCGTGCCCTCGCTCGAACGACCCGCCTGAACGAGTTCACACAGACGCCCTCAAACGACCCGCCCGAACGACCGAAACGAAGCGACAAGGGAGAGTCGGGCAAACTAGTTGCACGAACGTGCAGAAAGCCAACCTCGGGTCACAACTTAGCATTTTTGATACGGGCTCGTTTTCCCGGGCGCGCCCTCGCCCGAACGACCCGCCGGAACGAGTTCACACGGGTGTCGTCAAACGACCCTCCCGAACGATTTTACATGGGTGCCCGAACGACCGAAATGAACTGACAAGCGAGAATCGGGCAAACTAACTGCACGAACGTGCACAAAGCCAACCTCGGGTCACAACTTAGCATTTTTGATACGGGCTCGTTCCCCCGGGCATGCCCTCGCCCGAACGACACGCCCGAACGACCCTGTCGAACGAGTTCACACAGGGGGCCCTCAAACGACCCACCCGAACGAGCTCACACGGGTGCCCTCAAACGACCCGCCCGAACGAGTTCACACGGGTGCCCTCAAACGACCCACCCGAACGATTTTGCATGGGCGCCTGAACGACCAAAACGAAGCGACAAGGGAGAGCCGAGTAAACAAGCTGCACGAACGTGCACAAAGCCAACCTCGGGTCACAACTTAGCATTTTTGATATGGGCTGGTTCACCTGGGCTTGCCCTCGCCCGAACGACCCGCCCGAACGAGTTCACAAGGGCGCCCTCAAATGACCGGCCCAAACGACCCACCCGAACGAGTTCACACGGGCGGCCTCAATTGACCCGCCCGAACGATTTTGCATGGGCACCCGAACGACCGAAACGAAGCGACAAGGGAGATCCGGGCAAACGAGCTGCACAAATGTGCACAAAGCCAACCTCGGGTCACAACTTAGCATTTTTGATACGGGCTCGTTCGCCTAGGCACGCCCTCACCCGAACGACCCGCCCGAATGAGTTCACACGGGCGCCCTCAAACGACCCGCCCGAACGACACTCCCGAACAAGTTCACATGGGCGCCCTCAAACAACCCGCCCGAACGATTTTGCATGGGCGCCCGAATGACCGAAACGAAGCGACAAGGGAGGGCCGGGCAAACGAGCTACACGAACATGCACAAAGCCAACCTTGGGTCACAACTTAGCATTTTTTATACGGGCTCGTTCGCCCGGGCGCACCCTTGCCCGAACGACCCGACCGAATGCGTTCACACGGGCGCCCTCAACGACCCGCCCGAACGACCCTCCCGAACGAGTTCACACGGGTGCCCTCAAACGACCCACCAGAACGATATTGCATGGGCGCCAAAATGACCGAAACGAAGCGACAAGGGAGAGCTGGGCAAACGCGCTACACGAATGTGCAAAAAACCAACCTCGGGTCACAAATTAGCATTTTTGATACGGGCTTGTTCGCCCGGGTGCGCCCTCGACCGAACGAGCCGCCCGAACAAGTTCACACGGGCGCCCTCAAATGACCCTCCCGAACGACCCGCCCGAACGAGTTCACACGAGCGCCCTCAAACGACTCGCCCGAATGATTTTGCATGGGCGCCCGAACGACCAAAATGAAGCGACAAGGGAGAGCTGGGAAAACGAGCTGCACGAACGTGCACAAAGCCAACCTCGGGTAATAACTTAGCATTTTTGATATGGGCTGGTTCGCCCGGGCACGCCCTCGCCCGAACGAGTTCACACGGGCACCCTCAAATGACCCGCCCGAACGACCCTCTCGAACGAGTTCACATGGGCGCCCTCAAACGACTCGCCCGAACGATTTTGCATGGGCGCCCGAACGACCGAAATGAAGCGACAAGGGAGAGCCGGGCAAACGAGCTGCACGAATGTGCACAAAGCCAACCTCGGGTCACAACTTAGCATTTTTGACACTCCACCCGGGTGCACCCTGGCCCGAACGACCCACCCGAATGAGTTCACACGGGTGCCCTCAAACGACCCGCCTGAACGACTTCACACGGGCGCCCTCAAACGACCTGCCCGAACGATTTTGCATGGGCACCCGAACGACCGAAACGAAGCGACAAGGGAGAGCCAGGCAAACGAGCTACATGAACGTGCACAAAGCCAACCTCGGGTCACAACTTAGCATTTTTGATACGGGTTCCTTCGCCCGAGCGCGCCCTCGCCCGAACGACCCCCCTGAACGAGTTCACACGGGCGCCCTCAAAGGACCCACCCGAATGACCCGCCCGAACGAGTTCACACGGGCGCCCTCAAACGACCCGCCCGAACGATTTTGCATAGGCGGCCGAACGACCAAAATGAAGGGACAAGGGAGAGCTGGGCAAACGAGCTGCACGAATGTGCACAAAGCCAACCTCAGGTCACAACTTAGCATTTTTGATACGGGCTCGTTTGCCTGGGCGCACCCTCACCCGAACGACCCGCCCGAACGAGTTCACACGGGCGCCCTCAAACGACCTGCCCGAACGAGTTCACACGGGCGCCCTCAAACGACCTGCCCGAACAACCCGCCTGAAGGACCCACCCGAACGAGTTCACACGGGCGCCCTCAAACGACCCGCCCGAATTAGTTCACATGGGCGCCCTCAAATGACCCACCCGAACGAGTTCACACGGGCACCCTCAAACGACCCGCCTGAACGATTTTGCATGGGTGCCCGAACGACCAAAACGAAGCGACAAGGGAGAGCCGGGCAAACGAGCTGCATGAACATGCACAAAGCCAACCTCGGGTCACAACTTAGCATTTTTGATACGGGTTCATTCGCCCGGGCGCGCCCTCGCCCAAACGACCTGCCCGAACGAGTTCACATGGGCACCCTTAAACGACCCGCCGAAACAATTTTGCATGGGCGCTCGAACGACCGAAACGAAGCGATAAGGGAGAGCCGGGCAAACGAGCTGCACGAACGTGCACAAAGCCAAGCTCGGGTCACAACTTAGCATTTTTGATACGGGCTCGTTCGCTCGGGCGCGCCCTCGCCAGAATGACCCGCTCGAACGACCTGCCCGAACGAGTTCACACAAGCGCCCTGTAACGACCCGCCCGAACGAGTTCACACGGCGCCCTCAAACGAACCGCCCGAACGATTTTGCATGGGCGCCCGAACGACCGAAATGAAGCAGTAAGGGAGAGCTAGGCAAACGAGCTGCACGAACATGCACAAAGCCAACCTCGGGTCACAACTTAGCATTTTTGATACGGGCTCGTTCGCCCGGGCGCGCCCTCGCCCGAACAACTCGCCAGAATGAGTTCACATGGGCGCCCTCAAACGACCTGCCCGAACGACCCGCATGAACGAGTTCACACGGGCGCCCTCAAATGACCCACCCGAACGATTTTGCATAGGCGGCCGAACGACTGAAATGAAGCGAGAAGGGAGAGCCGGGAAAACGAGCCGCACGAACATGCACAAAGCCAACCTTGGGTCACAACTTAGCATTTTTGATAGGGGCTCGTTTGCCCGGGCGCGCCCTCGCCCGAACGACCCGCCCGAACGAGTTCACATGGGCGCCCTCAAACGACCCACCTGAACGACCCACTCGAACGAGTTCACACGAGCGCCCTCAAACGACCCGCCCGAATGACCCACTTGAACAACCCGCCCGAACGAGTTCACACGGCCGCCCTCAAACGACCCGCCCGAACGAGTTCACACGGGCGCCCTCAAAGACGCGCCCGAATGACCTGCCCGAACGAGTTCACACGGGCGCCCTAAAACGACCCGCCCGAATGATTTTGAATGGGTGCCCGAACGACCGAAACGAAGTGACAAGGGTGAGCCAGGCAAACGAGCTGCACGAACGTGCACAAAGCCAACCTCGGGTCACAACTTAGCATTTTTGATACGGGCTCATTCGCCCGGGTGCGCCCTTGCCCGAACGTTGCCCGAATGAGTTCACACGAGCGCCATCAAACCACCCGCTCGAACGATTTTGCATGGGCGCCCGAACGACCGAAACGAAGTGACAAGGGAGAGCCAGGCAGACGAGCTGCATGAACGTGCAAAAAGCCAACCTCAGGCCACAACTTAGCATTTTTGATACGGGCTCGTTCGCCCGGGCGCGCCCTCACCCGAATGACCCGCTTGAACGAGTTTCACACGGGCACCCTCAAATGAGCCGCCCGAACGACCCGCCCGAACGAGTTCACATGGGCGCCCTCAAACGACCCGCCCGAACGACCCGCCCGAACGAGTTCACACCGGCGCCCTCAAATGACCCGCCCGAACAAGTTCACACGGACACCCTCAAAAGACCCGCCCGAACGAGTTTACACGGACGTCGTCGCCCGACCCGCCTGAACGAGTTTGCACGGACGCCCTCGCTCGACCCACCCGAACGAGTTTGCACGGACGCCCTCGTCCAAACGTCCTGCCCGAACGGGTTTGCACGGACGCCCTTGCCCAACCCACCCGTACGAGTTTGCATGGACACCCTCGCCCGACCCGCCCGAACGACCCTCCCGAACGACCTCCCGAACGGGTTTGCACGGACGGCCTCGCCCGACCCGCCCGAACGAATTTACATGGCAAACGACCTACCTGAATGAGTGTTTACACGGCAAACGACCTGCTCGAACGAGTTTACATGGGCTCCGACACACGACCAAAACGAAGTCACAAGGGAGATTCGGGCAAACAGGCAACACGATCGTGCACAAAGCCCACCCCCGATCACAACTTAGCATTTTTTGTATGGCCACATGTGCTCTGGGCACCGTCACATGACACGACACGACCCGACCCGTTTGCACGGGCACCCGCACACGACACGTCCCGACCTGCCCAAACGAAATTTTGGGGTTTCCGTGGGCACACGACCTAACCAAAATTTTGGGGTTTCCATGGGCGCACGACCTGAACAAAATTTTGGGGTTTCCGTGGGCCCACAACCTGAATGAAATTTTGGGGTTTCTGTGGGCGCACGACCCGAATGAAGGCATGGGGGAGCATCAGGCAAACGGGCCACACGAACGTGTAGAAGACACACGGGCGGTCATGGCTTAGCATTTTTGGCACGACCACGTGTGCCTAGGCACCCACACAGGGCACGACATGGCCCGACCGGCCTTGTGTGAGCCGACCCGACCCGCCCGAACGCATTTGCACGGGCACCCACACACGACACGACACGACCCGACCCAAACAAAATTTGGGGTTTCCTTATATGCACAACCCGAACGAAATTTCAGGTTTCCATGGGTGTGCAACCTGAATGAAGGCACAAGGCAACGTCGGGATAACGGGCCGCACGAACGTGTAGAGGGCACATGGGGGGTCATGACTTAGCATTTTTGGCACTGCCACATGTGCCCGAGCACCCATGCACAGCACGACCCGACCCGCCCGAACGAAGGCACGACGGAGCGTCGGGCAAACGGGTCACGCAAACGTGCAGGAGGCACACGGGTGGTCACGCCCTAACATTTTTTGCACGGCCACATGTTCCCGAGCACCCACACATGGCACGGCATGACCCGACCCAACTCGACTCGCTCGAACGAGTTTGCACGGGCACCCACACACGACACGACCCGACCCACCCGAACGGAATTTGGGGTTTCCATGTGTGCACGGCCCGAACGAAATTTTGGGTTTCCATGGGTGCACGACCCGAACGAAGGCCTGAGGGAGCATCTGGCAAACAGGCCGCAAGAATGTGCAGAAGAAACATGGGTGGTGACGACTTGGAATTTTTGGCACGGCCACGTATGTCGGGCACCCACACACGACACGACCCCACCCGCCCTGGGCGAGCCGACTTGAATCGCCCAAACGAAATTTGGGGTTTCCATGGGTGCATGACCCAAACAAAGAAGGCACACGAGCAGTCATGACTTAGCATTTTTGGCACGCCCACGTGTGCCCGCGCACCCCCACACACGGCACGGTACGGGATGACCTGGCCCACCCGAAGGAAATTTGGAGTTTGAACGGGCGCACGACCCGAATGAAGGCACGAGGGTAGGAATATCTTTGACTCTAATACATAAATATACTTGGGGTAACATGCCCTTATGGTCTTCAACATTTTCTTTTGACTCTTTATAACACTTTAACATGTGATAGGCCTATTTCAATGAGCAAGAAACTCAATGACAAATATAATATATATATATATATATATATATATATATATATTCTTGAATAAATACAAATATCAAAAGTACATTTATGAAGACCGAACCCAGTTACACTTTCTTCAACACCACCTCTTAACTAGGGAGGTATTCATAAATCATTACAAGGTGTTTGGCTATTTTTCAATCTTGAATAATTCACATAAGGGAAACCGGATTGGAAACCCATCTGTCATAGCATCATATTAGCCAACATTGTTCATAGCAAGGCCTTGACTAACAGCTTTATCTCTCATAAGACCAGAGCACAATGTTGGCGAGGCCAACGTCTTATAAACACCTTGGTCATTGTCTCTAAAGGTACATGCCCACCCAGGTGTTCCCTGAGTATGACCTTCCAGGACAATTCTTGTCTTGGGTTCCCAGCCCTCAAAGAATATCGCTCCTCTTTCCTACTCTTGTCTTGGGTGCCCTACACATCCTCAAAGAGCATCAGATGCCAAATGATTGCCCAATCCTCCCGTTATTTCTTTCCAAGTGAAGACAAGAATGTTGTGTCTATCTCTTCCCCTTGATTGGGGAAGACATGCCCAAGTTTCCTCTGACAAGGAACTTGACCAAGCTCCTTTGTAGTTGGGAACTTGTTAGAACTCCCTCTTAGCTAGGGACTTGTCCATTCATCAACAACGTCTTCTTCGTGGGTCCTTTAGCTGCTTGATCTCCTTCTTTCCTTCGATGTCATGAAGTCTTTGTTTGAACTTCTTCTTGGCAGGGTACCGCCATCGATCACTTTCCCCCCTGGTTTGTCGTGTCATTGCTCCCTTCGTGGAAAGTGGCCTTCTTGATATATATCAGGTACTTTTTTTCATCTAGCTACTCCTTTGTCACCTTTTCTATCCTTCATAACACTTATCACATGGATGCTTAGTTGTACTCGCTTGTTCCTGTACTTTGATTTAGTGGCCCTTCATGACTTCATCGTTATATTGCTCTTCATCATGACATATCTGTAGACTTGAATCGGTTATCTGCACCTTACTATATCGAAGGCCTTCGTAGGTGTCAAGGGTCCTTTATCTTTTTCTTCCTTTGTCAGAGTTATCGTGCCTTCTTTTGAGATATGTTGAGGAATCTTGTCAAATAGTTATTATTTGTGACCGCGATGTTCTTCATTTGCTTCTTATTGGATTGATTGACCTTTAATCCACTGTAGCACATGCCTCCAAGCATGTCATTGGCAAAAGAGATCCTTTTATTCTAGAACTTTTCCCATGACCCAATCAATATATATGATGACATGACTTAAACTTTGATGCATACGTACCTCATCTTGATTATGCTTTTATCATCGCGGCTTTATTTGATAGTTCTCCTCAATTGGTGTAGCCTTTCTTGCTTCATCTGCTCTAGCCTGTATATCATCCTCTCTTGAATCCCATAAATGGGACCCCCAATGAGACCTCTACCCCCTTTGAAAGAAGACTTTAAGCAAAGAGGTTGACTTAGTCATAGGAGGATCTTCCGTCTTTTGCTTCTTGTTGTCTTCTTTCACTTCTTGAGTTACATGAGCTTCCTCCCTTTTTCTCTTGTTGTTGCTGTCCTCCTTAAGTTTAGGACAATCCCTTTTGTAGCGTCCATACTCTTGGCATCCAAACCGTTGGACTTTGGGCATGTAGTGGTCCCAACCAATTTGTTACTTTCCTTGGAAATAGACACTAAGGTATACTCAAAAGGGGACATATACTTACTTGATAGAGTTTGAGATGACTTGATGGCTTGCCTTCCTTAGATCTTGATGTTGTTCAAGTTGCTTTCTTCAAATGGACTTGCTCGATGACTTGACTCGTAGTGCCTTTCATTCTTCAAGACGGTGTAGCTTGATATAGGTCCCTCTTTGATTTGTTCTTCTTGTAGGTGCCTTTATACAATGCGTTTCTTCTTGCTTTGTAGTCTTCCATGATGAATGATAGATGGTAGACCTTCTTTTCCTTGATGTGATTGAGACTTCTTGGCTTGACACTTCAACCTTGTGGATGTTCTTGAGATTCCCTTTCCTTGATGTGTCACTTTAGCTCTGATATCGCAATGAACAATCTAGGGCAATGGGGTTGTTGTGGAGGTAAATACTCTCTGCGACAGAGACGATCCCTACTAGCCCAGACCGGGTCTAGCAACAATCACACAATGCTACCATGCAAGTTCCTAATTGCAAATACAAAGTAGATGGTGAAAACCTACTTGGATTCCAATGCTAGTGTTCGTAGAAGAGATGTCACCCTCGTTCCTTTGCTTTGGCCGGTCATGATCCCCATGATATCCATGATTGGACACCTACACATGCAAATAACAACACGAATACAAGCATAAAATCTAGTAGATGCAATTATATATCAGTCAGAAAAGATATAACTCAACATCAAACATAAGACAATGAGAGTGGAACCATAATGATAGTCATCTATTATTAATAAGTAAAAAAGAAGAATACAACCATTGTTCTGACGTCAAATCCTCCTTTGGCTGGGTAGTGAGCTACACAAGTCTTGCAAAGCTTGTTGGGATGAGGAACAAGCCTCTCTCTCTTTGGGTGACAAGAATCTCCTTACTTAGATTTAGCCTCATGGGTGCAAAGAAGGCTCTTGCAGCTTCAAACTCTCTATCACTATAATAGAACTGGAACTACTATAACTATGACTATGACTATTGTAGCTCTAACTAGCTTGCTCAAGGCATAAAGGCAAGCTTTTATAGATAGAGAGGAAAGAGATAGGATCAACCACATTATTCATGGGATTGGATTTATCACTTGGAAACTTCCATGAAAGGTGGCAAACCACTTTCCCTTCTATGGAGATTCAAAGCCAAACCATCCTAGCTCAACATAGATTCAGTTGGTGAATGGGTTGAAGAAAACCTTCGGGAGTTTGGTGGTTGAAAACTTTACTCAATTCAGTTGGCGCGAGTGCGACTCTGAGACAGAGCACCAATGGTGCGCCCTTTTTAGAGGATTTCCCTCATTGGCGTGGGAAGTGAATTGTGGACCCGCGCTGATGCAAAAAGAGCTTTTTTCATGGAGATTTTGCAGGAGATGTCTTCAGGGCAAATGAAGCTCATACTAAGAGGAATATAATGCAAGTGGTTTCAGGTCATGTCACTTCTCACAGGTCTCGGAATGAGTCCTCTAGTGTACAGGCGAGGGGTAACAGGGACGGTGACAAACGGTGACAAATTGTTGTGTAACAGGGGTATAGCGGGATTCTTCTAGACTTGATAACAATTTGTGAAGCTCTTTTGCAATTTATCATGTTATCTTAATCTTCTTCTCTTCTTATTAATGCATGTGCGTTTACTTTCATCAAATTGGTGCCAAAAACATAAGAACAAGAACATAGGATGTTGGCTATCTGCCAGGGAAAAACCTCTCTCTCTCTCAGAGGAAAACCCTTTCATAAGCTTCTTTTTGGTCATTGCGAAGCCCTAGACCCTTGACAATAATATCCCCCAAGCACAAGTCGAGTCCTTCCTCCTCTCTGCACTTGTATCTTCGGCGCTTCGTTCCCCGACACTCTGTCCTTTTTTCAACTTTTGATAGTCCATGGTGGACTAGCTCTAGAAGAGACTCCAACCTTTGATCCTTAGAGAGATCCTTTACCAATGAAGAAACCTTCATTCTCTTGACCAACCGAGCCTTTTTCTTGATGTGAGGTTGCA
The DNA here is from genome assembly GCA_031772625.1 of Pinus tabuliformis. Classification (NCBI taxonomy): domain Eukaryota; kingdom Viridiplantae; phylum Streptophyta; class Pinopsida; order Pinales; family Pinaceae; genus Pinus; species Pinus tabuliformis. The sequence goes on from CM062809.1 coordinate 802,966,986, forward strand.
GGCTCGATGTACACCAAGTTTACTGTAGCTGGGGCGATTTCCATCACGACGAGACGTGGAAACCCCAAATTTCCCGCACTTGGGATGCTTTCGACAAGGCGGGACATGGAATCCCCAGGTTCCCTGCAATTTGGTGACCTTTGTCGAGGAGGGACTGGGAGACCCCATGTCACGCTCCTATCCTAGTGGTAGTATTTCAACCACGCATAAGCGGGTGCGGCACCGCCATACTTTTTCCTTTTACCAATACTTGAGTACACGGTCTGCGCCTACTTCAACACTTGGTCAATTTTCCAATAAGTGTTCTTAAAAATGCAGTGAAAATAACTTACCATAAATTTATCTTCTTCAATTATTCTTTCAACCTGTCGTGTCATGTGGTCGTGCTGCACTGGCCCGCGGCCTGCACGACACAACTCCACACCTAAACTGCGAACCTTTCCGCCCGACTTTCCCTTCCGCGGTGCCCAAACTCTGCCTGTCGGTGCGGTCCATAGTGAGGGCGCATGGCCCGCATGCAGTGCGGCCTGGCTGCCCGGAGAGTAACCCACCCCGCTCTTCCTGTCCGCGCTACCAAGCCCGAATCGCCCTCTGTAATCTACCCGTCGGTGCAGCCCTCTTACCCGCATCCTTCTCTTCCTTCCGTTTTCTCCCAACTCCTTCCTTCACACTTGTTCTGCGATGTGGAAGTCTGAGTTTGATGTCCCTTCGTCGAACACCATCCTCCTTACTTATACGCATCCTTTCACCCAAGGGCCGTGTCTCTTGAGGATAACAAGGGTCGGCTCCATCAACATGCATGCCTGGCTGACCTGCCACATAACCTCGACAAACCCCATTCTAACGAATCGCCGCGTCCCTTCGTGTGCACCGTCGCACCCATGGGTCGGCTCCAACACCTCGCCGATTACACCCGTCACCGCACGTCGCACACCTACCGCATCCTAACTCGTCCGCACATGGTCACCTCTTTTATCCAAGCACGCAACAAGGGTCGCCCGCGCTCCTTCCATCGGTGGCTCGCCCATCGTGCAGGTATCAAGGGGCGTGCGCCATCCCCAACACGGCGCGAGCGACATGGGAACCCCGCGTGTCACACCCCCAGGCCTACAGTACCCTTTGAGCCATACTTAGCGAGGTGCGACGCTTCCGAACACTTTCTTTTCACCAATACTTATGTTCATGGACTACACCTAACCATTAGTCTACTTAGTTTTTTTTTCGCAACCAAGTATTATTATGTTTCATTTATGCCAATGAACACCCATACACATTCATTATCATCAGAAATTATACATGAAGAACACAATTGCACAGTGTAAAGGGAGGGGCAACTCCCTAAACAATGAGTCTGCCCGAATACAATATATTATTTAACTCTACAATGTTTATGAGGCTTTACAAGTATACTTGGGAAACACCAAGTTTCATACTTAGCCAATTTTACAAATAGGCAACACCTCCGCGTGCCAACTGAGTTCCTTGCCCGAGCTGGGCGGGAGCGCCCTCATGCGAGCTGCTAACCGTACTCGTCGACCGAACCTCGTTTACCACTGCACGACGGACGGGCGACCTCACCCAAGTCACCCAGCGTTTCTTGTTGCACGACGGGCGGGCGACTTACCTGAGTCACCCAAGACACCTCCGCGTTTCTTCTTCCACGACGGGCGGGCGACCTACCTGAGACACCCCGTGTCACACCGAACCCCGGGTGCCTTCCTTACCCATGCCCTCACCCAATAACCGAACCCTGTGTATCGTGTGTGCTTTCCCAAGAGCGGGTGCATATATGCCTGCGCCTCTTTTGCAACTTGCTCCACTACTTCGCACTTTTTTCTTGATCACCGAATGCTCATGTTTGAATGTCCATCTTCGAATGAATGCCAAATGCTCCAACGCCTTGCCATATTTATACGAGCGGTTGGGCGAGTCGCTGCCCAGGCCGACTCAACCACCGCGTGCCAAAATGCCCTTACACATTGCAAACTTGCCATCCGATTGCTGGTCGGCAAACAATCCTTCGTTCAAGTTGCCCTAACATGTGAGTCGGCCCGTGGGTTAAGCCAAACGCTCCCATGCTATAAACCAACCATCGCTCCACCTCCAATGCGCGTTATACTTATGTCCCTTCCCACATTTTGGTTGTAGAGTTCGCACTTTGCACCGACAGGGAGAAACCGAACCGTAGGTCCTTACACCGCGTTTCCCACACTTGGGTAGCAATTTTTGTTATGACGTGAAATGGAAACCCATTGTGTGTCCACTGACTTGGGTAGCAGTTTTCATCGCGCCGCGAAATGGACACCCCGAGTTCCCCGGACTTTGGTGGCTCTTCGTGGCCCCACAACATGGAAATCTGAAGTTCCATAGACTCTCGGGCGATTCAGGGTGTGCCGCGACATGGAAACAGCGAGTCCCCCAGACTTGGGCAGTGATTTCAAAACACCCCAAGTTCCCGAGACTTGCGAGCTGGTTTGCATCGTCATGGAAACCCCAAGTTTCCTGTGTTTCCCTCATGCTGTAAAATGCGGAAACCCATGGTTCCATCAAGGGTGCGACATGGAAACCCCAAGCTTCCCAGGCTTGGGCGCCAGGGCGCGACATGGAAAACCCCGAGTCCCCGCAGGCTTAGGCGCAGCCGGCTTCGGTCGTGGTGTGACATGGAAACCCCAAGTTTCCCCAGGCCTGGGTGGCGTGGCGTGACTTGGAAACCCCCAGTTTTCCCAGGCTTGGGCGCTGTCGATT